>OX454526.1:262974492-263574492 GCA_949715645.1 Portevinia maculata
AAAGGTTACATACATATACTGCCGCTATTTTCGTAAAGGCCCTATCTACAAAATTTTCAATTTTGATATTAATGCATATTTGGAGTTAGGGCTTTGTCTCCGATTTAATTATATTTATTTCAAAATGCTGGAGCTTCAAATGCGATAGAAAATTCAAATTTCTAGAAGCCCTAAGTACAAAACATATACATCAATATTTAAAAAAAGCCCTAACTGAGATATAGGGCCTTTTATAACACATTGAATAGAGAAAATTTACCCATGTTTTTCTAAAAAGCCCTATGCTTCGTCACGTATTTTCTTGCAGTAACATGTTCAATCCTGTCTAAATAATTTACTATTTTTTTCATATATTTTAATTGGAAGGTGCGTTATTGTGTATCAGTTGGTAGCATTTTTGACGCGGTAAGGTTGTGTGTTAGAACAAAATGAATAGGGCACGAGTGCTAGTAAACTTAGCTTTAAATATTAATCAAAAGAAAAAGATTGAATTGATGAAAGCAAATTTAAGAGGTGAAAATAACAAAATCCCTGATATTGAAGTGGATCCTGACTATGTTCCGGAAAATAGTTGTAGTAGTGATTCCGAAAATGAAAATGTTCCACAACAAAATGAAAATGGCTTATTCAGTGCTGGCGGTAGCAAGAAAGGGAGTCAAAAAGGAATCGAAACACCAATTATTGCAACTTTGGAGCAAGTTAATGGAAGTGCAGAGACCAACAACTCAGGACAGGTAATGGAAATCCTCGCAGATGACGGAAAATTGAAACTAAAGAGGAAAGGAAAGGGCTGTCAATTAAGGGGACAAAAATTAAAAGAATGGAAAAGGAATCTAAAAAACATCCAGTTCGACCACCGTGTGGAGAAAAATGCATTAAAAAATGCATTTCAAAAATTTGTGAAGGTAGGAGATTTGAAATTAATACTCAGTTTTAGATTGGATTGAAAGGCGACAATTCATATTAAGCTCAACACAAAAAAAAGATACTGCTCGTGACACAAAAAAAAAAATAGCCTACCCTCAAGGAGAAAATTTAGCTTCTGTTATTTTTTAAAAAATGGTGAAGGTTTAAAATTAGCAGTTTGTAAAGCCTTCTACCTGACAACTTTGGGATTTTCAAAGGAAAACAACAGCGTGGTTTACTATGTTATAACAATAACTCCTCAAGGTTCCTTGGCACCCCTTGTTGATAAGCGCGGGCGATGTGGGCGTTCGGTTGCCCAATTGGACGTCGGAAAGATTAAAACGTTCATTGAGTCGTATAATCCGACGATTTCCCACTATCGGCGAGAGCATGCTCCTCTCCGTCTATATTTACCAAGCGACCTTACTATGAAAGGAATGCATAACGAACTTATTCATAGCCATCCCGACCTTCGAAGTTCGTACCCTGCTTTCTGCAAAATTGTGCGGGAAATGAACATCTCTTTTGCTTCTCTTGGGCATGAGGAATGCGAACAATGTGAAAGTCACAAATTACATACGACTATGCATGGAAATAAGTTGAATGTCGAGGTCAGCGATGAAGAAAACTGCGAGGTGTGCAAAGCTTGGCGTGATCACAAAGACCGAGTAGCGTTGACACGAGCGGAGTATCAGAAGCACAGCAAACTTGATGCCAGAAATTGCACCAGATACCCTTGTTGTATCTGTTGATTTACAGAAAGTGATCATGCTACCACGTTTGGAAGGTTTTAAGGCTGTTATCTTCTCCAAGCGGATTATAGCTTTCAATGAAAGTTTCGTGCCCGTTGGAACAAAAAGCAACCACCGGGATAAAGTACACTTAAGTGTATGGGTTGATAACTGCGCAGCTCAAAATAAAAACTGGACGTTATTTTCTTACCTTATAATGATCATCAATTCCAATGAGATATCTGCAAAATCAATTACATTAAACTTTTTTGAACCTGGTCATTCATTTATGTCTGCTGACAGTTTCCACCATCAAGTCGAACTCTCAATGAAAAGGAAGGGAAAACTTTATGACTTTCAGGATTTTTTCGACTGTGTTAAAGCCGCAAACTCTTCTGGAGTTTTCGTAAAGGAAATGGCTGTATCCGATTTCTATGACTGGCCCGATTGCTCCTCTCTGCACAAAATAAGCAAGACCAATCCGAGACCATATTTGCGCGACATTTCTTGCTTAAAAGTAGAGAGAGGAAGCAACAACTTGTTTTACAAACGGGCTTTCGATTCCGAGTTTCTTACTCTTAACTTTTTAAAAAGCCAATATATGAAGTCAGGATTTCTGAAGCCAGAGTCACTTGGACGCTCTCAACCAAGGGGAATCGCATTCGAAAGGAAAGAATATATAAAAAAAAATTTATTTCAATTGTTTCCTGAAAACCGAAAGCATTTCTGGAATAATCTCCCAATATCCGAAAATGAAGCAACCCTGGATTAAGGTATATTTCTCAAATCAACAAAAAAAGGGAGAAAAGGAGTTCCAGATATACCGACAGTTTTTACTATATATTTTAAAATATTATTAGTTTGCTTTGACATTATTTCGTAAGGTTTTATGTGACACAATTTTATGTTTTTATGTGATAAAAAGTATTTTTTCCAATAAATAAATGAAATTTATATATACGTTTTTTTTAGTTATTGAATAATTAGTTTTAAAGCCATTACTTGTTGTACATAGGGCTTTTTATAAGATATTTTCAAAAGCTTAAAAGCCCTATCTACCCTATTTCCCGAACACCTAACAATCGTTCTTTTGTAACTACTTCAAAAAATAAAGCACACATTAAGCATCCAAACAAATTTTTTCTTGCATTTTTCATGTTTTAATCTTCAGGTTGCGGAACTAAATTTAGCATTTTCCTCTATATCTCGAAAGTGTGAAAATGTTAGTTAGGGCCTTTACGAAAATACGGGCAGTATAACGACTATAGGGAAAAATATTTCCCAAAAAAATTCTAAGAAACTACAAAATATTTTGCTATTTTTTTGTATTTTATATTTTTTTCATGTTCAAATAAACTATTTATGCTAACTAAATGCTTTCATTTATCCTTGGTAACCCTATGGACCTGTAAGGGTTAATGGACATTTAATGGACATCACCAACGAGACAAAGGAAGACACCACAAAATACGTGGACCCCCCTATAGGCATCATAATGTATCGACATTGACCTGCGTTTGATGAGGATGCACTAACTTCTTCACCAACCCACCAACATAACCTTTAGTTTGTTTATTTTGTCCACTTTGTATTTTTTTTAATTTGATTGACACGAGTAGGACCAGAACAAAGTAGTCAGCCCAGGCAGCACCACCATACCCGGGTTTTATCCAACAGACCCCACCCAAGATGCCTAACTGAGCCCGCACGCAGTTTGTAGAACCCCAACTTTTTGTCCCGGCTTACCATTTACTCATACCACCACTGGAATCAGATTTGAAGGGTCCTTAATTCACTGTTCATCAACGGCCTATCTGCCGTGAGTGATCATACAGCTTACCTCGTTGCATCTTCACAATTTAGCTTCCACGGTTTTTTTTACTTAAATTTCGCACTTCCTCTCTACTTTACAAGAAGAAAATAAAGCCTTAAACGATTATTTTGGGAAAATCTGATCTTTTTTTTAAGAAACTACAAAATGTAACACATCAATCTCTAGAACTGAAATATCTGAGGAGTATCTGCATATAGGTGCCTGCCATATTATAACTATGACCTGTTTCGAGCTGAGCAATAAAGTATCATGGGCCGGTAGACTCTGCGGAAGATAGTGTTGAAAACCCTTAATAAAATAAAATTGCAGAACACGTATTTTCCCCAATAGCACCCATCTAAGGAGCATTTCAATGAGTGAAAACAATGATGTAACAAAGAATCCTCTCTGCAAAATTCCAAAAATGCAGTTTTCCACTTAAAGAAAAAACTCGAAACGACCGTAAAGAGAATGAGCTAAAGTAAAGTACAATAACCAACACAGAATTCTTTGGTAATGAAATGTAATGTAAGAACTTTGAAAACATTGTTTACTTTGGCATATCTCATTAACCACGAAAAGGGATGGTAATCCTTGGTGATGATGACATCCCATAAACGTTAGCCTTTCTCATAGTTTCACATCTTTGTGTCTCTGTTTTGGTATAGTCTTGCTTGCCTCCTAAAGTTGGACATTTTATAACTCTGTATTTCCTTCTTTGTTGGGGTCTGACGCAGGACCTCCCTCCTCATTTGCCTCGTAAAGATTCTTTAATTTACAGTGGAATTTGTTCTGCCCCCACCTCCTCCCCGGTGTATTGTCAAAATGACTCTATTAAATTGCAATATTTTTCCCAGACGAAGCATCAACTTTGTCCTTTAATATCAAGCTTGGGTTGGTTATTATTTTCAATGTTAGTATTATTAGTTGTGTCTGTAGGAAACCGTTGGTGGAGGACGCAATGAATTCGTGAACGCGATGAGGAGCTATTCGTTGAATGAACATTGTGATGGATGTCGCAGGTCTCCTTCTTACCTCGTTGCTGCCGAAGAAATGCGTGCAAGTGGAAATGATAGATGAAATTGGATGCAACTTTGTCGATGGTAAGAGATTGGATAGAATTTTTTTTAATTTGTTTAGTGGATTTCAAAGGAGTTGTTGCGTTACAAAGCATACCCATACCATACCCGATACACTTTTTCGCCCCGGTCTGTCAATTTTTCCGCCGTTCCACTGGTAGATTGGTTAACTGGCCACCTCTGATTGATTCCGATCAAGGTCGCTCGTTTCCATGAGTTCTGGGGGCTGACAATAGCAGGTACCGAGCCCAATGGACGGTTGGTGTCTCGACAACGATGGTTTGGGGAGGACGATCCCTTGGCATAACCCTAACGCGTACAGAAATGGTACTCAAAAAGATCCATTACGATACCCCAACGAGTCAGCGATGGATGTGGGTAGATATCCCTTAAAGAAGCACCCCAACGAACATAGCAAAACCTAATTAGGGCAGGTGGCCTTAATAGAGACCCCCTTATACAAATCGCAAACGACCAGTGGCAGGTAGCCCAAGTTGACACATAAAACTACGCAACGCCGAACTATTAAAACGAAACACTGAAGAAAAAGCATCAACGTTGCAGTCAACAGAACGCAACACTGAAGAACAAACACCGAATAAGCAGACAATACATCGAAACGAAGACATCAATGGCCAAGGCCCAACGAATAAAAACATTGTAAGAAATGGCACGCTATCCAGGTTCCCCTTATCCCAAATCTGCTCGAGAGTCCACCGGGTTAGAAAAGTTTCGCGGAGAGTAATTTTGAGTAAATTTGAAACACCTCACAGGTTTACCAATTTGGGGCATCAGCTGGTATAGTCCCAAAACAAGAAACCAACTTCAATCGGTTCTTCGTCTTTTTTTTTCTCTTATTTTTTTATTAATGAACTTTTTTCTTTCGTGGGGACATTTTCGCGTTCCAATTACTTTCTCGATTCTCTCATTAATTGTTTTGTCTAATTGCTTAAGTGTTTGTGAACTCGTCCGATTAGGATCTTTTGGGGAGTTGTGTGAATGCGTCCATCGAATCGTTCGGTCTGAGAAACCTCCTCAGAGTTTGGGCGAATTCAGAAACGGATGAGTGAGTAAGACGGAGACGGTGGCACACTACAGTAGAGTGACTGAGTGATAGCTAAAATAAGCCGTAGTGGATTCCGTCATTGCTAAATGTGGGTGTATGAGTGAGAGAGAGAATGGTTCTTGACAGACAAATAATCCTCGAATTAGACAAGCCGGCACTTCTTGGTTGACCATAAGAGGTGTTAGTCAGTTTTGAGAATCGAGCGAGTTTCGAGTTGTAAATTTCAATTAAAGTAGTCTACAGGGAGTTTAGACTTTGGCTTTTGTGTTTTTGAAATTTTGTGGCAGACTCAAAGGAAAAGGCAGAAGACGAGCTGAGGAAATAAGTGACAGGACAGGCAGCGAGATCCTACATTTTACGACAGGGGTGTTAGAGGAGCAGGAAATTTACAGATTTGTAGAGTGTCTTATCATCTTGCTCTTTTAAGTAGTGCGTTTGTGTTTGTGTTCTGGAAACCCGGTAGGCTTTCGTTCCGAAAATTTCCTAAAAAAATTACGGGACTCGCGACCCTTCAATTTGTCTTTGTTTCCATTCGGGAAATAGCGATAGCGGGCCACTTTTAATGGCAATCTTTCCATGTTCCGCAATTTTAAAGTTAATTTCAATAAATCGACCGTTGCACCACGGAGCTATATAACGATTTGAAATTCTTCTTCTCTTATTTCACCCCAATCCCATCTTATTTTCCGCATTTCACCGTCGGGAAATTCTACCAAAGGTTTCACAATTCCTTTTTCAAAAATATTGTGTGGCGCCCATTTTACCCTTTTTTCCACTATTCCATTTGTCTGCGAAGCCACCCCAGCTGAGTGACCGAGGCAGAAGCATACAACCAGCTACCCGTTGCACTTTTCCCATATTGCACCGGCGAATTCGACATTTCTCATCGATCGACTTGCAACTATCGGCGCAGCGGCGGCTGTAATTTGTTCGCTTTTAATTTATCTTTTTTTTACGCATTTAAAATCGTTTAATCCACCCCAAATAAAAGTGCAACAGAGTGGCAAACTGGTAGCCATCCTTCTGATCATGATCATGAGATAGAAAACTGTGTTTGGTATATTTCTGCCAACGACCTTGCCACGTCGAATCGTCAAAGAGTATCAAATTGTCATGAGAAAGCTTCTCAGGTAGGTAGGTCCGCTCCACTTCACATGAAAGTGGTTGGAGAAGCTAGGTTCAGGCCCTGTATGGTCCGTTAAGGCCATATATGTATGTATGTGTGTTTGGTATATTTCTATCAAAAATGATTACCATTACCAGAGCCATCCGAATATACACATAATCATACTATTCCTGCTTCGAAACAAAATATATTAAAAGCCAATTGAAGTGCGTCATGATACCCTCTGAAAGCCCCCCGATTTGTATCCTCTTTAATAGAAGAAACAACTAGAAATCGCTTGCTGATTGCAACTGCGAATCTTCCCACCATTTCTACGTTTTGCAACAAAATTACGAACAATAAAAACGAGCATGCTACTTGGGACCTGCTTGTACCAAATACACAAAATATAAGGGCCGCAAGCTGCATACAAACCAAAGCAAACATGTTGGCAGTTAGGCGAAACAAAAAATGGAAAGAACACCGACTTTCAACTCACAAACATCTTTATAAAGAAAAGCGCAGTTGGTAAACAATGATAACGTTAGGCAAACTCCTTTGTGAATTAAAATTCAATTTTCTTCCTTTGAAAAGGAAACGCAGACCGACAGACGACCGACCGAAACTCTTCACAAACACCACACATAGATACCAACAATACAACAATACATACAATTTGAGAGTGAGTAGATGAAAGGCAAGCGGTGTTTTCCTATAAGCCTTTATCCCTATATAAAGAAGCTCGGCATGCCCCTAGCCGCGCCTTGCTAAAAGTGATTTAAGTTATTATCTCCGGTCCTGAAGTAAACACAATCGACAGGGAGCAGTATGCACACGAGTAGCATTCCTCTGCATATTCCGTATTGCCCATGTGTGTATTTATTATACAATATGAGGCAGTAAAAGAGGTTGTTCTTCTGTTAAAGTTGTCCCTGTCCTTGCATATACAATCGACGGAGGTCGGCATAGGAGGAGAAACTCCCTTATTGCAGTGTCGAAGGCAGCAGCTCTGTTTGCACTCGTTTCTCAACTTGAATGTCAACATTGATCCACTGTGATTATGCGATACAAAAAGGCTGTCTCTGAGTACTGCCTAAGTCCTAGAGATTGTAGCTCCAACATCCTCACATTATCCCTGAGGGTAATAATTACAGCAGTCATGGATGCCAACAATGCGTTACATGACGATGACGATTACGATGTCGATGGTGATGAAGTACTGGAGATGTTCAATGTTTTCGACCTAATCAGTTTGACGTTCCTTCGGTCGGATGAGCGAGCAGGCCCACAGCTTAATATCGAATGGATGGATGGATGACTACGTACTAGTTGCAGTCACCTTTTACTTATTCTTTTCTGTTCCAAGGTTTGGAGACGTTGTCCTTGTCGTCTCATGTTATCCTCCTTGCTCGGTAACTAATTAGTAACTTAATTAATATACAATCAGTTTTAATAACGGTATCCTTAAGGCCAACAAAAGACATTGGCGGATATAATAAACTAATAACCACAGCCGACGGACATTGTTTCGCAGTTAGGTTCGTGATTTATGCACTGCGAACAAAATGTGGGGTGGGTTTCCGATGATCCTTCCCTCATTAATGTGGTAATTCGATTCCGTGTGTGATTATTTGACATACAAGGGAATTCGTTAGAAGGTCTTTGGTCCTTCATCTATGGAAGAATTTATAAATTGTTAATTGAAAACGGCTTTGTTTATCATCCTTTGAGTATTTATTCAAATACTACCTATATGATTCTCTTTGCAGCTTTCTTAGTGCCTTGCGACAGAATATCTATGGCAGTGCCAAAATTGAGCTTTCAAATAAGGCCCTACTTAGGTATACCTATGCAGTATGCATGTCCAGGTACAGAGTACAGGCATACTCTGTACCTTTTCATTTCCAAAAATCGTCTGTGCAACCAAAGAATGTTGGAACGTTGAATGATTTGCGCCTTGTTGATAGTAATTATAGCTCAGTTAGACTGGCCACTTGAATTTGTTATATCCCTGAACATTTTTCAAATTACGTTGGAAAACATTGTTTATTGTATAACTTCCAGACAAGACAGGACTTGTACGGGGTTTTATTTATTTAGCAACAAACATCACCTGAGAAACGAGGAAGAGCCCCTCCCGAAACAGAGAGTTTGTTTCACTTTATTAGATTGATACAAGCAAACACTTAAAACTAATATTAATTATAACATGGGGCCAATTTATCTACACTAAGTCTAATTAGAAATAAGGCAGGTATTTTAGGAGGTCTGGGGAGAATGCCAAGGTTTGTGAAGGGAGGTTTTGAGACTACTTTTGCTTAACTGGAAGTCGAAATGGTTGTGCATACCATATGTTAAACGTGGCATACGCGTCAGAGAGTAGAGTACAGGGAAATTGCTAGGTGAATTCGTTAATTGTGTCAATAAAAGTTTAAACAAAAGCCATCATGTCCTAGTACTGTTCATGAACTTCAGCAAAGCTTTCGACACTCTCAATCATGCGAACTTGTTAGAAGCGCTAAGAAGGATTGGCATACGAGGAGTAATGGCTGATTGGCTTAGGGATTATCTGCACAACAGGCTGTTCTGTGTCAAGATCAAGGACGTGATGAGTGAGAAAAAGGGAGTGCAACATGGAGTTCCGCAGGGATTAAAACTAGGTCCGATTCTCTTTGTCCTTTACACGAACGAGCTACTACTCGTCTTTAAGCAGAGTATTCCATTTGCCTTTGCTGACGACACAGCGATTGTGGTCCCTCATAGGTCCCTGGACATGGCGACGAGGACAATGCAAGAAGAGTTCAATGCTGCAGTAAAATGGTGCCACGACAATGGCTTGGTTATCAACGCTTCAAAAACAAAAATGATGCACATTCGAAGTCCACAATTCAAACCCACTGAGAGCAGAATATATTTGAGTAATGATGCTTGCCCTAGCACTGCAACTGAGACTATTGAATTAGTTGAAAGCTATAAATATCTGGGAGTAATTATTGATTGTCAGTTTCTATGGGACAAACACGTCGATAGACTACGCATGGAACAAAAAAGGCTCTATATGCACTATCCCACTTGAGGTACCATGCCACTGAACCTGTCTTAAAGCAAGTTTACTATGCCCTAGTGGAGTCAAAACATAGGTATGGTATACTTGCTTGGGGAAATGCAGCTGCAACCCACATCCGTAAGCTACAGAGACTTCAAAACTCAGCTCTGAAACAATTAAAAACAACTAACCAGCGAAACATTGAAAGAAGTATTAAAGTTCTTCACGTGGAGCACATTTTCAAGATGACAACAATACTGGAGTACTTTGACGATAGCCGCTTTATTCGACCAGTAGATCATCAAATAAATATAAGACGACGGGTATGCTCAAAGTACCTAGAAATAGCAACAATTATGGTAGGCGACAACTTGAATTTAGCGTTCCTTCAGTTATAAATGAATTACCTAGAGATCTTATAAATATAGAAAACTTTAAAACTAGAAAAAAGGAAATAAAACAATTTTTTTTTAAATCATAATAATTAATTAAATATACATACTTACATACATATTTTGAATTATATAATTTTCTACTCTTAAGCTCACTCTTACTTTCATATAAACAAACTTAAGAAACTTAATCTCCTGCAGACAAGCCAAAGCTTCGCAGGAACTTATAAAAATTGTTAAGTAACTATCATGAATAAATATTAAAAAAAAAAAAAAAAAATTGCTTCCGTAAAGTGTGATAGTTGATTTTTAAGAGAGGAATTAATCTGGAAAAGCACGAGCAATCGATATTTACGGATAGAAGCTGATGTATAAAGACAATATCAGCCATGCGACGACGGTACTCAAGTGATTGTACTTCGATAAGCTGAAGGTGGCCATCACAGTTTTTTTTTTGTTTCCTTTAAGGGAAGCGGGAGAAATGATTGTGCGCCATAAGGAGGCCTTTTCGACGTTGATCCATTGACCATACCCGTGTGTCGGACTCGATTAATATGTGTACCAACATACCGACTAAAACTCCTCCATAACCCTTCTCGGCGCGTCTGAACCAATTTTGTGGAGGAAGGCATTGAAATATCCGTGTCCGGTGACGTAGGTAGTAGTTAACCTCACCGTGTTTCCGGCCATTCCACTCAGCCACGTTCCTAATCAGCCACGCTGTCCATCGTCCTCTGTTTTCCGAGCTCCAACGCTCTTGCCACTTCTGTTTCGGGAGCTCCTAAGCTTCCATTTCCATTTCCGCATTTTTGTCGTCGTCGATGGGAATCCTATTGCAACTACAAGGGCGGCTGGTTCCGAAATCGTTCGGTAAGAGCTAACTACAAGTAGAGCTCCGCATCTTTGTACTGCCACCATCTATTTCCGGTACTTCTCTGTGCGTCTGCCCAGATTTTACTGCCGTACAGAAGGATGGAGTGCGTTGTCGCCATCCGTAAAATTCGCTTACTGGCCTTTCACCACCTACATTTGCCATCAGTCAGATGATTTTGAGGCTGTTTCCGCTGCTGCTTTTATTTATTGCCAGTAGGTTAGCTTTGTGTCCAGCCTCAATCCCAAGTACTTCACCGCGATGCTGCTTCTTATTTCTTCCCGATTCGGAAGTCGATTTGTGTGAGGATCCTCTTCTTGGTGAGAAGGACTATCTCAGTTTTCTCTGTTGCTAGGCTGAGTCCGTGCTCTTCCATCCACGAATTGACTCGTCTCATGACCTGGTTCAGCTTTCGTTGCGCGTTAACGGCGATGTCGTCTGCGTACCCGACCAGAGAGGCATCATCCGGCATCTCCATGCAAAGGATATCATCGTAGGAGATGTTCCTGAGGTCTGGTCCTAAGATCGATACCTGCGCTGCGCCTGATGTCACTTGCTTTCTTCGCGGCCTTCTGTAGTCTCGTAGAGCAGCTCTCGATCCCTGAGATAGTCCTTCACCATTCGCAGGATATATGCTGGGATGTGGAACCTCGTGACTTGAAGGCGTTGCGTACATCTATGGTTGCCAGTAGGACAATCTTCCTAGAGTAGTGGCTTCCTTGTTGGGCGATTTGTGCGGCGTTCGCTATCATCACAGGAATGGAGGTTGTACCTATCAGACCAGGAAAGGCCACGGAGGGCAAAGCGAAAGAATCTGCGTTGGTCAGCTTTAATCCCCTGGGAATGAGTGAGGTAATAAGGTGACCAGGCTTGGCTTGCATATTCAAGAATGGGTCCAACAAATGTGGTATAGAGTGATTTAGTGATATAAGGATCCTTATTCCTTAGACCAACGTTTCACAGAGCCGAGTGAAGAGTTAGCCTTGCGATAGACGCCTCTATCTGGGATCGAAAGTTCAATTGTTTATCACAGGTGACTCCGAGATCACACATTGAATCAACTTGGAAGGCAGGTTCATTGTTATTGAAATACATTCTTCACACTTTTTCGCATTAAGTTGAAGAAAGTATTTAAGGAATCAGGTTGTAGATCTATTAAGATTATTTTGGAGTCGGAGAGAAAGGATATGTCTCTGTAGATCTTTGTGTCATCAGCGTAGATTGGTATAAAAGAGTATTTTTTGATACGGTTGATATCATTAATTGTGAGAATAAATCATAGGGCCTAGGTGACTTCCCTGTGGGACGCCAGAGGTTGCTAGGAAGGGGTCAGATTCAGAGGATCTAAATATGACTTTATATTGGCGATAGGTTAAGTAGGATTGAACCCATGCAATGATTGTGGGCTGAAAGCCAAGGGCATTACCTTTGAAAAGGATCAGAGAGTGGGAAATTTAGTCAATGGCTTTTCTAAGGTCGGTTGCAATAACATCAACTTCACAACCTACCTCAAGAGTGCATAAAGTTCCCGTAACAAATTTTAATAAATTAGTTGTGGTTGGCCTTCCCTTAAGGAAACCATGTTGGCTAGGGGATAAGATTTGTTTGCAGTTCAAGACCATTGTATCGTAGATAATTCTTTCGAACAGCGTAGGAATGCAAGTGAATTTGGCAATAGGGTGGTAGTTTCTGAATTTTTTCTTAGGACCTTTTTTGTGAATAGGGATTATAAAAAAGTGTTTCCAAAGAAATGGAAAAACTCCTAATGATATTGAAAGTTGAAATAAAGATGTGAGACGTTTAACCAAAGGTAATCGGCACTTTTTTAAAATGATTGCAGGGGTTCCATCAGGACACGCAGAAAAGTCATCCTTCAGATTATTAATCTTTTGTTCAACCATTTCAGAAAGCATTGTTATTGACATTGAGGAAGTTAGTGTGCAAGATTTTAAAAAGGAGAAGTATTTCGAATCAAGCTGTAAGGTGCTATCTGAAAAAGATTGGCGGAAGAATTGAGCAAAAAGTTTGCGATTGTTTTTGGGCCATCCAAACTAGAATTCGTGCAAGTGAAGTGGATGGTTAGCTATCAGAATTGATTTTATCTGATGAAAGAAGCGCTTGGGACCTTTCCTGCTACAGGATCATTCCTGTTACAGGATCTTTCCTGATACAGGAGTACATCACACAGTTGTGTGAAGATATAGTTGGCGTATTGATAGTTTGAAGGACAAAATCAGAGCGTGATTTCAAGTATAAGCGCCATATTGATAAGCACTTATAAAAGTTTAACTTTGTAGTAAATAAAGGCACTCTTAAACGAAAACAACCGTTTGCGACAATAATGTCTATAGATTGTCCTTCATAATTATGACGAAGGTGGCATAGTGGTATCCTTAGCATTATAGGTCGATTATAGGTCGAATATTATCTATTCCTGGTGCTTTGAAAGGGGCGAATGAGTTGATCGCCCAGGCTATTTTTCTTTCGTCGATTATTGCGTCGATTGTGTTTTCATCCATCCCCTGCCTCGTGCCATGTGTAACTGTATCGTTTACTCTAGGCACGTCGGCGCATCCTGGGAAGTGGGTTTCTATCAAAACGGCCAGCGTCTGCTCGTGTGATTCAGTGAAGATATCGGTATCGGTGCTTTAGCCAGAACTTTTCTGAGTCGCGACGCCTCAGTCGTAGATTCGATCGATTCGCAAAAATTTTTCCATGAATTCTTCTGTTTAGTTCTTGGTCATCGCTCATCAGACGGTCTATCTGCCATGGGTGGCCCTGGTGACGATCGCAGTCGTCGACAGCATAGCCCGTTGAATCTCTGCGACTTAAGCCTCCGCACCGGCACCATCCCTTCCTGGATGATGCACTCGACAAGGTGACTAACCGCGCGAGAGGAAAACTTGAGCATGTTCTGTTTGTTGACGCAGCCAATTTAGTTAAAATGGGCTTCATTACTGAGAAAACAATTGTGACCTGTGGAACGATTGCGAGAAGTGCTGAAGAATTCGCCTCACTGAACGATCGAAAAGTTCAAGGGCAGACGCATGTTTGCGCTCAGAACGCCTTGGGGATTACATCACTGAATCATTATTCTCTGGTGATCTGATGGGCCGAAGGGCTCCAGTTCTACCCTCTCACGGAGATGGCCGAGCAGCTTTACATTCACCTGTGTTGGGTACGGGGCAATAGACATTCTGCGGAATTGTAGGACTGATGAATTCACCAGACATGAAGCTAGCCTGATCTCTCCAAAAATACTGCACATTGGTGCTACAATTGGTGTCATAGTTAACACTGTTTCATAGGCAAGCGTCCAACAAGGCTTGCAGAAGCTGCTTATACATGGAGAGGAGAAGACTATTCTACACCTTCTCTGCACATGCCCTACTCTCTTTAAGAGCCTTCTTCTATAATGATCTTAGTAATATTGACATTGACAAAGTCTCTAACACCAGATTTAAAGCTCTAACTGCTTAAATAAGTAGGCTGGCGATTTATCCGCTTATTATCACAATGGACTGGGCTAAGTGTGTCGTTCTCCGCCGACTGCTTCAAATTAAAATTCATGAGAGGTGGATTAGTGGAAACTCTAGTTGCACCTGGGACTCGAACCTGGTTCTCAGTAGTCCAACATACAGCTATGGACAAAGAAATAGCACACTTATGATGGTAGTTTTATTTTTGACTTACGAACTCAAACATTTTTATTTTTATTTTGGGACCTTTTTCAACTAATAAGGATTCATTTAAGTAGTAATTGTAAATTATAAGCTTAAAATTTAATTTTTTTTAAATTATTTTAATTTGTGACGACGTTATTTCTTGTGGACAAAGAAATAGCACACATTCCTAGAAATGTAAAAAATACATGTTTTCAGCAATATATTCTTACAATTTTAAATCATTTCAGTATTACCAAGTTAGTACTTTGTTGGCTGACCACGATTTTTCAAAGTTGCCTGGCATCTTCTTGGTAAACTTTCAACTAATTTTTTGCATCTGCTTTGTGGGATAGAATACTATATTTTTTCGGCTCAAAATCCAACTTATGGCATGAGGCATTATGAACTAAGTGTCGAATTTTTATCTTTTTCTTTTTCATGGCATCAAGCTCTTTGATAATTTCAATCCAAAGAGTACTTGTCATCCAACCCCTTGTATTAAATTTGTAAGCGATTGGAATTGCTTGGTTTCTGAAACATCTGGGCGGCTTATATTTTCCAATCGAAAAGACAAATTTGTCTGTGCCGGTAGCATTACTATGAAGAGCAATGTTACTCTATCTTTCGGTATTTTTTGCGCCTGTATATCTTGCCTATTTGTGACATGAGTACCAGTAGGAAGAGCCTTAAAGAACAATCCAGTCTCGTTTGCGTTGTAAATATTTTCCTAACCATTTTTTGTAATATCTCTGGCATAATGAATTCTACAAAATTATTTGCGGCTTCAGCATCGGCTGAACCGCATTCTCAATGGAGCCTCCTGAAAGATACATTGTTTCGGACCATTTTATCATAGTTTTATCTAGAATTTCGTATTTTCCATCTCTGTTTATTTTTCTGTTTAAGTTCTTGCATTTGTATTTTTCTTCTTCAAATTATTAGCGTTTTTTACTATTTTTGCTTTTTGTAATTTTATATTTTTCGCAGATTGCTTTTCGATTTCCAAGATTATCAATTTAGTTTTCAGTTAAATATTATTTCGCGACATTTCCAGCAAAGGTAAGCACAACAGATTAGAACACAACAAAAAACAAATTCAAATGTCAGATGGAACACTGAACTTAATTTCTCTACAATAATGTGAAATTGCCCATAAATGACATTTGCAATTTTTGCTTTAAAATTTTTCTTAAGGGTCTCTAATTTTATGAGGTTCGCAAGTTTTTTTTTATTAAAAAAGTTTCCTAAATCCAACCAACTTTATATAGAAAATGGTTAGTTCGTGGTTGGAGAAATGTTTCTTTTATCAGTGTTTTTCTTGTAAACGTGTTTCCTATAAACATACAATTTAACATTAAAATATACGGGAAAGTACACGGTGCTTTTGTTCAGGTTTCTTTTAAGCGAGGTTTTCTTATAAGCGTGTTTCTTATAAGCGTTAAATACTGTGCCACGCTTCCTTGATACCGGCCCAGAGATCGTTCGAATTTTGAATTTTTTCTGCCCAATCTTAACCTTAACATCATTCCATAGTTGATCTATGGGGTTAAGATCGGGACATTGAGCTGGCCAGGTCAGTATATCGATTCGTTGGTCCGAAAGCCAATTTTTGACAATATTTGATGCATGTTTGGGATCATTGTCATGCATGAATATCCAATTTACTGGCAAAGACTCAAACGAATATGGTTCCATGTTGTTCTTAAGAATATTGAGGTACGAGAATTTATCCATTCTGCCATCAATTCTTACTAGTGGGCCCACTCCATGCCATGAAAATGCTCCCCAAACCATAAAGTTTTCCCCTCCGTGTTTAACAGTCTTAAGAGTTTATCTGGCACTTTGGGCGATAAACAAATGTTTTCCCATCTGGACCAATGCGATTGACTTTGGTTTCGTCACTCCAAAGCACTCTCTTCCAAAACTGTACGTTTTTGTTTTGATGAGTCTTAGGCTGAAAACACACCGGATAAAGAAAACGTTTTTGATTCGATAGTCAAAAAAAACATTTTTTATTTCAACACACACCAAGCGAAACAGAATGTAACAAAACAAAACGTTTTGTTTTCTTGCTTCATTTGGTGTGTGTTGAAATAAAACAAAATTGAATTCGCGACTCAGTCGGACTAAGACTATTTGTATGCACAGCTTATCAATTTTAACTTTATTAGCATGTTCCTTATCTTTATAATTATAGATAGGGCTTCTTGCCTCAATTAAAAAAATCAATTTTTCTCCATCTACGTCCATATTTGTTAAAATTTGCGCACAGAGTAAATAAGATTATATCCATAAAAATGAGTAGGGACACTGTCATATTTTTGACTGAAGGGTTATTGTAGAGGTTCATAATTAGGTGTAATCATTAACAAAAATAATCAGAAAAACCAGCCATAAACCATTTTAAAAATAAATCAGGTACCACTGCACGTAGTGAAAAGGATCAAGTCATGCGTCTTTAAAAAAGTATTAAGAAAAAACCCACAATGTTTTGCAGAAAACAACAATTCAGCTATCGGCAACGAAGCACGTTTTCTTGTTTTGCTTTTGTTTTTATGTTTCGTTTCATTTGGTGTGTGTTGCCCCATAAGAAAGTAGGCATTTATCGTCAACGACGCTGGGTCGAAACAGTTTTGTTGCATTCGGTGTGTGTTGCTCATATATAATGGCTTGTATTTTCGACAACCACCACCGAAACACTTCGAAAACTTTTTGTTTCGTTTTCTTTGGTGTGTGCGCTCTCATAAGAAACAATGTTCTCTTGTTTCACGAAACAAAAAAAAAAACCTTTTGCTTTATCCGGTGTGCTTTCAGCCTTAACAAAAGTTAAACGAGCTTTAATATTTTTTTTGGAAAGCAACGGTTTTTTCCTGCTCACACGTCCATACAGCTCAGCATCATGAATTCTTAACATTAACACCAAATTCTTCGTTAACTTCCGCCATAATGCTGCGAGATGACTTAAACGAGTTACACTTGCATTTTCTAGCGATGGCTCTGTCAACTCGTATCGAAGTTTTGCGAAGTGGATGCTTACGAATTTTATTTTCTGGATTCATATCTCGATTTGCTCTCACTAAATCAATGGCATTATAAACCATTTTACGGGAACAATTCAATGTTTTGGCTATTTGGGAAGGATTTTTACCTTGTGTATGAAGATCGAAAATAATTTCCCTTTTTTCCGGATCACAATGCACTCCTCTGCCCATTTTATTAAATACACTTGTTTATATAATTAGTTTCGATCGGGAAATAACTTAACGGTAACAAAAAGTGTGCTATTTCTGTGTCCAGGAGTAAAAGAGTAGAGAATATAATAAGAAGGCAGATGCAAGAACCTATCAAAGATAACGGGACTATTGAGACTTTTTTGTTCACATCAATTAATGTAGACAACATGGCTAAGGAAACAAACTATCACAAACATTCGACATAACGGAAATTTAAGTCGCGAGATTTTTCTCATAAGTGTGCTATTTCTCTGTCCATGGCTGTACCTCTAAAATTGTTCGCGGCTTTAATACTAACCTTCCGTATTTCATGAATTATTTTTGCTTGCAACATCCCAAAGTATCATGGTCAAAATAGAAATGAATATGCCTCCATACAGCAATACCCCGTCCAGTAAATGCGCGTATCTATCAATTTTCGCAAAACGCATCTGTCCAAACAAAAATCACATTCCAAAAAAGCACTAAAACTTCACCAGCTGATGATGACCCTGTGTATGTATTATCTTAACTCAAACACATAGACTGAAACTGCTGTAAAAAGGTTGTCTCTGTCGTTGACGTCGTAAAAGCAAGAGCACTCCAGCCCCATCACCCTTGCTTGCAGCAGTGCTCACTTTTGGTGTGTGACAATTTATTGGAGTGTTGTTAATTATTTCGTTACACGAAGATGAATAGAAAAAGCAACAGACTTGGACGCAACGACGACAACGAACTAAAGGCTTAGTGAGCAAGCATCCTGCATTTTTGCGCGCTACATAATTTAACACGACACGGACTGACAATAAAATTTACTGCTGACTTCTGCATAATATAAACGATTGCTACTGTCCCGCTATTGCCATGGCAGTCCTTTTCATTGCCATCGCCTTGTCGTCGTTTTCGCATCACAGCGGTCCAACTTGTATCCGAGTGGCGGGAGCAAAAAGGATATCCTTCTTACTAGAAGGAAGAAGAAGCAGCACCAAAAGACGAATTTCCACCCCAACCCTCTGCGAGTCAAGCGGAAGTAAACAGAAAAACAAAGTTACGAGCAGCGGAAGCAGCGAAATTTTCTTTAGATATAAATACTTCAGTTAAATTGTCCTTCAGGGTGTAATTTTTAGTAGTGGTATGTCCAGAAGCGCAAGATTTCTGAAAACGGATAGCAATTTGGAACTTTACTAGCGCAAGCTTTTCAGCATGAGCTGTGTGTATGTCCGAGATAAGTTGCAGCCTGTGTAACAGATCACGTCCAAAGTGAATCTGAGTGCAAAAGAGGATAACAACGACCGCCAAGCGCAAACAAACGAAGAGAGTCTTGACGACAAATACGAAAACAGTAGCGCTCAGCTTTCTTAAATTTCTCCTGGGGCTTCGGTGTTAAATTGACTCCAGCCCATTGATGGGGGGGAATTAATTTTAATCCTTTTATGCTGACATTAAAATTGCAAAGCACATCAACGAAATTGAACCATCCATAGTGATGGGTTGCGAGTGCTCTTTTTTTATAGCCAAACGGATGATTTAAGCATTTTATTAGCCCGATTACAGGCGAAACTTATACCACGACACACATAAAATATAGCTTCAATCTGAGTCGTTAAATAAGACACAAATAATCTACGATGAGACAGCTATTACGGATGATGTGACATAAATTCGCCTGTAATCAGTGAGGATGTAAAATAATATTGTGTATGTGATTTGAGTGCTGAGATGGTAGGAGGGACAATGGATGCATGTTTTCGTGAAATGTTGTATGTGGGTAAGATGAGGGCGAGAGTATATTTGCATTCATTTTCCAGTTAGCAAGTCGTGTTCACGTAAATAGTCGGTTTTGATAGTTCCAATCCGGCCATAAGACATCCCTCTTGAACACCACAAGGTAGTTCAAATCTAGGTCTTTCTCCATGAGGCACTCCACAATTTATTTCCATCTTAATCTATTCCCATAAACGATCCAACGATGAGTCACGTATCTAAGCCAAACTTGTCAATTGGGAAAATAATTCCTTTCTATTATTTGACATCCATTCGTTTTACGAGAATCGTAATAAACACGTAAAGTAATTACGCCTAATGAGATGGCTCAGTGGTACCATCGATAGAAACCACCAAATCATCACCCAAATCGTAATAACAAATGGCGAATGCTTTAGCGACAAACGCATCAACCATAGTTAAAAGTATCCTGCCAGCTATTTGTTGAAAAGCCGACGTGAAGAATGTGTTACCTAAGAAAAAGAGCAAACGCACACAAAAAAAAAATCCAAAATCCGAAATTCATTTCTCTTCTAAGCCAAGAAACTTTTACTTAATAGGACGAAACGCATTAAGAATTTATCCTTCATTCTCCATGTGCTACACCACCTCGAATAATAATCGGGATGAGTGCTGGTGCCAGTGCTACTATGCTACACAGGGAGGCACGAGCGAGGTGGACAAATCGCTTTCTGTTCTATCCAGTCGAGCATGTGACAAACGAATCGAATTGATCGAAAACGAACAGCAAACACATGGATATTCTCTGATAAACTCATTACATCTCTCCAGGCACGTATCTGCATAAAGTAACACTTTCCAGATACACATGCTAGATACACATAGAGAGACGCATCACACTCCAGCTATCTGTCGGCATTCAGAAGTCATCCACAGACAAAGTTAAAGGACGAATTGGTTTTTTTTTTATTCACCCTAATGTTTGCGGTAAATAAATAAGCCATTCACTCATGGAAGTCAAATTCACACTTTGGTAATAACTTTGGAATTTTTGCTGAAGGTTCTTTCTAGGTTACTTTTAGTCTGCAAATATGTACGTACGTTGTAGGGAAGGACACTTTTTTTTGGAGAAGGTGCTTAAATAAGAGGCAAGGCAACCTAGTGCATGGGTGAATTTATTTAATGAATCTACTCATTTTATTGGCTTGAATTTGTGCGGATAGGTGGAAGCAAAAAGTCACAAATCCATAAAGATGATAAAACATAAGTAAGTCTGTTGATGTTAGTGTAATTTTTCCTTTTAGAATCATGTCGGAGTACTCAAGACTGGGTGCTGAAAAGGATCGAAAATTCGTGTAAATTGGCTTAATACAATTTGGAATTACGCGCAAGGTGAACTAATGTGAAAAACATGTTGGCTTGGTAAAATAATGCAAATACTGGATATATCCTTTTTCAAGGTAATGCTTCGGATCAATTTGTATAGTCCCACAGGAGCTGATTACATTGATATACCAATTCTTGGAAATATACAAAATTCTTCAAGGTATGTAAAAACATTATTAAATCCAATTTTAAGCTTTAGGGGTTAAAAAAAAGGCGATGATTGATGAGGCTCTCTTCCTTTGATGCACGTTAACGGATGAAAAACTTTGTTTGACTGGGTTGAAGCGATGGTCCGTAATTCACAAAATGTCGTTCAACGCCGCCCTACGGCATACCTTGCAATCTAGGAAGTGTCCATATCCTCGATTTCTTCGGAATTCTAACCTTTACGTCAAGAATATTTGTTATACTCTTCCAAAATATATACCTGCAATCTTCACCCGATGGTTGGTCGGGTTAGTGCACTCGATGAGGAACACTAAGATCAAAGTATGTCTGTTGTGATGCCATTGGGAGGGGCAGGCGGGTCACGCTGTTTGCCCCTAGAACCATCTGCTTTTCTTAGTAAAATTGTTGAATGCACGGCTGATAGCAGGCATTGTGTAGATCATCCAGATCGTGAAAGAGATGTTGACCTAAACTATCCATCCTTATGATGGCAAGTGCACAGGAAGTGCAGGAATGCCTCCTCATCTTCCTTGTCTCTACAACAAGTCGTTGTAGGGGATGCCCTCTTAACCCGATAGTGGAACGGTGTTGTATGAATGGAGTAAGGGATAAACACTAATCGGCATCAACCTGGCGATGCCGAGTGCCCTAACTATGACTACACATCAATCGTGCTTATTTTAATTACCCCCTGTCCAATCACCAGTATAGCTTCCTTACTCTTTTAAATTTGAAATGCCCTTCGAAACTTACAACAAAAAAAAAAAATAAGTTAATTTGCGGTCACCATTCTCTGAACCACAAAATCCTTTCCATTGTTTATTATTATGAAATTCTCTATGGAATTTAATTACCCTTTAGTCCTTGCTCTATAAAGCTGAAAGGAAAATATCAATAAACTCCTAAGAACAACAATCAAATATGTTGTGGCTTTGCAACTAATAATACATTAGGTTTGGACGAAAATTTGTTGCTTCCACTCAGGGGATTGATTTGGCAAAGCCCCAGCTAGTATCTATTTTATTATTTTATCAAAACGATTGAGGACATGGACTGATTGCCAAAGGCATGCTTTAACAGTTATTGCAACTTCGAATATTAATATTTCAGGTGCAGCATGCACAAGGTATAACTTCTGTTATAGTATTTATGAAAATGGTTAAAGGTATCCGAGGGATTATTGTGTGAGCTTCATTTACATTTTATTATCATGCCCAACTCTATAATAATGTATATGTAAAAGCTACACGGCACGGGCGTTGAGGATATAAGGATTAGAAGATAGGGAAAGAGGCCGATGCACGTTGGTTTTGAATGTTTGTAAGCTATAATCTGGGGGAAAAATAGAGCTTGGAAGAGTATTCCACATTCGTGTAAACGGCTAAGGAAATATTCTTTGCGTAATCCTTGATAGGAAATAGATGCAATCACAAGATGAAATGAGGTTGCGATCTACGCTGATGGTTCTATGATAAGAGAGGGAGCGTGTTCTTCTCTGTTAATCCAGACATGAAACAGTTTATACCACTCCCGGACAAAAGCAGTGTCTTCCAATCAGAAGTTCTGGATAATGCAGTTGGGATCAATATAAGGAAGGGATGCTAGACAGCACTTAAGACATTAGAATCTGTTAACATCGATTTTGAGATAGTCCGAAACTGTTGCAAATGCTAAAGACATTTTGCAGACAGAACCGAGTGGGATTCTGCTGGGGACCAGGACACCGCGTTATAGAAGGCAATGAGCAAGCCAATGAGCTAGCTGGATATCAAACCCCCCGTCGGCGTTATCAAGGAAATAATTAATGACAAAATTTTAGAAATAGCTGACCTTCGACAGGAAAATCTAGATATACATAGGGTGTCCTAGGCGCTATGGCCGCATTTTGTAAACAAACGCTTTAGCGAAATTCTCAAATTGAGTAGGGAACAGCTTAAAACATTACTTGGGATTATGTTAAGACACTGTCTCCTAAGGAAGCATGATGGGCTTAGACTACTAGACATGAATACATACAGATTCGGTGACGACCTAAGCACGGAATGGAACTGCCAGAACTGCACAACTGCGCGGTCACAGACCGCATTCAAAACACACTATGCTTCAATAAACGGTTCTCCACGGAGATCCCCAAGAGAGAAGCATGGGTTAGTACGTAAATAACCCACCAAACAGACACAACGGCATAAAGTGGTATACGGATGGTTCTAAAATGGAAACGGGGGTTAGGAGCGGGAATATACTTACCAAACAAATGCTTTACGATACCGATGGGAAAAAGTCCCAGCGTATTTCAAGCAGAGCTCCACGCCATTCAAGAATGCGCCAGCCACATTAATTTATCTGCTATATAAAAGGTGCAATCATCCATATATTCACGGATAGTCAAGCAGCTATAAACGCCCTTAGTTCGCATACCATTGACTCCAAATCAGTCATGTACTGCTTCAATACCCTTCAAACACTCATATTATGGAACAAGACCAAATTATGATGGGTTCCGGGCATGGTGGGTTCGGGGTAGAAGGGAACGAAAATGCCGACGAACTGGCCAGAAAAGGTTCAGAAACACCTATCATAGGTCCCGAACCCTTCTACTGCACTACTAGATCAGTAGCTACGGCAGTAATAAAAGGCTGGGAACACAGAAAATGTATCTATCTTTGGGAAACCATCCCAAGTCTAAGACAGGCCAGAGCCATTTGGCCCTTCAATAATAATGCCAGCAAATGCCTAAACCTAAGCAAACCTAAGCAGGCATGATGTCAAAAACATTGTAGGGTATACCTTACTGGTTATCATGGTTTAAGATATCATCTAAACAAAATGAGAGTAGCAGACTCTCCTGAGTGCCGACTTTGCCTTGAAGAGGACGAGTCAGCTGAACACATTTTATGTGAATGTCCAGCCCTTAATGGAATTAGAAAGAAGATCTTTTTCAGGGCACATATGAGCCCCGAAGACATAAAGAATTCTTCTACTAGTAAAATTATCCGCTTTAAATGGAAAGAGGAAATCCTACTAAATACTTGAGGTCTATAACTTAATTCGTGCGGTTTGCTAAGAGATGGCGTAACTTGTATTATTCCATTGTTATTATTCCATTGGAGCATGCGTTAGAAAGCTACTGTCATTGTACGTCATTTAAGTATATGTCATTCATCTGAAGCGTAAACAACAATAATTTTTTTTCACTCAAATATGTCGAACTTTGTGCCTGAAAAAGTGTTTTTGTGGGGAGTTCTTCTTCATTACTTTAATATGAAGAAAACTGCTGCCGAAAGTCATCGTATTTTCGTGGAAGTTTATGGTGAACATGCTCTAGCTGAACGAACGTGCAAAGTGGTGATTTTAGCTTGGAAGGCGATGAACGTTCTGCCAAAAAAGTTTGAAGATGAAGAACTGGAAGCATTACTCTATGAAGATTGTTGCCAAACACAAGAAGAGCTCGCAGAATCCTTGGGTGGCACTCAAGCAGCCATTTCAAAACGTTTAAAAGCAGCTGGATATATTCAAAAGCAAGGAAATTGGCGAGAGACGTCGAAAGACGGTTTTGCATGTCCGAAATGCTGCCACAAAAGGAAGTAATTTTTTCATCAGATTGTTATTGGTGATGAAAAATGGTTCCATTACGAAAACCCCAAGCGCAAAAAATCATATGTGAAACCCGGCCAACCAGCCAAATCAACGGCAAAGCGGAATATCTGCTCTGTATTTGGTGGGATCAGAAGGGTGTGCTGTATTATGAGCTGCTAAAACCGGGTGAAACCATCAATGGACAACGCTACCGAACACAATTAATCCGTTTGAAGAGAGCAGTAGCCGAAAAAACGCCCGGAATATGCGACCAGACACGAGGCAATAATTTTCCAACATGACAACGCTCGGCCCCACGTTGCTATTCCGGTTAAGAACTACATTATTTGGCAAACAGTGGATGGGAAGATTTACTCGACCCGCCTTATAGCCCAGACCTTGCCGCTTCTGACTACCATTTGTTCCGGTCGATGCAGAACGCCCTCACTGAAATACGGTTCACATCAGAGCAGAATATCAAAAATTGGCTTGATTGATTCTTGGCTGCCAAACCGGCGCAGTTCTTTTGGGATGGGATCCACAAATTGCCAGAAAGATGGCAAAAAGTTATAGGTTTAGATGGGCAATACTTTGAATAATACTATTGTACATGTTTTTCTTAAATAAACGTTCAAATTTTGAAAAAAAAAACCGCAAGAATTAAGTTATAGACCAATAGTTTAAACTTTTCTGGCCAATACGGTACAAAAGATCTTTTAGGTCGAAGTGCCTCCCCCTATTCTATCAGAAGTTTAAAAAAAAAACAAACACGGAATCTTAGGCGTTTTCAAGGAGAATACTCCTTCGAGGAAATACGGGAATTGAGCAGCATAGGCTTCAGGAAGCTGGTCAAATTGTACAATAAGATTTTATTTTTTTACGTGCGAAAGGGTTTCTGTTCCTCCATTCGAAGTTTAAATTCAATCGGTTCGCTAGAAATCGTGATAGGCCCTTTTTTGGTGCCTAGTGCTGTATGTGATTGCAAAACCAATTTTTAACCTACCCACCTACCTAGCGTTTTCTTTTTGCTGTTTTTGTCTTAGTCGTCATTTTTAATGTTCACAATTGCTTTCTATGTTTACGGTGCATATACCTGTACGACAGCTAAGACTTTGAGAAGGGAATTTCGTTCACACCCCCACCCTTAGCACTAACTACGTGACAAACTAAAGAACAATACATACGAGCAGGAAATCGACTATAATATGAGTCAAACTGTTTGCGAAAATTCAATTTATTATGTTTTATAATATAGTCTTTTTATTTTAATTAATTTATTTACGATACATTTTTATAATATCTCTTCATTATGTTTACTCCAAGAAAGTTTTTGTACTTGATCGGTAAATAAATAAATAAATAAAAAATAAATTAATGTCAACTTTCCACCAGTCCAAAACGTTTACGATGATGTCAAAGCCCATTGAAAAGGGCGGCCATGGCCTTCAGAACGAGCGATGCGGAATTTCACACTTCAAATGTTTATATCGTTCTTGATTGATGCCCAACGATGCTGAGAAAGCATAAACCAATATTTGCCATTGCCTCAATCAAGTGACCCAACCATTTTTACCCTTTTTTGCAGTTCATTAAAAGAATCTGAGAAATTTTGATGAATCTTCCTAGTTAACCCTTTGACTTATTGAATTTGTTTTTAAAAAAGTGGTCTGGGTGCGACCCGCAAGGTCCACACGACTAACTTCCCAGTGGGATCAATATGATACATGCGACTAGTGGGAGATTTTGAAATTTGGTTAACCATAAAATATGGTTAAGAATTTTTTAATATTAAAAAATTCTCTTTAATATTGTTCATGGAAATTTAATGTTGTTAATAACAGCGAAGCTTGATATATATTAATGCAACCATTGTTATGAATACGGAGTCCTGTAAATTTACATGTATACGAAATAACGGAGCACAATGTAATAATGAATTGCTCAATGAGAAATGACAATAAATAGTACAAATAAAGGCAAATTATTTTAGTTATTTATTTACTAAGAAAAAACGGCTGAACTGATTTCGCTGAAAACTTAATCAGTTCTGAGTTATGTAATTACGCTTCGAATAAACCCGGTCCCATGTCAATATCATCTTCGGTTCTCGAGATAATCGTGGCGAAAGATAATTCCGAACGCACATACGTACATACACACAACCAGACATATCTATAAAAATGTTGGATTTGGATTCTGGTGACCTTGAAACGTGAAGATATGTCAAAATCCGCGATTCACAAAATCGGCCCCATTACAAGAACTTCCAGTGGGAAGTTAAAAATATGTACTTACTCATTGTTAGTAAGTTTTTCTGGGTTAACAACAGGCATACATCGCGGAAAACGATTGTGAATAGAATGGTCACTTGTTTGAGACCATTCTATTCGCTACCGTTTTCCGCAGTATATATTACACAATTATGTTCCCACCACTGACCCTTATTGTTTCGCCATATTTACTGCTATAGCTTCTGATGTCATATTATTTGCTTTTAACGCCATATTGTTCCAGCTTTTGTAATAAAATTCTTCTCTCGACTGTTTCGAATGTTGTCTTCAAGCCCAAGACCACACAGATCACAATATAGTTTTAAGACATGGTCCGACAAACCAGCTTGAACAAGAGCAGAACGAGAGCCGTTTCTAACAATGAATCAGCCTTATTGCGAAAATTAATCGACAATTGATAATTGACTATTTTCAATGTGTGCTATTGTGAACTAACGATTCATTTGGTATTTTTGTCAATCGAATTTTTTTAATTGACAAAATCCTTTAGAATCGTTCGTTCACAATAGCACTTATTAAAAATAGTCAATTATCAACTGTCGATTGATCTTCGCAATAAGGCTCAATAACTACCCGAAATTACTGTCGAAGAAGTAAGGAAGGCAGTCAAAGGCTCCAAAAAACGAAAAGCATTTGGGCTGGACGAGATACCCTCTGAGTTCTGGAAAAAGATGGGAGACATTGGGTCTAAATGGCTCGCGATTCTTATCTCCAAACTGATGAGAGGCGATTCAATGCCTAACCACTGGAGGTAAAGTTTTCTTCTTACTTTGTACCATTCAATCAACCAAACCATGAAGTTTGTTGAGCGGCTATTAGATAGCCGAATGCGGAAAATAATGCGGCTGTCTGAAGACCAGTGCGGGTTTGTCGCAGGTAAATCAACCACCGATGCAATTCCAAGTATAAGGATCCTGATATAAAAAGATCTTGATTCCTTAAAGGATTTCCATTTGGTGTTAGTTCATTTTAAAAAGGCCTTTGATAGCCAACCAAGTGATCTATTATGCGTAGCACTAACAAAATGAGGGGTTCCAGAAACCTACGTGCAGATGATCATGGACATGTATGAGGGAGTAAAGACAAGATTTAGATCCCCCGCTGGTATCACCGAGGAGTTCACAATCAAAGTCGGTGTATAAGGGAAGCGTCCCTTGATATTTAAAACAGTTCTAGATAATCTGCTTGGATGAAAAGTGCGAAATCCAAAATGCACCAGTTTTTCTTTACTGGCGATGGAGCCATCATAAGCGAGGATGAAACGTCACTGCAACAAGTACTTGATGTATAGGCAGACGTATTGGAGGAAAATTGGTATCGTATTGATACGAAAAAATAGAATACGTGTGCTGCCCATTCTCTGATCCACTCCGGCCTATTCCAAACATTTATATGAATCGAAGAGTGATTCCCAAGTGCGAAAAGTGCAATTTTCTGGGATCTATGATCAATAGTGGAAAAAGCTATGACATTGAACATCGCGTAAGCGTAAGGTCGATAAAGTGGCGGACTCATTAACCTTCTGTGACCGAAATATTACCCCTAAGCTAGAAGGAAGGATCTTCACCGCAGTTGTGCGCCCGGCGCTCACCTACGGCACAATGTTGGGAAACAAAATAAGCTCCAAGATTCGAGAAAGCCTTCACGTCAAAGAACCTGTCTCAAAAAAAATGGAGCGGGACTGGCTCAGTTGGTGCTTTCATGTACAAAGGAGAGATCCTGCGAACACTCTCAAAAAGGCAATATCAATCAACGTCAAACGACAAAGAGAGGCATACCGAGGCTCCTGTATCACACAAATGCAGCAACACCAGCATTTGATTGGCCTCAGAGATGAAATGATTCAAAATCGGGAGGCCTGCCGCTATTTTCTGAGCTCGAACCGGCGAACTCCATAGGCGGACTAGTAGCCATTAAAGGAACAAGAAGAAGAAATAGGTTATGTTAGCTAAAGAAGGATTCGAACTGTTCCCGAACGATTTCTACCAAAATAAAAAATTATTACAGGATCTAGGAATTCGTTGGTCCTTATTCTTCACATTTGGTTTCATTCACTACTTGTATAGAAACACATAATTTAAGATACTTTTCATTGTTGATTATTTGTCTGAGTGGCCGGCCTACAATACAAAAAGTGTCGAGAAGAAGTCATTAAAATTTGACTTATTCAAAATAATTATTACTAAAGGTTATTTATTTAGTTAGTGTGACGGACTACTTATCTAAAAGTCCCCCGGTTCAATTCCCGCCGGGGCCAAGTAACACCTAGAGTTTTTTCAAACTGCCCCACCTCTTGCGAACGTCTGACAAACATTCAGGAGTATTTATTGTCATGAGTAGCTTCTCAAAATTTGCCGTTTTGATTCGGCGTAAAACTGTAGGTCTCTTCCACTTCGCATAAGAAACTGGTTGTAGAAGCTACTAATATTTTTTTTTTATTTATAATATCTCCCGATGCCGGAACTCCATGAACCGTCAGCTTGTTGCATTGTCAAAATGTTCCAGCCGATAGAAAATCTTTTCTTTCGGTGGAAATACTGGGACTCTACGGTTGCCGGGGCGCCGAGATTTAAAGGCCGATAAATATAGATCTCGTCGATATAAGACGAAAATTTAATAACATTTTTCGATATCTTGGTACGTACGAGTTTTAGGAAAACGTTATTTCCGCCATTTTTTAATTTACCTTTACCCCATATATCTTCCCTGAGCCTTCTTTGAGTAAGAGTGTTCTAGCGGATACCAAAAATGTTACGTATTCGACACCTACCCATTACAACAATATTTTCTACCTTCTTCCTTGCCTTCCATATGAACAACCGAGTCAAAGCAATTAAGCCGAGTTCATTTCACGAATGCAGATAATGCAAACATTCGTAGCGCGTTACTAAACGATATAACAAAAAAATAAAATCTATATTTTCCTTCATTTATCAGTGTGTACGCTCGAAAATTATTCAAAAATATATTCACGGTACTTGCAAGTCCATGAAGACGATAGAATAGGAACGATTTAAATTATTTGCGCACCCATACTAAGCGAACGTCTGCAAGGACTACACGTATAGGTGCAAATGAATTCGCTCCGAATAGAGGCAAATAAAATTCTCACGTACAAGGCCTTCGTCTTTTTTTTTTTTCCTGAATCAAATTCAAACAATCGTTTTTGGTAATTCATTTAAAAAAAAAAAACACAAAGCTAGTTGCTTCGGTGGCGAGAGCAGCAAACATACTCTTACACGTGAGGGCCTATGCGAGCACATCTGGATGCGCACATAAATTCCGCATTTCGAATCCACTAAAGGAATAAAACACGCGGGCGGAACACAGAACCAGGGAGAGATTGTCAAAAAGTAGTTGTGTGAATTTTAAGTGGCTCGATATCCATTTTTGTGTGCATCACATTCTCTAGGGTACGACATTCATTGTATTCTGGTAACGACACAGAGAGTATTTGAAAAGTAAAAAACAAATTCTTCGAAACAATTTCTTCCTGTTCCACGCTCTTCAGTGACACTGAATCGTTACCTTCCAACAAATATCAGAGGTGGTTGCAAAAATAAATCCCACAAAAGCATAGGAAAATAATCAGTTTTTATATGAACTCCGATTTTAAGGAAGTTATTTTCAAGCGCTAGGCAGGCCTAAGAACTCCTGGGTCACACAAAAGCAACACCATCAGTATTTTATTTTCCTCAGTAAGGAACTGGTCTAAAACTGTGAGAATATTAATTGAGGTCGAACCAGCAAACCCCACAAGCGGACAAGTAAGAATACCGTTAAATGGGGTGGTTGGGATTCATTTAATTCGGATTATAACTTCGTGTCAAGATGTTATCGAAAATGGTGATAACCAGATTCTTAAATTTAATATTAACGTATTTGTTATATGCTACCAGGCTTCTAGGACTTTGTTACTTAATAACAGCACACCAACTATGAGCTTTACGGATGGATGATGGAGTTAAATAAAATTAAGCCTAGGTTAACGAAATAGAAACTTGCGGAGGCGATGTGTAGGATATTGCGACATGGCAAACTAAGTGGCGCAGCGACATAAGTCCCGAAGTCTTTTTTCATACCTTATGTCCCATTTCGTTTTGCAGGGTCGCCAACAGTGAATCCGTCCTTATCCGAGGCTCTTGGTATTGTATTGTATTTGTATTTATTAATTCATCTTGCTAGGTACAATATATAAAATGTGATAAGAGCAATTCGGAGAAATTATTAATAAGTAGACAATAGTATAGATGATTAACATTATGTACAATTGAGAACCGTTAATCGAATATATTAATCATATTAATAATTAAAATTATGCAAAACAATTAACAAATTTATGAAGCGTTCTTCAAAAAAAAAATATAAAAACATATTGTCAGACCCAACAAAATTAGGTTGAAGACACTCTTAGGCTATGCTTAAGCAAGAGCCAGTGGCGAGTGTCCGTTCAAAAATATACGAATTCAATCGTATGACTAAATGTGTGCAGGGTGAACAAGAAAAATAAAGGAAAGAAAAAAAAATGTTTTTTTATTGATTTAAATTATAGGGTTAACTAATTGAATAAATGATGTGTTCGAATTGAATGTGGTCATGATTAAAAAGCCAAGATTTTATTTTGTATAGGAACAAATTCCTTTGACTTCTGATAGAGAAATGTAATTTATTAAAAATTGATGGAGCAACTACTGTGAAGAATCTTTTGAGGTCAATTTTATTATACGCTGGGATATTGAAAAAATTGACGCAATTTACACGTAAATTATGAAGTTAATTTCTTCTTACTGAAAGATAGCCACTCCTAATAAAAAATAGTTTAAGAATTTTAAAGTACTTCAGATGCCTTAGTGGAAGAACTTTTAGTTCCTGGAACAAAATGAAACTTTTGTGATAGCAATTTTTTATACAAATAATACGCACAATATGTTTTTGCAGAACAAGAAGTGGATTGATCCTGTTCAAATAAGTCCCACCTCAACAAGTTATCACGTACTGAAGCTTTGAGTGAACAATACCGTAATAGATCATAGTTACTAATTTTTGTGAGCAGTACAAGTAAAGATTATAAAATTGCCTAGTGCAAGACAATAGTTACTTTTTAAGTGAGTTGGTATGATCGGACCAGTTCAACTTACTGTCAAGAATAACTCGAAGGTATTTGAAGGACTGGACAAAATTCAGCTTAAAACAATGAACCGAACAGAGTTCATTGGAAAGAAATGTAGTATTCTCACTTAAATTGAAAATGAATTTTTGACAGTCTGGAGAATGATAAAAAAAACATAGGGAAGGGCTACAGTCCGCTTGGGCGAACTGTTGGATACCCTATTCTTATTCCTATCCCTCATAAGTTAAGAACGCTCTACATATTTTGTTATATAACATTTAAAAGATTGTATCTAAAAAAACGAAGCTTTTGTAAGAAAAAACTCTCCCTAGCTCAAACTTGGGTTTTTCAATAAAATTTTATTGTAGGCGTGTCAGTAGGCGGATTTAAAAAAAATACGCACGAGCATTAAGGGCCCCTAAAAAGTATATACATATTATAAATTTCAGCTCCCTAGCTCAAACTTTGGATTTTCAAAAAAATTGTTTTATTTAATTGTGGGCGTGTCAGTGGGCGGATTTAGAAAATTTTATCTCACGAGCGGCTTTAGGAGTCATAGATCATATTTAAGAAATTTCAGCTTCCTAGCTCAAAATTCGATTTTTTCCAAAATTTTGTTTTTTTGAGTTTGTGGGCGTGTCTGTGGGCGGATTTCAAGAACTCGTAAACTTGATTGTTTCGGGACCCTAGAGAGTATAAGGTTAAAATTTCAGCTCTCTAGGCCCAGTTTAAAGGCCTAATTTTTGCCAACGGACGGACGGACGAACATGGCTAGATCGACATTACTATCGATGCTGATCATAAATATAGTAACTTTTAGGGGTCTACGGGCAATATTCCCGAATCATCCTGGCGTGTCCATATGGCAACGCAAGACTTATATGCACTTTGGCGACTCTCAACCGGTAACAAATACACACAGGTGTGCATGCTTACATTTTTTTCCATCGCAAGACATCTGCGTTGCATATTGGGGAGTCAGTTTTATTGTATGCTTTGTTGTTCATGGTGAGAGTGTGCCAAATTTGATAGTAACAAAAAAAATTGTTTACGAATTAGTGTAATGGCTTACAACAAAAAGTAAGTATATCAATATTATTTTTAGTCTACATTATTTGTAAGTGGAGTGTTGCAGTATTGATAGTATTTTGGATGTACAAAATGTATAAAAACTAAAAACATAAAGAAAATGTTTGCTTTTGTGCTTTTTTTCAAATTATTGACAATGTGTCCATATGGCAACGCTAGGAGCAACAGGGTACAGTATTTTTTTTCTAAAAATTTGACACTGAAAGAAGTCCTAGATTACTTAGAGGAGCTTAGTTCGGATGATAAAACTAGACTTTCAAACAACCTCCATGCCTTGTACATATAATCAACCACCGGGAAATGAAGGTGATTTGAGTGGAGAAGACGTTGCTGATGAAAAAGAGGAAGGCGGTATCCCAGACAATGTTTGCCCAGCGCAATTGCGATCGGGTTGTGAAATCGTTTTTGAAAATGCCCGAAGTTTTGAAGAATTTGACGATCCCGGAGAGCCTCTGGGTGAAATTTTCAATGATAATATTTATGCGAGTGTTCTATAAGCTTACCAGATGCAACATATTCAACAAACGAAATTTATAAGCCACCCTCAATCCGGTTGCGTTGAGTTTAGCAATCTACCTCCAGGTGCCCTTTGCCAACATGCAAGAAGAATACAACTTTCACTTGGTCGAAAGATGAGTCTTGCGCAATGATATGAAAGTATGATCGCCTATTGCGGGAAGCACGGATGTAAGCACTTTATAAAGGGGAAGCCCATACGCTTTGGTTATAAGGTATAGTCTTTGTGCACTCCCAAAGGTTACATGATCAATTTCGAATTGTATCAAGGTAAGAATCCGCGATCAAACTCATTGAGAATGTTCAGCAATTGCCGTTTTCATTCTACTTTGGCAGTTTATTTACGATTTTCCATTTATTGGCTTACTTGAAAAACCGTGGCTACAATGAAACCGGCACAATCCGTGAGAATCGAATACCGAAAAGTTGTCCAGTCCCGCATAAAAAAATGTTGAAAACAAATTAACGCGGATTCTACAAGTTCATAAAAATTAATGAGACTGGTATTCGTCTTACAAAATGGATTGATAACTCCGTTGTCTGTATGCTGTCTACTGCCTTTGGATCCACACCATTATCTTGTAATGTATTTGGTTTTTATTATTACCTCCCTATTTAATCTATAGGTATAATTGGCTAACCCAAGCCGAAATGTTGCTGGCTATAGAGCCGAACTGAATATGAATCTGTTGCATCGCGCTATTTCAGAGAAGCTCGAAAGAAAATTGGAGCTCCTCGCCCATGTGTTGTGTCGGAAAATAACTAATAAATGTGTGCTGTGTGGTGTCTATAGATTCGACCAGAATGTTTCTGCTAACCGTATCGGATATCGTGGCAAGAAGTGGTGGAGCTGCATTTTTACTTGGCTTATTGATGCATACGCGCAAAATGCATGACAGCTTCATCGGCATGTCGATTCGAGTATGCCACAAAAACAATTCAAGCGAGAAATCGCAATTTATTATTGCAAATATTTTGGTGATCCACCAAAGTCACATAGCAGTGTTAAAATGCAAAAATGGCGGTTGGAAGCTGGGTCATTAGCTATTACTCTTCGCTATGACCACAAGACTCATCTAGTCGTTCGCTTAGAAAAGAAGAGACGCTGTGATGGACACCTTTGCCGTTCAATTGTTCGAACTGCTTGTGCAAAGTGCGATAAAGGCATTTGCCTGAAATGTTTTAAGCCATCACACAACAGATTTATAATTTTAAATGAAATAAATATAAATAAAATATAATATGAAAATTACGTTTTATTCAGTTTTTGGTAATTTTATATGTCAGTATACAGACGTGTACCCTGTAGCTCCTGGCATTGCCATATGGCTACAGGTTATTTTCGGAGAACAAGGACCTCTATTAAAAATTTATTGATACAGATATTCTATTTTTGCTCTTAACAAAGCGCACCTAAATTTTTTTTTAAAAAATTCGAAAAAATAACGTTCAGGATGATTCGGGTTAAGGTACGAGGGCGGGTCAATAAGTCCGTGACTTTTGGAATAAAACACAGATTTTTTGATAAATTTTTTTTTTTATTTTTCACCGTAGTCTCCCTAGAGCTCTATAAACTTTGTCCAACGCTTCTCCAATTTTTTTATCCCTTCCAAAAAAAATGATTTGTCGAGGTCCTCAAAATAGGCCTTTATTTGCGAGATGACTTCATCATTGGAGTCAAATCTTTTTCCACCAAGACATTTCTTCAGGTTTGGGAACAAGAAGTAGTCGCTCGGAGCCAAATCTGGAGAATAGGGTGGATGAAGGAGCAATTCATAGCCCAATTCATGGTTTTTTGCCATGGCAACTGCACATGTGTGCACCCTTGCATTGTCTTGGTGGAAAAGAACTTTTTTCTTGGCCAAATGAGGTCGGTTTTTTATCAAATCGTCATTGAATCGGTCCAATAAGTTGGCATAATATTCCCCATTGATTGTTCTTCCCTTTTGAAGGTAGTCAATGTGGATTATCCCGCGTGCATCCCAAAAAACAGTCGCCATAACTTTATTGGCTGACAAACCCACCTTGGCCTTCTTTGGCGCTGATTCACCCTTAGAAACCCACTGTTTTGACTGTTGTTTGGTCTCTGGTGTGTTGTGATGGATCCATGTTTCGTCCACGGTTACAAAACGGTGCAAAAACTCCTCCATATTGCGATTAAACAATGCCAAACCTTCCTGTGAAGTTGTTACACGATTGCGTTTGTGGTCGACTGTGAGCAAACGCGGCACCCATCTTGCGGAAAGCTTTCTCATGCCCAAGTGATCATTCAAAATTGAAACCACTGAGCCATGCGAGATCCCTACGGCTTCCACAATCTCTCGCACTTTCAATCTTCGGTCGGCCAACACCATATCGTGCATTTTTTCGATTGTTTCGGGTGTAGAGACCTCAACTGGGCGTCCAGGACGTTCGGCATCTTCAGTGCTTGTACGGCCACAACGAAATTCAGTAAACCACTTTTTTACCATTGAAATCGATGGTGCAGAGTCCCCATAGTATTTTGCAAGCTTAGCCTTGGTCTCGGTAATGGTTTTTTTTCGCAAGAAATAATGCTTAATAAGCACACGAAATTCACTTTTTTCCATTTTCTCCTCAATCTAGTGAGTAGTCTGATAAAAATAGCTGTCAAACACAAAATAACTGACGCAGCAAGTTTAAATTTTGACAGGAGTCAACTGACAGATGCCTGTTGACAGGAGCAGTGTTGCCGTTTCAGTAAAGAGGTCAGAAATTCAAAAAGTCACGGACTTATTGACCCGCCCTCGTATGTTACAAACTATGCGTCAAAATTAATATACCCTTAGAATAGGGTATAGGTTAGGTTTGCGGGCTGATGGAACAGAACGAATCTGTTACTCCACACTTAGGTTCATGTGGTCCCATTGTGATACCCTTTGTTGGGAGTGTTGGCCGCGCTGTTCTGGCCTTAGTCCTTCATCCTTGGTTTTCTTCCTACTCCAGTTTGTCCAGCCATTTAGATGTCCTTATAAACCTGTAAAGATTTGATAGTGAGACATCAGAAAGTTCTTGAATGTCTTGGAAGAAGTATCTTCCAAGTGTTCTGTTCCTCAGGTGACACAGGCTTGGACAGTGATAGAGAAAGTGAGGTGTGTCCTCATGGGTTTCCTCATCACCGCAGCCTCTACAGACGTCGTAATCCTTGAGATTTAGTTTCATTGCGTGATTCCTTAGCAGGTTGTGGCCAGTAAGAGTACCGATCAACTTTGACAGCGATGTCCTGTCGTAACGTAAAAGTTTGTTGGTTCGGCCCTTATTGTATTTTGGCCACAGCTTGCGAGATATGTCACAAGTGGTAAGTGACAACCACCTGTTGTTGACTTTCATTCGTGTTTTGTATTCCACTCTTTCTCTGAGGTTACAGAGTGGTGGTTTAACCGACTGAAGTGCCTGTTCATGGTCCATCGCGGACCCCTTTCTTGCCAGTTCGTCAGCTCGCTTGTTGCCGGATATGTCCTTGTGTCCAGGGACCCAGCAGAGACTCGTTTTGTGCTTTGTGCCAAGAGCTTTGAGCTCCTCGCGGCAACGACGAACAAGCAAGGACTTTATTTCTGTAGCTGACTCCGCTTTAATGGCCGCCTGACTATCAATAAAAATGGTAATATCACTGTGTGGTATCGCCATCATTGATACCATGCTTGGGACTTCAGTGATTGCTAAGACTTCTGCTTGGAATACACTACAGTGATCTGGTAATCTAATCGATCTGTTAATGTGTAGTTCCTCTGAGAATACTCCAGCACCCGTTCCACAGTCCATCTTAGATCCGTCTGTAAATATGGATATCGATTTCCTTTTCATGGGTTCGTTTGTGTACCATTCCTCCTTGCTCGGAAACGAACAAGACAATGGTTTTTCGAAATCTAAGTAAGGAGACATGTAGTCAGATATGACGTTGTTCCCTATGTACATGTTCAGAATCAGTGCATGTCCAAAATGACTCGGGTTCCAGCTGTTTGTTTGGCTGATCCTCAAGGCACTTTTTGCAGCAGAATAGGGTATACAAATCACAATCACCGGTAGGCGACTCTGAGAGACTAAAGTACATTAGTTTGGTTTTATTGCTCAACACCATTTCATGAACAGCAAACCAGCGTCTTAGAATATCTGAGCCGAGAACTGCAACCATAGCAAGCAGAAGGTCATGTCATCAGCAAAGGCTCTTATTACGCCCTTAAAATTCTGTATAAATATAGAATTGATGAAAATCAAGAAAAGCAATGGACCAAGTAACGAACCTTGCGGAACACCAAAAATTATTTTGCGTAATGTAGCAAGGCAACCCTTTATTTTAACTGTCTGATTCCTATCTTTTAAGTAAGAAGCTAACCAGTTATAAATAAAACCACGCATAGGAACCAGCATTATATAATTTCGACAAAAGAATTTTGTGATCAACTAAGTCAAAAGCTTTGGTTAAGTCAATGAAAATCCCAGACGTATGCAAGTTATTGTTTCTGTTTTCATACAACTCACTACAAAATTTCAGCAATGCATCTTCGGTTGACCTACCAGCACGAAATCCATATTGAAATTATTTTTATTTAAGAACGACCAATTCAAACAATTTTGAGCAAGCTGATAGCAGAGATATCGGTTTATAATTATTCAGATCACAGGGGTTTGACTTTTTGTGGAGAGGAATAACTTCAGCTATCTTGTGTGTGAGATAGTTATGAATACTGGGCATCGTCAAGTCGATGCCGATCAGGATCCCGCCCTATTCAAACACACACCAAAACACCAATCTGATAATGACACCGCAGCTGAAATCAAACTAAGAACTGGCCTAAAATGGCAATTGATTAGTAAGGCCTTGTCAAGAAAAACTAAGGAGACGCTATATAAGACCTCATCATCCCAGTCCTGCTCTACGGCGCAGAAGCGTGGACGTTATCGAAAGCGGATGAAGATCTTCTTGGTCGTTTCGAACGCAGGATTCTTCGAATGATTTTCGACCCCGTTTGCGTTGACGGGCTTTGGAGGAGGAGATTTAACAGCTAAACTCTACGAGCTGTACACTGTACAGCCACATCGACCTGGTCAAAAAAGTACATATCAATCGACTTAGATGGCTAAGACATGTAGAGCGAATGGACACCAACGCTCCTTCCCGAAGAGTCTTCGATTCCAACCCGGAGGGACAACGAACTTGGAGTGCCCAATTGAAGGCAGTTAGCCAAAGATCGTGCTAGCTGGAGAGGCGTATTGGTTGAGGCCCAGGTCCACCCCGGACTGTAGCGCCACCTACCTAAGTAAGTAAGTATGTCCCATTTTAGTGGGATATATCTCCCTAATTGAATTCGGGACTTATGTCCCACCCCATCAGGACATACAAAATGTTCGGGACTTATGCCCCACTTAACTTATATGCAATGCAGGTCTTAAAAAAAACTTAAAATAATTTAATGATATACCCAACATAGCACCTACCCCAACTTTCCACCTACTGCCAATCCAACAGTGACCCCAAGCCCGAGGGTTGTAGTTTGGCCATACAAATCGCACTGTTTCCTGCAACCACTTGTAATATTTATGGTAGATCCCAGAAATAGTACACAGCGTATGGCAGGCATCCTGCGCCCTGCAACCCCTCTGCTTGGGGTCACTGTTGAATTGGGAGTAGGTGCGAGGTTGTGGTAGTTACAATGTTGGGTATATTGTGCGGGCTAAACAGCTAAACGCATGCATCAGTTACTCTTGTGAAAAGAAAGGAGAATAAATATGTACCCTATGGCAAATAACGAATTTGGTTATATGCGTCATGTTATTTTATCGACTAATATGAAAGAACTCCAACTAAAACAGTAGGTAGGCTTTAGCGCCTTTTTAAGACCACTGCCCTCAAGATTATGTGTAGTTGGATGTAAGGTTCAAATCCGGCCTGTGAAGTGTAGGATCACTTCTATCATTGAATCAGTGCTTGAGATGCAAATTAAATGGAACAAAGACTACTTCGACAGGTGGAACGATAAATAAAATGATAAGTTTGGATATGTGCGTGGTGACAAGCTTAACGATGTCTCGATAATGGTCGGCTACTTAATTTCTGTTTATCTTTTTGGTCTTAGGTCGAGTGATGCCATCGTACAAACGGATGGAAAACTCATTGACAACAAACAACGATTTCATCCTGCTCAGATAGCCAAGCCACTATCAAAGCTTGTTCGGCTGGTATGCTTACCTCAAAAATTGTTGAGGAAAGCATGACTTAGCTGAACAGGTTAGGAAGGTGCCACTCTGTAACACTTAGCTGGGTTACGGGGCTCAGAGCTATTCAGTGTTATTAAAGCCCGAATGCGCTGAGCAGGGAATGCTCATCGAGAGCCTTCATTGGCCCACAACCACCCATATGATGCTGCACGTCTGTTGAAATGACTCAGGATTGATTTCAAAGGCAAACCGAAATCTGGCATGATCTTGCCTGATGGAGGCATTTGAAGAAGCTGGTAGATTGCCTCTGAATCAGCAGAGCAAAGCATTTTCTCGGATTGAATAGCAAAGACTTGAAATGCTTGGTTGTTCTCGTCACTGGATTCAGTCCTCTTTACGAGCCGGATGATACGCAGGAAAGGAGAGCTAATTTAGGGTTCTCTCGAAAGAAAAACACTACGTCCTATATTCGGTCCTGTGTGCGATTAGGGCGAATGGAGAAGAAAATACAAACGTAAACTCTATGAGCTGTAACAATTGGCTCAGCCACATCGAGCGAATGGACACTAAGATACCAACGAAGAGGATCTTCGGCTCCCAGCCCCCAGTTTCAAGATGACAAGGAAGACCGAACTTCCGTTTTAAAGACCAAGGAAGCAGCGTGCGCGGGATCGCGGATGATGGAAGGCTGTAGCGTGTCAGACAGAGACTCTACACATTGATTGGTTCATGCGAAAACTATTTCCTACCTACATATTTATGAAATCCTGAACTTGCGCTCTATACTAATTTGGTATTAAAAGCTTATACAGGGGCTGTAGTCTAGCTTCTCCGAACATTTCTCCATACAGTTTTACGCTGGTTCCGTACGATACATTTAAGAAGCTTCTCAAGACAGTTTATATTTGTTTATTTTGGTCTTTTGAGGCGTTCATGGATGCCGCTCCAACATTGAACCTCAAAATCAGTTATCCAACGAACCAACTCATTTATTTTTAGATTGCAGTGAGGAAGTGGATATTGAAGCACACTTTTAATAATAAAGGTCAAACTAGGCTACACAAAGCATTTCGATGACACCAGGCAGAAATCCGCTTTTTGGTGTAGAGGCATGTGAATGGGTGGCGTATATTGTTGTTCCCCATGGGGATTGAACCTGCACCGCAAGGGTCACAAGCCAACACACTAACCTCTACACCGTCGCCACCCTATTTGGATAGGTAGTGTGGACGATGTCTATAAAAGAAACATGCCAAATCATGATCAGCACGTTCATACTAACTCAGCATTGCTAATGAACATAATGTGCACGCTACTAAACAAAACTCTGTAGACTGAATAATGATTTTGAAGTCTGAATGTGTTTATCAATGAAAATACTTCCACCTTCCATACTCACTCCTCATGGTTTTGAAGCTAAATGCATCCATTAGCACATCACTTCTGAATCAGTTTTGTAACAATATCCCAGCTAGCAAAATAGGGTATTGCACTTATATTCGATCGAAAAGCACAGCATCTACATATTTCGCAATGATCACATTATTCGTCCGCTTCCACTCTGATAAAATGGTGCGAATTGTAAAAATAGCACCATACTGAACAACTATCCACAGAGAAATGCTCGTGCGAAGCTGCCTCCTCATCCCGCAGGCGGGAACAGGATGAACGAAGAAAAAAAAACAATCTAAAATGCAAACAAAGGATGAAAGTAGCAAATATAAGAACACATTTTCACAAAATGCTGATGATGATTCTGCTTGTGCATGTGTAAGGAATTTAAGGATGCCTGCGCAAATTTTCAGAACCAAGAATCTACACATTCCGACCTGGAGGAGGAGGTCCTTGTCGATTTTTGTGTTCGTTATTCGGTATTGAGCGTAATGCATTTCGCATAGCTACTTGTGTGTGCCGAGCGAGTTTTGCATAGAACATTTGCCCATGCACACGCTATAAATATTATATTTGCGATCAAACGGAGGATTGCACATCTAGCTAATGGCCCTATATATGCTCAGTGCCGAATACATATATATATTTTTTTATAGAAAAATGTACACGCATCCTGGCTGCGGGACGGATTCAATGAAGATCTAAGAATAGTGCAGTGAAATCACTGCAGCTGTAGCTATTTTATTTTGTCTATTCTTTCATGACTGGATTTTGAGAAATTCGTAAAGGATACGGGTTCGCATGGGATAAATTTTCTTCGCTTTGAAAATTTGAGAGTAGAAAAAAAAATCGAAAAGAAGAAAATTCTTTGTTAAAGTTTGCTTTGAATCAAATTAGGAGGCTGCTTAAAAGTTTCCATTTCCAGAGGTTCCGTTTTATCTGAAGAAAAGGGATTGTGTTTAGGAGAAATGCGAACCAACTGTGAGAGTTTTGAAATAATCCCGATATGTGTTTTGGATGTCATTCGATGTGCTGAGAGATGATTTTAAGTTGAAATTTAAATGTTGCATCAAAGAGCGCCAGGGCTTGTGGGTGGGTGAATAAGTTCCAATAATTTATTGAGAAACTCTGAAACTTATTCAGGATTGGATGGCATATACGTAACTTTGATTTGTACATCTTCTATTTGTTTGGGATGGAAGTTTGCTATTTTAGATGGTAATTTAAATCTTTTAAGGAATGATTGCCGGGTTTCGATAAGAGCCTTTTTGGAATCTGTCATGAAGATAGTTTGAGATTGTCAAAACTTTTGGAACTATTTACTCCGTATTTTCACCATTCTGTGAGACGTAGATTAAAACACGGCAAATTATTTCCATTGGACTGAAATCACAAGTGTGACATTTTATTCAGAGGCTTATTTGTGAGTATCCTATTAGTATATAGTTTTTTTTAACTTTCTGTTTTACTGTTGTAGTGAACCTACCCAAACCTACGTTACATTATTTCAACACTCTCTACATTGCACATTCATGATATTATGATTCGAGCAGCAACAAGGTCGATCGTCACGAAATAAGCAAAACACATACACCCACACGTCAAAGTGCTGATCACTTGGTGAATTTCACTGCCCTATGGAAGCTTTTACATTGGAATTACGAGAAGCTTTAATGTTGCACTTAATCATACGCGAGCAATGTAATGACTGCATGTATCAAGTGATTGGGAGCAGAAAGATGAACGGATTATACAGAGTAAGCCTAAATTCGATACCCACGAATCAGTAAATAACGATTCGCTTTAGATTTTTTTTTTTTTATAATTAGCGTGCGTAAAGGGATTTTTTTTTATTTTTTTTTGTAATTGATAAAGATGGATTTAATATGTATGGATTAATAATTTTAGAATAAAACCAGACTCATGTTGTAAGCCTTACAAATTGTTTCTAATTTTTTTGGGAGACAGAGGAAAGAGTTTCCATAACTCTTTAACACATTTTACATGAATTTCATCTTTTACACTTTTTTATCTTCTTCTTCCTTAATGGCGGTGAGGCTAAGGTCAAGAATAAAGGGGTAATAACCCTCACACTTAACTGCATCTCTACTCGGTTCGCCTGTTAGTTCACTGGTTCGACCTCAAAATAGCAGCGGACCTTCCCATTTTGAAGCACTTGATTACAAAGGACCAATCAAATGCTTGGGTAGTTGCATTATAGTGACCTAAGAGTTTTAAGTCCTGCTTCTGTTCGTGATTGTATGGGATTGGTGATTTTTGATGGAGTCCTTAGAATCTTCCGTTCCTGAACACGACAGTTCCAACAGAGCTATTTTCTTCGAGATAGGTTCTTCGACGTGAAGGCTTCCTCGGATCTTTGAACTTCTTATTCGATCAAGCAATGTTACTCCTGCTATTCGTCTAACTCGTATAGGCAGTCAATTCCTTTGGAGGCTGGCATGGACTAAAAAATACGATCTAATGCTTGGCATTTAAATCTAGGTCGTAGTAATAGTACCGGTATAAGGGAAGCTGCAAAATCGATCTCTTGTAATGATACTCAGGTTAACGAATCTGCATAAATTATTGAGCATCTATATTTCAATACGTTGTCAAAATTCTACCCATTATTTAAGCATAGAATCGGTTAACAGCTATTATCTTAATGGAAGTCTAACGAGACAAACTTTAATTTCTCTTGAACACAATTGTTTGATCAATGTGTACCAACAAAATTAATCACAATACAGAACCGAGCATGCCCTTAGTTAACACGATGCACGAGTCTGGTGCATGCCAGCGAATCATACGGTATTCGCTGAGTTGACACTTTCATGCACAGACTTGTTCTCACGATCACAGTGCATGGAATCGGATTACCTGCATGCGCGACTTAACGGATGCGCGTGCGATTACCGGAATAGAGGAGTCAGCAGTTCTGATGTTGGGAACAGAGCTATCCAGATGAAGATATTGTAGTTATTAATTTAGTCTTAATTCTGAGATTGTATAGTGCGGAGCTCACTGAATAAATCCTATATTTACATAAAGGGTGATTTTTGTAAGGTTAGGATTTTCATGCATTAGTATTTGACAGATCACGCGGGATTTCAGACATGGTGTCAAAGAGAAAGATGCTCAGTATGCTTTGACATTTCATCATGAATAGACTTACTAACGAGCAACGCTTGCAAATCATAGAATTTTATTACCAAAATCAGTGTTCGGTTCGAAATGTGTTTCGCGCTTTACGTCCGATTTATGGTCTACATAATCGACCAAGTGAGCAAACAATTAATGCGATTGTGACCAAGTTTCGCACTCAGTTTACTTTATTGGACATTAAACCAACCACACGAATGCGTACAGTGCGTACAGAAGAGAATATTGCGTCTGTTTCTGAGAGTGTTGTTGAAGACCGTGAAATGTCGATTCGTCGCCGTTCGCAGCAATTGGGTTTGTGTTATTCGACCACATGGAAGATTTTACGCAAAGATCTTGGTGTAAAACCGTATAAAATACAGCTCGTGCAAGAACTGAAGCCGAACGATCTGCCACAACGTCGAATTTTCAGTGAATGGGCCCTAGAAAAGTTGGCAGAAAATCCGCTTTTTTATCGACAAATTTTGTTCAGCGATGAGGCTCATTTCTGGTTGAATGGCTACGTAAATAAGCACAATTGCCGCATTTGGAGCGAAGAGCAACCAGAAGCCGTTCAAGAACTGCCCATGCATCCCAAAAAATGCACTGTTTGGTGTGGTTTGTACGCTGGTGGAATCATTGGACCGTATTTTTTCAAAGATGCTGTTGGACGCAACGTTACGGTGAATGGCGATCGCTATCGTTCAATGCTAACAAACTTTTTGTTGCCAAAAATGGAAGAACTGAACTTGGTTGACATGTGGTTTCAACAAGATGGCGCTACATGCCACACAGCCATTTTGAGGGAAAACTTCGGAGAACAATTCATCTCAAGGAATGGACCGGTAAGTTGGCCACCAAGATCATGCGATTTGACGCCTTTAGACTATTTTTTGTGGGGCTACGTCAAGTCTAAAGTCTACACAAATAAGCCAGCAACTATTCCAGCTTTGGAAGACAACATTTCCGAAGAAATTCGGGCTATTCCGGCCGAAATGCTCGAAAAAGTTACCCAAAATTGGACTTTCCGAATGGACCACCTAAGACGCAGCCGCGGTCAACATTTAAATTTTTTTTGCAAATTTTATGCGTTTTTTTTTAAAAAAAAGTTCTCAAGCTCTTAAAAAATCACCCTTTATAAGTTGTCGTGTTTTGAATTAGCGAATTTAACTGGCGCCCGAGCAGGGACGGCTCTGTAGACGACATACTTTTTTTCTGGTGATAGCTTTATCCTCTAACCAGGATTCGAGATCTATACGTTCCATTGAACGCAAATCACTGTACCCATGAGAACACAGTGTTTATAGAACGATACTCGAAAAGCTTCCATCGTACCCATGAGAACACGATTGGAGATCACGAAAGAATCAAAAGGATTCGTGTGAAGCAAATCGTGCCTTAGTAGGATGCCTACAATTATAAACGTTCGCATCTAAAATGGAGAACACGATCCTTCCGAAAGAGCTGTACCCAATAAAAGAATGCGAACTAATCATTTGCTTTTCTTTCCTTAGCGAACTCGAACGTAAACGTTACAACGAATTCCCACCACAGGATTAAGGAAAAACATACATAAAAAAAAAAAATATTAATAAAAGCTGGTTTAAGGAAAAAAGATTGTGCTTAGAAAACGAAAACCATTTTTTCTGAAAGAAAAAAGAGGAAAAAAGAATATACGTGTGTTGTGATCAAAAGTGTTAGTTAGTGCATAAATGGGGAGAAAGACACTCCCAAGTCGTGTAAAAGCTAAAGCTTATTAAGAGGAAGAAGAATCTCCTCCATTATAAAAGATAAGATCGTATTATCGATAAATAAATTTAAGAATTTATTGTGCTTGTGAGTGCGTGCTTGGTGTGATAAAAAAAGAAAAAATATATTAAAGATATATATTGACAACTGTCACTAGTTCCAAGGTAAGGTACTTTTCTTTTTTTTATCGAATTTCCCCTTGTAATGGACGCTGTTACTAAATCTTTAACGGAACTGACCATCCTCGCGCAGCTGAAAAGCTTTGAGGGTCGTCTAAAGACTCTGGAGGATGGGCAAATACCGCGACGTCCAACCACTGAAGAGCCGGTTGAGCTTTGTGCCCCGAGAACCGAGGCGGATTTAAGAGAAATATCCAAATTACCAGATTGCGTTAAAGAACTGCAAATCTTTGACGGAACCCCAACGCAGTACGTGACATGGGTGCACGTAGTGGAGGGTTTTGAAATCGTTAGGGCAAAGCTTTTATATAGGGCTATTTTGCAACACATTAGGCAAAAAATAAGAGGTCCTGCGGATGCTGCCCTAGTATCGTACAATATATTTGACGATGACTGGCAGGCTATCAAACAATGTTTCTCTCTGCACTATGCAGACAAGAGAGCTATGCGGACCCTCGAGCATCAGCTCAACCAACTGTCCCAAAAAAATACAAAATTGGACGAGTTCTACGCGGCGGTAAACCATCAGCTTTCGCTTATGATCAATAATATCAAGACTGAGACGTTCATTCAGGAAACGGTTATCGCGCTCGTGGAAACATACAGGAATCGCGCCCTGGATGTTTTCATCCGCGGCCTTAACGGCGACCTCTCTAGAATACTAATCGTGCAAAGACCGAGGACTCTGTCGGAAGCCTATTCGGCATGCCTAAAGATGCAGAATCTCAATTTTAAGAGTCATGCGATTTATAACCATTCCGCGCATAACACCATAACGGCTCCGATAAACCAAACATTTGGAGATGAGTCTAGACCGCCTCTTCTACCGAAGAGATCCTCTCCTAGCACGTCAAATCAATGGAGGCAAAAAGCGCATCACTCTGCCCCGCGGGCTGGAAGTGATCCACCCTCCAGGCTGACTGCTTCCAAACCCCATGAACAAATGGAGGTAGACCAGTCGATCCAAACGAAAAATGTGAATTATATGAACCGCCCCCGCGGTTCCAATCCTTTTAAGAGGAAAGCAAATTCGGAAAGGTATGCCCAAAAACAACAGAGGGTATACCATTTGCACGAGGAATCTGACTATGATCAGGTAGCGGAGGAGGAAGTCCAAGACGAAGTAAATTTTATGGAGGACGGCCATCCAGCATTCCATATTTAGAGTATCTGACGAGGGACGGGCTCACCCTCAACTTTCTCGTTGGCACGGGTGCCAACAAAAACTTCCTTAGCCCGTCCGTTAGGAAAATATGCTTAAACTAATACCAAATATAACGATCCCACTGAAAGCCAAGGTGTCCAGGGAGGTAAACATAACGTTAAGCAAGACTTGAACGAAAATATCAGAGTCAAGCTACATTCCCTAATTAACAGATACGACTCTATCTTTGGTCCTATTAACCTAGTCGAAGCTGTTAAAACGACGGTAAGAGCGGAAATCCGAACGAGTACGGATGAACCAATCTATAGCAAAAGTTACCCGTACCCGGCCTGTATGAGGGAATAGGTAGAGAGAGAAACAAAAGATCTCTCGGCCGGGAGCATTGTACGACCTTCAAGGAGCCCCTACAATTCCCCGATATGGGTGGTTCCAAAGAAACCGAAATCATCAGGGAAAAACAGTATCGGATGGTGATCAACTACAAGAGGCTTAACGCGGTCACTATATCGGATACATACCCGATCCCAGACATAAACATCACTTTTGCCAGTGTAGGCAAGACAGCATACTTTACAACCCTTGATCTGACTTCGGGCTTTCATCAAATCGCGATGAAAACCTGCGACATACCTAAAACTGCCTTCTCGACGATGAATGGAAAATACGAATTCTTGAGGTTGCCCTTCGGATTGAAGAACGCCCCTGCCATTTTCCAGAGGATGATCGATGACGTACCCAAAGAATACATAGGGAAAATTTGCTATGTATACATCGATGATGTCATAGTTTTTGGGAAGAACGAGGACGACCACCTCAAGAATGTAGAGACGATCTTCTCAAAATTGCAGGAGGCCAACCTAAAGGTTAACCTTGAGAAAACCCATTTCATGAAGACAGAAGTGGAATTCCTCGGGTATGTCATAATCCGTGATGGCATAAAAGCCGATCCAAAAAAGGTAATAGCCATCGAAAAAATCCTTTCTCCAGAAAATCTTAAAGAGCTAAAAAGTTTCCTAGGCCTCACGTCTTATTATGGAAAATTTATTCGCGACTATGCGAAGGTTGCTAAGCCACTTACTAACCTCACTCGTGGGAGTAACGCCCAGATCAAAGCAAATGAGTCTAGAAGAGTCCCAATCACACTAAACGAGGAAGCGTTGCAGGCCTTCAACGACTTGAAGACTCTGCTGACGTCATTCGAAATTTTGTCGTTCCCTGACTTTGGAAAACCTTTCAATCTGACTACTGATGCGTCGAATTATGCGATAGGAGCAGTCCTAAGCCAATAGCATATATCTCGCGGTCTCTCAATAAAACCAAAGAGAATTATGCGACAAGAAAAAGAGATGTTGGCCATCGTATGGGCTCTTGAAAATCTGAGGTCATACCTATACGGAGCCAAAAAGGTCAAAATACACACCGACCACCAGCCCTTAACGTTTGCCTTAAGCAACCGGAATTTTAATTCGAAATTAAAACGCTGGAAATCTCGTATTGAGGAGTATAACTACGAGCTAGTGTACAAACCTGGCAAATCCAATCTGGTAGCGGATGCTTTATCGCGTCTTAGAACTGAAGTCAACCACTTGTCTGATTCGGAACAGGCCGAACCAGCACGAAGTGTGAACGACGCCAATAACGACTCTCCTACAGACACGGCAAGCGAAAACCACGATTCTCAAACCGAAACAGCTAGTGAGAACAGTGATTCTCGCGCGGAGCCGCCTGGTGCCTTCCCCGACAGCGGCGCAGAGAAAACGCATTCTACTGAGACTGCAAGTGAGGAACAATCCTCAATTGGTACTGTCCACAGTGCGGATGAAGATAACTCTGACCTTATCCATATTAATGTCTTTCGCAACCAAATTTTCGTCAAAATAGGTAAAGGTGTCGAGATCCTGGAGGAACCCCAACCTGGCTTCACCCGCCATTACTTCGCAATAAAAAATCAGGGCAAACAGGGTCTGATTGACCTCCTGAAAGCGAAATTGAGACCCAACGTTATTAATGGCATCAAAATACCGGAGTCTCACTTAGCCTTACTCCAGCAGGTGTTTCTTGAAAATTTTTGCAATTACAAGTTGCGTGTCACGCAGAGATTTGTTGAAGACGTGAGAGACGAGGATAGGAAGTGCCACCTCATTATGGAAGAACATAAGAGAGCACATAGTAACCCCATGGAAAATAGAGAACAACTTCTCTAAAAAATACTATTTCCCTAGCATGATGAGTTTAGTTAGGAAATATACGGAATCCTGTGAAATCTGTAAGCTAAATAAATATGACAGGCACCCAAACAAGCCCGAATTCCAACCTACTCCAGTGCCAACATATGCATGTGAAATCCTGCACTTGGATATAATGGAGATACAGGGTGAGAAATTTATAACCTGCATCGACAAATTCTCTAAGTTTGGAAAAATATTCCACGTCAAAAATAGATCATCCCTTTACCTCAGGAACAAGATCACCAGGATACTCCATTATTTCACAGTCCCAAATATGTTAGTGACTGATAATGAGCGCAGTTTCCTGAGCCCAATAATTCAGAATTTTATCAAAATTTTGGGAATCAAACATTATCTGACGCCAGTCTACCGTAGCGAGGTAAACGGTCAAGTCGAGAGGTTTCATTCGACCATAATAGCAATCTACCGATGCTTGAAAGCGGAACTTAAGGGCCTGCGTCTGAAAGAACTACTAAACATCGCAGTGGATAGGTATAATGATACCATTCATTCTGTGACCAGGAGAAAACCCTGTGACATATTTTTCAATAGAACCCAGCGGGTAAATTACCAGAAATTGCTAGAATTTCGCACAAGGGTGAACAAGGAATTGAGGGGTGAGATACAAAGAAAACAAAATATGACTAACGTTAGGTTAAACAAAAAAAGGTAAAACCGGTAATTTATAAAAGAGCCGACATAGTATACACGGCCTATAAAGGGATTCGAGCAAAGAATAAACCCTTATTCCGAAAGGAAACAGTGGCCAAGCATAATGAAGTCACAATAGTCACAAGCACTGGACGTAGAGTCCACAAAAGCCATGTTAAGCACACACCAAGGACGTAACATTACTTTGCTAAGATTGTCATTAACTAGTTAAAAAAAACTATTAATTCAAAAAAAAAAAAAGGGGGGCAATGGTGTAACACACACTACCCTAATATTTTAACAATCTACATAAATATGTAAAATTAAGTTACGTGCCAAATGGAGCACAATATTGTACGCACAAATATAACACACACATAATGTATTTTAAAGTTTAAGTTTAAGTTTATTTATAACATGGTGCGTACAGTAAGATAACATCTTTTATAGTACTTAGATTTTAAGATATAAAATACATGATTACAATGGTATAAGGAAGAGAGCAGAAAAGGGAAAAGGATTGGGAGAGGACTAGGGTTGAATTGAGAGGGACGAAAAGTGGAGAAAGATTGCATGTTTGAACTGTTTGTAATTAACAATTAATTTGATTAGAGACGGGAGAGAGTAATTACTGAGGTGAGGAATAATATTGATACTTCTGGCAGACCGATTGAAAGAGAGTTTCGTAAACAAATATGATGGAGCTTTAAGATGAATTAATTTGTATAAAAATATACAGTTTCTTGCATTGATGTGTTGCTGCAGAGTGCAACCAAGAAGATTCTTTGAAAAAATGGAATCGTGGTGATGTCGTAGCCCGTAGACATAGCGGACAGCGTCATTAAATGCTACTTGTAATTTACGCTGAGATAGGGAGTCCAAAGCGCTGTACACGATTTCAGCATACGAAATTAAGGGAAGAACTAAAGAGAGTATCAGTTTGCGTCGGGTTTCAACAGGGGTAAAGTGAGCAGAAGCCCACAGTTTTCGTAGGCTTTCATAAATGCGACCAATAACCACATTTGTATGTTTATAGCCAGATAGATGACGGTCTATAGTAAAGCCAAGGCTGGTGCAGTGATTGACTGCTATAATTTTACTGTCACGGAGCCATATGTCAGGTAAAGTGCTTAGATCGAATTTTCTTTTTGATATTGCGATGACTTGAGATTTAGCTGGATTTAAAAGTAGGCCGTTAGCAATGACCCAAACATTTATTTGGTTGAGATCCCCATTAATAGCAATGGAGAGTTCATCAAGCTGATGGAATGGCCTGGCCAGATGAAGCTGAACATCATCTGCGTATAAGTGAACCGAAGCATGTAAGCAACATGATGGAAAATCGTTGATGAAAATGCAAACGAGTATTGGACCGAGAATCGGCCTCTGGGGGACTCCTTGAAAAACAGGTCTTGGGGCTGAGCATTTTCCACTAGAAATGACCCTTTGAAATCTTCCCGACAGATAATCAGTTATGAGCTTACATGCCCGGTCACCGAAGCCAAAGAAGTTTAGCAGTTTCCACTTGAGAACATCGTGATTCACTTTGTCGAAAGCTTTAGAAAAATCAAGCAGGCAGAGGAGACCCTTATCGCATTCAATTCTTATATCATCAAGGAGATTTGTCATAGCAGTAGAGCAGCTGTGATTCGCTCTGAAGCCCGATTGTTTCTCATATAGCAATTTGTTATTGGAAATATGTCTTAATATTTGCTTCTCAATTATCTTCTCAAAGACTTTAGAAAGGCAAGGCAGTATGCTTATTGGTCTGAAATCCGATGGAGAGATTGGGTCACGTTTCTTAGCAATGGGAAGTACTCTGGCAATTTTCCAAGACTGGGGAAAAGTAGTTGTAACAATGCACCAGTTGATTATATGAGTGAGATGGGTAATAATGTACGGCAAAATAAGTTTGACGAAACGGATAGGTACTCCATCGTCACCAACGGAGTCGGACTTAATAGCCATCACACATTTTATTACTTCACCTTCATTGACTACTTCAAAATCCTCCAGTCTAGGCAAAGACCTTGAGGAATTACTTGCAGAGTTGACTCCTAAGTCACCAACCGAGATAGTATCACCAAGAAAAAAGTCGTTAAGTTCGTCAGGATCGAGAGAACATTGAGGGCCTTTGTTTTTGCAGACACCAATTTTACTGAGATTGCTCCATAATTTTTTAGAGGGTTAAGAGGTGTTAAGTTTGGATGAATAATAATTTATTTTAGATGTTCTAATTAAACAAGTGGCTTGATTACGGGCTTCCTTGAAGGCACTCCAATTAGCAGCTGTTTGACTGTGCTTCCATCGGCTATGCTTTTTATACCCTATTCTAAGGGTATATTAATTTTGACGCATAGTTTGTAACATACCTTAATATTGCCCGTAGACCCCTAAAAGTTACTATTTTTATGATCAGCATCGATAGTAATGTCGATCTAGCGATGTCCGTCCGTCCGTCCGTCCGTCGGCAAAAATTAGGCCTTTAAACTGGGCCTAGAGAGCTGAAATTTTAACCATATTATACTCTCTAGGGTCCCGAAATAATCAAGTTTAGGAATTTTTGAAATCCGTCCGTCCGTCCGTTGGCAAAAATTAGGCCTTTAAACTGGGCCTAGAGAGCTGAAATTTTAACCATATACTCTATAGGGTCCCGAAATAATCAAGTTTACGAATTTTTGAAATCCGCCCACAGACACGCCCACAAACTCAAAAAAACAAAATTTTGGAAAAAATCGAATTTTGAGCTATAAAGCTGAAATTTTTTTTATATGATCTATGACTCCTAAAACTGTTCCGGATATAAAATTTTCAAAATGCACCCAGTGACACGCCCGCAAATAAATAAAACAATTTTATTGAAAAACCAAAATTTGAGCTAGGGAGCTGAAATTTATAATACATACTCTCTAGGGGCCCTTTAAGCTCATGTGTAAATATTTTCAAAATCCGCCCACTGACACGCCCATAATTTAAAAAAAAAAACTTTTTTTTGAAAACTCAAAGTTTGAGCTAGGGAGCTGAATAATATATAGTCTCTAGGGGCCCTTTATGCTCATGTGTTATTTTTTTTAAATCCGCCTACTGACACGCCCACAATTAAATAAAACAATTTTATTGAAACACCCAAGCTTGAGCTAGGGAGCGTTTTTTTCGATAAAATCCTTTAAATGTTATATAACAAAATATGTATAGTGTTCTTAACAATTCAACCATACTTAGACTTTTGTCACGCCCACTTATGAGGGATAGGAATAAGAATAGTGTATCCAACAGTTCGCCCAAGCGGACTGTAGCCCGTCCCTATGTTTAAAATATAAATTTGACACAAACCGCACTAGAAAGCGCACACATGCTAAGCGCTTATGCGTTACCTAAAATTGTGCTATTCTACATAAACTTAGAATTAGTTTAATTAATAATAATAATTAATTACTATTAAATTGATAGCGTTGTTTTAAATTGTAGAATCAGTAAAATAAAATTTAAAATTAGGTTTAAGAAGTTTATTACTTGAGTTCATTCTAGAAATTTAAAATAGATTATATGTAAAATAAAATCTTTAAGATTCAAGTTCCCACCAACACATCACAGCCCTTTTAGTTTTACTTGAAACATCGAATTTTTCAGACTTATTTTCCTAACTACCTCCTACGGTTATCAGATTTTTAACTACCATTCGCCAATGGTCACGATCAAAGAAGGCAAAGGTTGGATCATCGACGGGCACTTCAAACTGGTGCACGTGATCGACCGGACACAATTCGATAGCCTGATGGAGACAGTCAACGTGTCAATAAATCTGGAGGGTTTTAGAAGCCCGGAGTAGAAAACAACTATCGCGTTTTACATTAAGGAAATCAGCCAAAAGCTAATCCGACTCAAGGGCAAAAAGGATCGGAGTCCTAGGTCAATCGATTGGATATAATCGGCCAGGAAATGGATTGCCCGAAACCCCGACGCAGCGGATTGGAATAAAGTCCTCTCAAGTGAACAAGACATTATCAGCAACAATAACCAACAATACAAAATCAACAGTGAACTTTTCGGTACCATTAACGAAACTGCAAAGAAGGTCAACTGAATGATAGACCAATTTAAGAACGAAGTCGAGGCATCCACAGTTGGAAGATACGATAAGATAAGAAGATCGACAAGGTCGATGAAATGGTGCGAGCCTGTCAAATGGCAAAAAGCGACCTGATAAACACAAAACTTTTAGATCGGGAAGAAGTCGGCAGGATCGTTAGCGAAATCGAAACATTACCATACATTAATGAAATCTAAGCCATAGAGTACGGGTCCCCGTCTATCTACACAAACGGGTCATTATTACTCTATGTCCTTTCAATGCCGAAAGTAAAGGACGAGGAGTTCAACTTGCTGCTAACGAGGGCAGCAATCACCAACGGATTACAAATCGACTTGGAATTTGACAGGATGTTGGTTAAATACCGGGAGACATTTGGCATCATTGGAAAATGCCTCTTCATCAATAGCCTGGTAATATGCGACTAGAAATCACTGAACAAATTGGAAGATGACAGCTGTGTGGTCAGACTCTTGAAGGGGGGACATACTGCATGTACCTTCCGTTCGAATTCAAGGAAAGTAGTTGAACTAGTCAAGGAAGATATAGTATTCGTGACGAACTATAAGGGCCAACTAAATGCTACAAATGGCTCGCGAACTCTCGATGGAACTTACGTAATTCAACTGGACAATGAAGCGATCCTATTGGGAAAAAGAAAATTTTCGAGTTTCACTTACTCCCATGTCCAGGTACTCCCGCCCCTCCTTGCAAACATAACGAATCGAGTTCAAAAAATTGACCTCGAACATGTACACAGCCTAAGTATTAAGAACATAGAGCGACTGAAGAATCTTATCTGTCTTGCCATGGTAACTTCCACCATGGTCCTATTGGTTATAATTATGGCATGGATCATATGGCGAAAGATCAACCTGAACCTGAAGCTCCCATCCATACACACTTTCGGTAGGGGAACCGATCCTGTACCCGACAGAAGGATTCATAGGCCCCAAGAGCCCCCGACGGGACAAACTTGGCCATCGACCTCTGACATCACATATGATCTACGGGACGTAGATCTTTAAAGGGGGAAAAGTTAACACGATGCACGAGTCAGGTGCAAGCTAGCGAATCATACGGTATTCGCTGAGTTGACACTTTCATGCACAGACTTGTTCTCACGATCGCAGTGCATGGAATCGGATTACCTACATGCGCGACTCAACGGATGCGCGTGCGATTACCGGAATAGAGGAGTCATCAGTTCTGATGTTGGGAACAGAGCTATCCAGAGGAAGATATTGTAGTTATTAAGTTAGTCTTCTGAGATTGTATAGTGCGGAGCTCGCTGATTAAATCCTATATTTACATATAACTTGTCGTGTTTTGAATTAGCGAACGGTTGGTGTTCGCGCGGGCTTCGGTCCACGTTTATTTTTTAGTACACGCATTTCGCGATAATTTAACTCCTTGGTTTAGGTCTAAATTTGCAAGCTCTATTAAAAGAAAAAACATCTAATACAGTTAATGGAATCGCAGACCCATCTAATGATACCTGGTCTTTATATAAAGCGGCACCTTACCACGCCACCTTCGCTGCACGCACTTAAAAAAACAGTACTTAGCTTCCTAATTAAATATACATATATCTATCTACCAAAGAAACTCTCGAGTAACTTGCGTCAAATGGAGTTTTCCAGTGGCTTCAACTCTAAGACAACCTTCTGCATTCGTTGCCTAGGTTGGAAGACATTGTAGTAGCCATTTACGAATAAATTGTCCACTGCGTAGCAGCCATCAAGTCTGAATCAATTGGTGAAGATGGCCTATCAATACGCTTTATAAAGCTTATTTTACCGTAAACTGTACCCCACTTTACCGATGTAGTAAAAATATATACTTATCCTCAAGTATAGGCCGATCAGTATTTTACCTTGCTTATCTAAGGCTATCGAAAAAATAATGGTAAAACAAATCACAAAGCACCTGCCTATCAATAAGTTATTGAGGTCTCAGAAATCCGGTTTTAGAGCTAACCTCAGCTGTTCCAAGGTCAATTAGCTGTGTCATTTCTTTCTCTGCTTTATTTGTCGAAAATCTTAGACAAAGTAGATCATATATTTGTGTTTTGGAAGCCTAAGCAAAATTTCGATTCAGCGATAAGGCAGCGGAAATTGTTAGTAGCTTTATTTCCGATAGGTTAGATATGGTGATTTCGGGTGATAGTTGCTCGTCCCTAATGGAAATCAAACAAGGTTTGCCATAGGGCCCAATATTGGGACCGATTCTCTTCTGCATGTTTATAAAGACCCTCCGACAGTATGCCGATATGCTTCGGAACATTTATATGAAGACGACCGGCGTTCAACTTCACCAAGCAAAACCTTGCAAAACGGTTATTAATAACCAATCAGTATGTTAAAATTGCAGTAGGTTGTTCTTTACCAAGAGACTCATTTGAATTTAACCAAACATCAAAACGAGAATGTTTGGTTAATATTAATCCAGCAACTTAACCCGATGGTTTTTAGCAAAAATTACTCATTTACTTTCTGCAGAGCCGTAGTTAATTTTAACCTATTTTTTTAGCAGAGCAAAAATCGCACTCAGTTAAGGTTAATTTTTCTGCGTGTTGGCAGTATTTACTTGAATAAATTCATTAGATATTTACTTACAGTATTTGGAGGCAGGTATGTAGGTACTTGTAGCAGATATATATATGTAGCAGTATAAATGCAAAATCAATTAAATTATAAATTAGTTATTAAAACATAAAACAATGATAACTCACTGTAGAAAATAAACAAACAAAAAATTCGATGGAAACATTAATATAAAGCTAAAATAAACAAACAAACTTCCAGTTTCCATGCAAATATGAATCATGCTTATTTTGAGATTCGAATGAATACCTAGTCAAGTCGTTCGAATCGAATGTCTATTTTCGTTCGAATTATTTTTTTTTTTTTTTTTTTTTTTTTACACTATCAGCTCTGTGTCGTGGAGTGCTTAAAGCAAGCAACTATCACGAGCAGAAATTGCCGGCACAAAAAGTGCTCTCACAGGCTCATCATTTAGTGCAGGTGTTAGTAAGGACAAAACAATTAAAAATACAATAATTATGTACCTACAAAATACTAACACAGACACAAAATAATGCAAACAATTTAAGACATTAAAGCATTATTACGCAAAATATTTTTTAGCTTAATTTTACTAACATGCAAGTCAATCACATGATCATTTAGATTATAGATTCTACTCATGCGACTAATAGGCTCATGCTTCCCATAATTCGTTCTATGATGGGGGCTAAACAATAGTTCAGCACTGCGCAAATTATGGGCACCACCACGAAAATTAAAGCCAATAGACGACAGCAAGTCAGGTGCATCTATTTGACCGGATATAAGCTGCTGTAAAAAAATGATATCGCTATTAAGCCTTCGTTGAGAAAGGGGTAACATTTGAAGAAGCTTAATACGCTGACTGTAAGGAGGAAGGTTAAAAGGATCATCCCATGGAAGTCCTCTAAGTGCAAATCGAATAAATTTAGGTTGAATGGCCTCTATTCGATTTGAATGAATGTTGTAGAACGGCGTCCAAACTTGTGAAGCATACTTTAGAATCGGACGGACAAAACAATTGTACAATGACATAGTAACGTATGGGTCATTAAATTCTTTCGCCCACCTTTTTACGAAGCCCAGCATAGAATTAGATTTATTAACAATAAAATTGATATGCTTGGCCAAAACCAGTTTGGGATCGAAATAAACCCCAAGATCCTTAAAATTATCAACATTACAAAGAATATGTTGAGACAGAGAATATTGAAAGGTGGAAGGGATATTCTTTCTAGAGAATGTCATATGTTGACATTTAGTGGGGTTCAGGGATAAACCGTTTTTATCACACCAATTGGCGAAGCTATTAATGTCAGATTGAAGAAAAATTCTATCTTGCTGACTAGTGAAATATACCGGTTTTCCTCAAATAATTTTTTTATTCGATCGAATCTCAATTCTCAAAATACAAATTCTTTTAATCGACAAACTTTCGTTCGAATTCGAATGCCAAAATCAGCATGAATAATATAAAAAATTTAGTATAAAAGGCACCACATAAGTCAGCTTAGTTAGTTGAGTTTTGAGTGCCAGATCAAGTGATCCACTTCAGAACCATTCAAAGAAGGGTTCATTTCATCTAGTAATCATTTAAAGAAAATATTGTAGAACGTGCTAGGCGATTCCTGGTTCTTCTTCATTCTCTTTTCTGTATCATTAAAAACTCCGAATAATTTTCCTTGTTTTAACCCTATTCCTATCATGCTATTTTACTGACATAAACCGCCATATGTGACTTACAGTCACACAAGAAAAACGTTTCGTTTCCACACTTTTTTATGAATGTTAAAATTTGTATTGTTGTTATAAACAGAGGAAACGAAAAATATTGATATTAGTTATAAGTTAAGTTAATTTTAATGGTAGGAATTCGAATAACCCATTCAAGTTTTGGTTTATTGAAAAAGGTATTAGGAAAAATGAAAAACATTTATTTATTTTTAGCGCAAGATAAACAGACTAAATTGCTTTTTCAGAATGATCATTGCAGACATTCTTTCCACACATACCACAACACTGTTTAGAAGCTCTTCCTTGTTGCGATGGTCAAATGAAGCATCGCCGACGAATTTTGTTTGGCGGAGGATTAGCAACAGCACCGATTGTTGTTGGGATTTGTAGGGCTTCGTTGATAACGGAAACGTTGCTCTTCTTTAAACTTTTTATACTTCTTCTTTTGACACTAGGAATGATTAAATCTGAAGTAGTTGTCAAAAGTTATGTTCCTATTTGTCCTTTCACATGGTTCACATAATTGTTCGACAAAACGCTGTCCCAAATTTGTACCTCCATTAGGTCCTTATTTTCCTAGATATGGTATACCAAACAGTGGATAGCTATTTCCGCTATCGCAGATCCACCATATTTTCATACCGTATTTATCTGGTTTCGATGGTATATATTGTCCAAAGGAAACTCTTCCTCTAAATGGTACTAACTGTTCGCCGATAGTTAAGTTTTCCCCCGGAATATACATAGTGCTTTTTGAAGTTCTTGTTTATCATGTTCCATAGGTCTCTGATAGGAGCAAATTTATCTTGAGATCTCCGGAAGGACCTCGTCGATTTATCATCAAATCGCAAATATCGCGACAAAGCCACAAATCTGTTTTTTGAAATACACGCACGAAAAAACACGAGACCAAACCCAGAATTCTTCATAATCACACATACCCTTCTTTTGCCTTCCCGCTTCTAACAACAAGCCAATATACGATCGAATCTCTATAGCATCTGTTTGCTTCCACGCCTGGGCAAGATTTTCAGTTGCGTTCAAATTTGTATATCGCACAACTAGATTTATAACATCTTCATCAAAAAATAAGGCATCACCAGCTGTTTCGATATGTTTTCCTGGAGGTAAAACTACTTTGTTGAGGCTTCCCCTAATCAAATTGTGAACTGGAACTCTGCCTTGAGTATATGGAAGTGACCTCCATTATATGCCATCTTTTCCAGTGAACAAATTTACTTTGGTGTTATTTTCTGCTTCGAATTCTATACTTTCTGAGTCGGATAACTCGTCTTCAACCTCCGAAGCCGCTCCAAAAATATCTCCTTCACTATCTGTCGAACACATGTCATCTACAATGGAAATGTTGCCAACGCTTTCGTTCTCAACGTCATTTTCGATGAGAGCATTATGAATAGCATCGGCTGATAATCCTCGTATTCCTCCTTAAATTTTAAGGCACAATGCTTTGTATGGTAATGACTCATTAATTCCGGGAACCCCCGGATAATGACGGAAATATCCTATAAGAAATGCAGAAACAGAAATTTTCTGTTTTTTTTCTGTCTTGCATGTAGTTTTGTATGGTGTGACTCTAAGGCTCTTTTCACATTATCCGGTTTTGCCCGGACGGCAAAAAACCGGACGGCGAATTATTTTTAGAAGCGTGAGAAAAAGCATAGCTACTTTCACACTACACGGCGACGGATTTTCGCCGTCCGGCTGCCGTTCATCAGCCGTTCACTGCGACTAAAATTACGGCGACCGGAAGGCGACCGAAAGCTCAGTGATATACGTTTTCAAATTGATACTTTCACATTGCACGATTTAAAACCGTCCGATCAGTAGTCGTCGCCTTTTGGTTTTGCAATTTGTTCATTGTTTTTCATTATAAAGCAAATAAAAAATGCAAGATATAGACGCAGATTATATAACAATAACGCAATTATTTGTTTAACCCGCATTGTAGCTTAAAAGGACAATATTCAATCACAAACTGATCTTGCGACGGAAAAAAACCGTGCATAAACCGTGTAGTGTGAAAGTTTTCTAAAATCGGTTTTTTGCCGTCCGGGCAAAACCGGATAATGTGAAAAGAGCCTAAGTCACACCGTCGGTTTACGACATATTTTCTTATATTAAATAATAATAATGGCTAAATAATATAAACTGAAAAAACAAAACAAAGTATTTCAAAGAAAAATATTGAAGGTAGGAATACACTGTACCCTTGATATAAAATAAGAAAGATTTTGGAAACGACAGCAATTTAGATCTCAAGTGTGACCCAAATACACAGTATGGCAGAAATAGGGTTAAAAAAGAAGAGACGTCCGCTCTACAAACCTATTTTCATGCATACGAAATCAAGAAAATACTGAAAATCTGATATTCTAGTTGCAAAACTAGTATTTACTATTAGCTTTAACTTCATGCAAGTACTTAGTTTTATGCATATCACCAATGAATGAAATTTTTTAAGTTGAAACCCATCCTAAGGGAGCACCACAATCATTTTAGAATACCGGTTAGCCCATTTTATAAAGTAAAATTGTATGTTCGGTCAAAAGCTTTGCTAAAGTCCGTTTAGAGAGTTTCAAGTACACTCGAGTATCCGAATGAGCAAGGCTTCCAAACTTTGTTCTCTTCTAGTTGCGGAGTGAATTTTAGTAAACCAATTATACCCCGGCACCTGGAGAGTTAGAGTCTTTATTCATTTTGAAAAAAATATTTATTTTTCTCGCAAATTTACCGAAAATTGCAAAATTTGGGCCAAACGCTCCGAGAGCGTGTCAGAAACAAATGTTGTTGCTTTTTTCACACACAGAATTAGTCCTTAAAACAGCTTAAAAATGCGTAAACATGCAAGAAAAAGCGTTTTTAAAACATCGTATATAGCCTCATTCAAAAAATTCGATTGAAAGCATCATTCTGTGGTAGTAATTGTGGCTTCATTCAGACAGTAGTCAGCTACAAAAAGAATTACTCCGGATTGAATTCCAATTGACACGTAAATCGAAGCAGGATTATATCAAAGACAATTAAGTGAGCGTGAAAATGTGTGCATTTGTTTGGGATTTTTGTCACCACTAAGAACGCAACACAAAATACGTGTTTAGTTGGAAGTAGTTCTCCTCTTCCTCCTCCTCTTCGAGACATACACCGGCCGGCCTTCGGCTTCACATGCATGTGCTCAGAGAGCGGCTATGCGGCGTTATCCAAAGCTCCATGCTATTTATAGGTTCGATTCAATTTCAATTCAATCTTCCGATATGACCAATATCTTATACGGATTAAAGCATTAGACAATAGACACATCGCGCACTATACGCACCCTCCCATTCAGCCATTTTGACATTTGTCAGAGATTATTTAAGTGAATTTGTTAACATTGGGCTCCGCTAATAAAAATTGGTGTCAAACGTCAATTTTGAAATTTTGACAAACATTTCCACATCTAAAGTTTTCGTGGATTCGGGTTTCCCCAAAGGAAATCTCAGTCAAAAATTGTAAAGCGCCTTTCATTAGCGACTTGACAACTTCAAACCTTCAGTGTGAACGCATCCTTAAACCGATTACCAAACTGTCAATGTTATCATGTGCTTCATGAATTCTTAAACAGCACTTCATCCGCAAACAGTCACTGTTTGGTGCGGTATTCATGCCGGTGGCGTCATTTTGCCAATTTTTTCGTCGATGAAAATGACCATCACGTATGGTATTCGCTATTGACATGTTGGAACATTATTTCTTTGAGCAATTGCATGAATTGGACATCAGTGATATGTGGTTCTAAGGAGATGGTGCCACAAACCGCACAGCGGGTGCAACCATCGAGTTATTGAAGTTTCAGTTCGGTCAACGTGTTATCTCGATAAATGGACCCATCTATTGGCCGCGTTCTCGTGGTAGACACATGAACGAAGTCGAATTCCATTCGTAAATGTTTTGATAGTAATTTGTTAAGTTCGTGGATTATGGATTAGGAGCTCAAGGCACCGAAAGAAATAAATGAAACGACTGGTTTGGAAGTTGGAAATAGAGTGTGTAGAACTCTACCCATCATTTCCTACGCTACCCATTCTATTGCCTAGATCGTCACAAGTGCCAGGTCAAGTACGCATTCTACTTTCATAGCCTGACACACTTTGTTTATTTAAGCAACATGTGCAGCATTATGTCGCTCATGGTCACGACATAATTGCACTCCGATGGGTCAGTATTGCATTGTTTGCAATATGATCCGCATCGTGTTGCGTTTCATTGGTTGACATAGTTCGATTGCCGTTCGCTTGGTTGTGACAATAATAGATGACACATGCATCATTTGAACATTTGGTCATAATCGAACTATGTCATGTGTCTATAGTGGTTCCTGGGAATTGTGTGTGGTCTGTATCTTCAGGGCACAACAAATTCAAGGCAATACAATTTTTTTTTATATATCTCAAGTAGTTTGCATATTTAGAAAAGAAAATGTCAAGTCCAAAAACGCTTTATATGCAAATTGTTAAGAAAGATACTTTATGCATTATTTGCTTTGAACACAACCTAATTCCATCATCTTCTGTGTGTAACAGGACCAAAGTGTTTGTGTATTAGCCGATCACTTCGAACAACACTTCGACATTTTTGCTGGAAAGTTGCTACTAAACCTCTTTAAGAGTTTATTCTCTCTAAACGAGCTGCCTATTAGCTTCACAATTGGTGTTATTTCTGACCATTTTCTGATAGGTAAGCATTCAACAAGGCTTGGAGTTTATTCGAACGAATTTTGTAGGGAGGCAGAGACTGTACTCTGTACATGTCCTGCGCTCTCCCATCAAATAAAGCTCCATCTGGGAATATTAGCAGATATTTTAAGTAAGAAATGGTTTAATTCTGATAAAATAATTTAAATATGAAAAGAAAAAAAACAATCAACGACTTTAGATAATCAAACTCTCTTGCCCGACACGACGGTAACACCTAGAGTGAAAATTCCAGTTCCAAATCCTGACAGAAAAAGTCTTAAAACAAGATTCCCGCTCACCCTGACACATTTCCTGAAAAACGTAGGACCGATGAAAAGACCAAAAAAAACTGAAGACCACGATGAGAAAAAGTTCTCCCATAGATAGAGCAAAAGTTGATCTGCTATCCATCTTCCAAGCCACCAAATACGCGTCAGACTTTTTTTTAATGAAAACGGAAACTGCCTTAGCATCCCTCATCTTGGCCATTACGATCTTAGAAACTCTTATATTTAATTCATTTTCTCCCCTTATCAAAGACGTTTCCAACTCTAAGAACTCGTGTATCCATCTGACAGGGGTATCCCATTAAATGCAACTGTCAGTCAAATGCATCGCACCAACCAAAATGAGAAAAGTCCTTGCCAACGAACCCAACACAAAGGCAAACTTGGAGAAACTACAAAAAACAAATCATCAGCCTCCCGCTCGCCAGTGAATGCTGCCTCTTATTTCACATAATATTTGATTAACCATCTTGTGGAACTTTAAAAGGCCATGACCAGATCCTGTTCCTGGCTGCCCCTAGTCCCGTTCCGCATTAAATCAAAATTACGGTTAACCTCCCATCTACCATCAGAACCAGATACAACCAGCCCGACCTACCAATCATAGTTGGGTTTCGCAGCCGCTCCCCCGCTCTGGCTCGATATTAAATTGGTCCGTAGCGTAGTCCGTGTCATGCTCTCCTATCTCCACCGAATCCACAGCTGCTCCCCGGACCTATCGTATAATCACCGGCCATGGACCGTTTTCATTTGATTTCCTGTTGCAATTATAGATAGGAATCAAATGCTAAATAAACTGTTTCCCTTTTCAAGCGTCACCGTCACTGGCACTCACATCAAATCAGGGTCCTGGATTTAACCGAAAACATTGTCACTCTTGTTGTTCCAGTTGACAGGCGACCATGCTGCACCAAAGGATGTCCTCCAATGGGTGGAGTGTAAATGGCCACTACATCTGGGTGACGGGCAAGGCCAACAAAAAGAAAACAGCAAAATACACGAAGGGGTGAAGTCAGTGAAACAGGCGTCATTGTAACAGCAGGAAATGTCAGCTGCAGATATATGCTATTTGTTGCGGACTATTCAGCATCCGAATAGATGTGGACATAGATCCCATCCAAGCACACACAGACGATAGTAGTCTCTGTGTATAGCTGCTGTTGCCGCTGGATCCTCTCATTATTTATGTTCTTTATCGGTGCTATCGTTAGGCGGGTAGACACGAGTGTTATGTCCTGGATACGTTTATATTTTTATTTTTATTTTGTTCGTCGAAAAACATTTTTTATTTTTCATTTATTTAAAAGTTCACAAACAAATAGTAGTGGTGAAGTTAGCCTGTATTTTGCAGTTCCATTTGGAAGCGCGGTTTGATGATGTGCGACGAATGAGCTTATGAGTGCCCTTTCCTTGCGGGTGGTGCAAATAGCTAAGCGGTATTGTATTCCATATCCATGCAGTAAGAGTTATAGCGCTTGAAAATGTGGGAAGGGAGGCTTCTGCTGCTGCTGCTGCAGGGACAGGATAAATGAAAATGTGATCCATATACGTACATAAATATAATATTTTTCCATTGTAATTGAACGTACAATTAGTTTAAGAGCAATTTGCTGATAGGATATGAAAGGACTACGATTGATGGTTAAATACAGAGTCCTTGTATCGATTTGTTTTTTTTTTCACTCTAAATTTTTGCATATTTAGGTACCCTAATCGTAATTTCTATCCAGAAAGGAGCTGGCAAAAACCATGATGGAAACATATTTTTGGTCAGAGTTTGTTCGATAAATCGTTAGTGGTCTATGTATGGTTCTTCTGACTTGCGGTTGCTTTTCGCGTATTCAAATGGGGATCGACTAACTTACAGTTGCCATTAGTATTTTAGCTGCGAGGAAGCTCATGGAAAAATTGCTGAAATCACGACTCACAGATGCAGCACAAGGAGCAGGAGACTTGGCAGGACGGCAGTATGGGTTCAGGAAAGGACGGTCTACGGTTGGAGCTACTGAAGAAGTGGTAAAAGCTGCCCAAATTCCTTTCAGCCTTTTAAATTTGCCGGAGTGGACGGCATTATACCGGCCCTACTACAAGAAGGCAAGGGGTACTAATACCACACCTGCTAAAAAAAATAACAAGGAGCAGTATTGCCTTGGGCCACATACCAATGCAATGGAGACGACCAAGGGTTGTGTACCAAAGCAGGGAAAAAATCGTACAGGCCCATCAGCCTTACGTCATTTCTTCTGAAGATGACAGAAAAGGTTGTGGACAATTATTTAAGGGAAGATGTACTGAACACATCCCCCTCACACCATCGTCAGCATCAGTCGTTCCGATTCTCCCGCAGAGACAGGACGGCTAGTTAGTTACGGAAGATTTAAGGCGAAAAAGTGCGATATAGTGGTGATTAACCAATTAAAAACCTATTAGTCGATTAGCTCAGTAGACCGAGTGTCTGACTCAGGCGCCGGAGGCGCAGGTTCGATTCCCGGCAAAGTGTTAACTTTTTTTTTTTTTTTTATTTAAAAGCTATTGATAGAGACAAACTCAAGTGTAAAGGAAAACAAAAACAAAAGGTGCGTACGGTGTATGGCGATGGACCCCGGAAAGCCGGAGGTCCCGCGTACGGGTGTGGGTGTGCCGTTGCGACACGTGGTGCAAACACGTGAGCCGGCAAAAAAATCGTTGTCAGTAACAACTGCAAAAACAACCAGAGCAACAACAACAACAAAAACAGCAGCAACATTAGCAGCAGCAGGAACAACAGCTGCAGCAGCAACAATAACAGCAGCAGGGTGTATGCCAAGGGCAAGCAACCCAAAAATGGCAACAACAACAATGGGCCGGTCGTTGCCCAGGCGAGTTTTCGCGCAGGCAATACCAGCAACGACACCAAAAACAACAACATCATTAGCAACAGCTAAAATAGCAGCTGAAAAAGCTGCTACGATACCGCAACTGAAAGTTGCTACTGAAGCTGTGTCAGCAGTAGCTGTAGTCAGTGAGGAGTTCAGGAGGGTGGATAAGAGGCGACGGAAATTAAAACCGAAGCCGAATCTTTCTGCCAAGAGAAGGGCGAACTTGGCAGGCACTAGCGTGGCTTCATCGGCCGCTGGAAGCGATGAAGACGCTGAGAACTCGAGCTCTTACGAGGGTGAAGGAGGAGGGGGCCGGTATGTCGGAGAGGGAAACTCCTTTAAGGACCTACCGGTCGATGATGAGGTCACCGTCCAAATGGACGAAGAAGAAGATGAGGAGGCGCAGCTGGACAAGCTTATAAAAGAGTTGCTGGAGAAGCGCAACCAGTTGCGCCTAAAGAAAACGCAGCAGCAGCAACAACAAGCTATGTTAAAGCAGCAGGTGCAGCAACAGCTGCATTTAAAGCAGCAACAAAGACAACAACAGCAACAACAACAGCCACAACAACAACACCAACAGCAACAACATCAGCAGCAACAACAAAGACAACATCAGCAACAAAACCTGCAATCAGAGCAGCAACCGCAGATACAGGTGCAGCAACAACAGCAGCAGCAACAAAAAAAACAGCGGAAGTCAAGGATTCCACCCATAAATGTGAGTAACTTTGATATTATAGATAGTATTAGGCTATGTAAGTTAATTACAAAAGACTTTCATGTCAAAAGGCTATCTGCCAACAACCACATAATTATATGTGATAAAATAGAGGAGTACCATAGGGTGCGCACCGCCCTGGGAGAGGTTAAGACCGAGTACTTCACGTACACCCCAAGGGAGCAAAAGCTAAAAACCGTGGTATTAAAGGGAATTGATCCCTCAATTAAAACGGAGGAACTTGAAAGAGAGCTTAAGAATTTTGAAAGCGATGACCTCAAGTTCGTGGGGGTCAAGCCGTTTTCTTCAGCTGTGGCAAGGGGTGGTAACCGTTACTTACCATTCTTTTTAGTGCAGCTCACTCCCGACAGCAAAATTGACAGGCTGCGAAATATCCGCTACCTGTACTATCATGCTGTAAGATGGGAGAAAATAAAAAGGTCGGATCGCATACTTCAATGTATGCGCTGCCAAAGGTTCGGGCACGCCGCAGCTAACTGCAACATGCAGTTCAGATGCGTAAAGTGCGACAAGGACCACAAACATGGTGAATGTTCTCTTGGCAAGGAGAGAGTTGAAGACCGGAGTGTCCTCTCTTGTGTGCTCTGCAGGGACTCTGGGCATCCCGCTAACTTTAGGGGTTGCCCAAAGTACCAGGAGCTGAAAAAGCGAGTCCAGGCCCGCAGACAGCAGTCGGAAGACGATAGGCGTCAAAAGAGTCGCTCGTTCTCGAATTTTGTGGCACCCAACGTGTCCTTTGCCCAAATGGCAGCTGGACCGGGTCAAGCCCACATGACATCAAACCAACCAAAGGTAGCCCAAAAGGCACCAGAGGTGGATCTGGACTTAAAATCGATCCTTCTGTCTCTGCACGGAAAGATCGATAAGTTCCAGAAACAATTAAATGAACAAGCGGCCCGAATTGACTTTATCTATTCGGAGCTGTTTGTGGGGTCTGGTGTGCCATAAATCTAATGGCTACGCTGGATGAGGGAAACTTAAAGATCCTTGCTGTGAATGTCAATTCACTAGTCAGGATCGAGAAAAGAACGTCACTTGCCAACTTGTTGAAAACCGAAAACCCGGATGTGCTTTTGGTTAGCGAAACTAAGCTAAATCAGAAGCACAAATTGGGATACAAAAACTATCATGTAATAAGAAGAGACCGGCCTCACTCCACTCAAGGAGGTGGGGTTGGAATCTTAATTCGAAAAGGCCTGCGCCATAGGGTTATATATAGCGGGGACGTACGTAGGTTCCAGTTGTTGGAGGCATGCATCATATGCATTCCTCTCCATAGCCGGAGGAGAATGTATGTGGTGTCGCTTTACGCACCTGCAGCACCTCCACCAAACCAATTTATGACAGAGCTCGAGACACTTTTTCGTGGTCTGCAGCTGAACTCGGAGGAGAATTATTACTTCTTGGCCGGAGATATTAATGCCAAACATGCGGCATGGGGAAATGTTACTGCAAATCCCAGGGGCAACCAGTTTCACGACTGGTGGCGCCTCAATATGATTGAGTACAACCTCGAGTTGTACGCGACGGATATCCCTTCTTTCCCAAGAAGCGGTGCTTTCCTGGACTTGGCCTTAACGGACGCAAGACTTCAACTGACGAACATAGATCAAAACACGCGGAACTGTTTGCGTGCGTTTGAGTACGATAGTGATCACTACGGACTCGCCGCCGCAATACGGATCCCGAACGAGCAAACGCTGCTGGAGGAGTACGAAGCAGTGTGTTCATTCGATTATCGGAGGGCACAATGGTCGCGCTTCTCCAGATTTTTAAAGCGAGATATACGTTCGAGTGGGATCGACCCACCGACAAACAGTAACATGACAAATGATGACATTGATCGGCATTTATTGCAAATGAACGACGCCATCAAACGAACTATGGAACGAACTATTCCTCGAGTAGGGCGCTCCGACGACGACCAGACAGAAAAGTACAGAAACCCTACAATCGACGCACTATACCGACAGAAAAGTAGACTGCTCTCGAGGCTTAAACGGCTGTACAGGCAATTTACTGATCGCAACGACCCGGAGGTAAGGATGCTGAATTCAGAGATCCGAATCCTGAAACAGCTGATAAAAGAAAATTACAAAAAATCTGTAAGTCTGTATTGGGGCAATAAAATTCGGGCTATTAAAACCTGTAGTCCGAATATGTTCCCACAGATAAATAAGTTGTTCAGGAGGAAAGATCACAATGATATTCCTTGTGTTCGAATCTCCCAGACAGCAGAGAACAGACAGACGGTACTGACTGCTGGAATAAGTCCAGAAAGTGTCGCTTCAAACGACGATTTTTTCGTGGTCGAGGACCCACAGGAGAAGGTGGATTTGCTGGGCGCTTGTTTCGAGGCCGTGTATACGGTGAACAATCCTGTTCGCCGTAACCACGACATTGAGAATAGGGCTCTGGTGAGCCACTTCGATCTGCGCACCGAACTTGAGAATTGGCGATCTGAGAATAACGGATTCACCGTGTTCACTGATGAAAACCATGCTAATGCAGTTGTCGCCAATGGCCGAGATGCATCGCACTTGTTCGTGTCGAAGGATGATCTTCTGTGCATCTTCGAGACACTAAAGAATAAAAAGTCGGCGGGGATGGATGGTGTCCCAAACGTCGTATTGAGACACCTGCCTCTGGAGGCTGTAGATATTTTCACCACGCTGTTTAACAATGCGCTGAATAATGCATATTATCCGGCGCATTGGAAGGTAGCTGTGGTACACCCTATCCCGAAAAAATGTAAAGATAGGACGAACCCTGCCAATCTCCGGTCAATTAGCTTGCTTCCGAATATTAGCAAGGTCTTTGAAAAGGTTGTAAATAGAGCCCTGTTAAAGTGGGTCGAGGACAATAACATAATCCCGGACAACCAGTTTGGTTTCAGGGCGAGGCATGACACTATTCATGCCGCGTCGAAACTGGTTTCCGACATTCAGTGGAATAAATGCAAAAACCAATGCACGGGTGCTTGTCTGGTTGATTTTGAGAAGGCTTTCGACACCGTATGGTTAGAGGGACTTTTCTACAAGTTGACCAGGCGGGGGATGCACAAACCTTTGCTATATATAATTTATAATATGCTTATGGGAAAGAAGTTCGTTGTCAAATGTGGCAACGTGACTTCGAGCAGAGTCTTTGAAATTAAAAACGGTTTACAGCAGGGGGCGGTCAATTCTCCGATCCTGTTTAACATTTACACGAGTGATCTGGTGGGTTCACTCAGACATGCTATAGCGTATGCCGACGATTTGGTGGCATACAGATCAGGTCCGAAAATCGAGGTCATTAATATCCTTTTGCAGCGTGACTTCGATCAAATTAAGCGATATTGCGACGACTGGAAGTTGAAAATCAACTTTCAGAAGACGGAAACAATCTTGTTCAGAACTCCATTGGCTGGGGCCTCTAGGGATACCAGAAAAAACTGGAAAAAATTGGCCATTATTGGACAAAATGGGCAGCCATTGGCGGTGAGAAGCGCAGTTAGATATCTAGGTATCTGGCTTGACCAGTATCTGTATTTCGATAGACATATAGTTGCTTGTCTTGCTGGGGCCAAGAAGGCTTATGCTCTAACAAGGAGACTGTTTCATAGCAGTCAACTTGACTCCAGAGTGAAGGTCATTTGCTACGTGGCCCTTATAAGGCCGATCATCGCTTATGGTTGTCCATTGTGGTTTAATATAGCGCCTAGCTATATGGAAAAGATTCGGGTTTTGGAGAGACAATGTCTTAGGACCTGTCTCCGGTTGTTCCGAACGCCTGAATCCAACTATATAAAATACTATCCCAACAAGGTCCTATACGATGGGGCTCAGTTGAATAGGATTGACAATTTCCTCATTAAGGTCACTCGAAGGCACGTTGCAAGGGCGATGGCCAGCGACAATAGTCTGATATTTGGGGCTTACTACCCCAATGAAATGTACATAGAGAGTACGCTCCGGTCTGGCTTTATCCCGCCAGAGGCATTTATCCATATTGATTCAAAAGGGCTGGTACAGACGAGGGATGGTATCCCGGTCTTATACCATCGCTACCGCAGCGCGAGAGATAAGCGGCTCCTCCATGACGGGGACGTCGCCAATGCTCATGAGCTCCTCCGTTTTAGTACCGCAATATCGGAGAGGGATAGATTCGACACGGAAAAGCAATTCGCCGAATTTTGGTGGCTTGTTGAGGGGGGAGGGGTCAACATGCCCTCCCAGGACGGTGCGTTACTCTAGGTAACATCCTCTTAGCTTATAAGTTAGATTAAGTCAGCTAGGGCGTTTTTGTGAGAGGCCAGGCTCGCCAACGTGTGGTGGTGCTTCCGGGAGTTGACTGACGCTGTAAGGCTTCAGTCGGCTCACGGCGGCGCGTGTGCACGTTGACGACTGCCAGGCGCTCGGAAAGCAATTGGGATTTTGACCACTTATTGCGCCAGGCAACGAGTGCTCAGAATCCTAATTATAGTTAGAATACGTTAAGTAGTTTAAGTAAGTAGAATAGGTAGTTTGTAATTTGTTTTATATAAAATTTCAATAATGATACCGAGTTTTAGTAAATTTTCTCGAGGAATATATATGTAAGATTAGTTCGTAAAACAGTTCGTAGGCCGAAAGGCAATAATTCTAAGATATAGTTAAGTTTAGAGCGTTCGCATAAGGACCAATAAATAAGAATAAGTATCCTGTTAATTTTAAGTTAGGTTTAATCATTTTTGTCTAGTATGTAAGTAGATATTTATCAATGAATAAAAAAAATGAATTTCAAAGTCAAAGTCAAACCATCGTCAGCATGCATACAGAGCGGGCAGATCAACAGAGACCGCCCTATATCAGCTGACGGAGATAATTCAAAGTGCTTTGGAAGCAAAAGAAATAGTACTGTGCGCTTTCCTAGACATAGAGGGAGCATTTGACAACACCTCACATGAGGCGATTAAACGATCCATGGATAGGAAAGGAGTTAACAGTACAGTATCCAAATGGATGTGTGAGCTGCTGAGCACTAGATCCGCAGAGACTCAAACACCATCTGGAATCATCAGAGTGAACACAATAAGAGGATGTCCACAGGGAGGGGTACTATCACCCTTAATGTGGAGCCTAGTTGTAGACGAACTGCTGGAAAAATTAACCAACCTTGGCATCAACTGTCAGGCGTACGCTGATGACATTGTATTGATTGTCAGGGGCAAGTTCGAAGAAACCCTTGGGGGCATTATACAGAGGGGGCTTAAAGTAACCAAGGAATGGTGCCATACTGTCGGACTTAACATCAATCCGTCTAAAACAACGATAGTACCATTCACAAGAAAAAGACAACTTCAAAGACTTAAGGACATTAGCCTATCAGGCACGACACTGATACCAGTCAAAGAAGTAAAATATTTAGGACTCCATCTAGATAGTAAACTCCTCTGGCGAAAACATACAACTTCGAGAAGAATTTCCAGATAAAGCTCAGCAATAAGGAGAACTGGAGCAATGAATCCATAACTTATGGACTGAGCAACCACACACCAAAGTGGTACACGGACGGCTCGAGGACCGAGGAGGGAACTGGTGCAGGAGTGTTTGGGCCAGGAATTAAGCACTACGAATCCATGGGCAAATGTACCAGCATCTTCCAGGCAGAAATATGTGCCATAGACAGGTGCGTTCGAATCAACCTCGAGAAAAACTACAGGAATTGCAACAAAGCAATAATGTCTGACAGCCAAGCAGCTATAAAGGCTCTTGACGCCTACGTTATCAAGTCAAAACTCGTGTGGGAATGCCTACACGGACTGAACAGAATAGGCAAGAATAACAGAATTTCCATCTGCTGGGTACCTGGCCATGTTGCCATTACAGGCAATGAGGCAGCGAACTCTCTGGCAAGAAAAGGGGCAGAGGAACCCTTTATAGGACCTGAACCGTTCTGCGGGATAGGAGAACACACTATACGCGAAGAGTTCAGGAGACAGGAGGAAGAAACAAGGGCCAAAACCTTTCTCAACCTCTAAGGTCTAAGGCAAGCAAAGAAACTCTTAGGAAATTACAACCAAAAGAGATTCAAAGCTTGTATCGGCCTTAACAAGAACAACCTAAGAATCCTAACAGGCCTCCTCACGGGGCACTGCAGACTCAAGGAGCACCTGAGGAAAATGTGCATATCGGAGGACGGGCTCTGCAGATTCTGCAGTGAAACCGCCGAAACTCCAGACCACATACTGGAATCCTGTGGGGCACTGGCCCACAAAAGGATGAAATATTTGGGCAGGCACCAAATAACAGACAAGGACATACAAACCATGGACCCACAGCTCATTCTCAAATTCATTAAAGAAACTGGACTGGACGCTGTGCTCTAAGGAGTGTGACCTGCCAAGGATAAAACTGAGCAATGCCTCGACAAGCTTCACTAAGAGGTATCTAGAGAGGGCTCTGCAAGAGGGCATGAACCTCTCCGAGGCACAAGCAAGGGGACACAATAGACCAATAGGTCGCAGTGTAATATACCCTAACTAAATATTATTATTATTATTATTATGACGACGACGTTGGGTACGCAGACGACATCGCGGCAGTGATAACGGCAAGAGACTCTGAAAACGCGCAAAGAAAGTTGAACCAAGTCATGCGACGAACAACCTTCTGGATGGATGAGCACGGTCTTAGTTTGGCAACTGAGAAAACTGAGATAGTCCTTCTGACGAAGAAGAGAATCCCCAGGCAATTTGACTTCCAAATTAGCTTTGAAGTCATTAAGAGCAAGGACGCGGTAAGTTATCTGGGATTGAGTCTCGACACAAAATTGACTTTCTGGCAACAGATAAAGGAATGACCGGAACGATCCTCTAGAGTTACAGCATCACTCAGCAGATTAATGGCGAACATGGGCGGTCCAACTCCAAGCAAGCGCAGGTTACTAATGTCGACAATGCATGCCATTCTCCTATATGGAAGTGAGATTTGGACAGACGCGCTCCAACAAGAAAAATACCGGAAGCAGATGGCGGCAGGGCAAAGACGTGGAGCTCAACGCGTGGCTAGCTCTTACCGAACGGTGTCGGAACCATCTGTCCTTGTAGTCGCAGGAGTGACTCCCATCGACCTCCTAGCGGCACAAAGGAAGTAGTCCACGACAACAAGGCGGAAATTGGATTGGAAGCGGCAAGCGATAAATCAGAACAGCAAACGATACGGAAGTGGCAAGAGCGCTGGAGCTCGGAAAGCAGAGGAAGGTGGACAGCGAGGCTGATAAGAAATATGGCTGATTGGAATGACCGGAAACACCGTGAGGTCAACTACTTCGTCACTCAATTCCTCACCGGACACGGAAAGTTTAACGCCTTTCTCCATAGCATTGGCAAAACGGACACAGCCAGACGATGCACATCACACGTTTTTTGCCTGCAGAATATGGGAAGCCCAACGCACAGCCCTGGAGAGCAGCCTCGGTGCCTTCAACCCAGAAAACATAGTTGACAAAATGCTGACGAGCGGCTTGAATTGGGGAATAATAAACCTTCTCATGACAGTTTATATTCTTTAATATAACAAGGGGTGGTGCAGTAGAAAAAATATTATGTATTCTTGTGTGGGATTCAAACCGCCCTCAGTGGTCCAATGCACCTGCTGCCGCCACAAATATGTTCCAAAAATCGATAAATCTGCATTTGAAAAACTTACTTCCTAAAAAAAAATAGTATCCTGGATGAAAGCAATCTATGAGACATGAGTTTATTAACAAACGAAGATTTCAAAGAGAGACAAGGATGGAAGGCTGCACTCATACACTCGGCAGGTACATAGGGGTTAGTATGTTTCTGAATAAGGAAATTCCCATGCAATGACCCTCACATTACATTGTTTCACACATTGTTGTCCATGTCATCAACAAATCTCCGATCTCCTTTTCTCCATTCCAGTAAATAAAACATCCAATTGTACTCTTATATTGCGGAATACATAACGTTTTCTTCCAAAAGGATACACATCTTTAAACATTTACAATTCCGAGCAAGTCCTTACATTGTACCATGTCCATCAGCAAACACACAAAAATAAGAGGAACAGACAACGAAGATGAATGAATAAGAAACTAGAAACGTACACACGTCCAATTCCTCTAATGGCCGACAGGACATTAAGTAAATACTCCTGATTGTATGCAAATGTTTTGTTTTATTTATTCGAAACGACACAAACCCAGTTTCGGATAGGCGATGAGCGGCTGGGTGAGTATCTTTAATGCAGAATCCATCACAGTCACAGCACATGTTGCGGACAAGAGAAGACGACGACGATAAAGTCATAGGACCCTTTTGGGTAACGAATCTCGAAAAGTATATGTGAAAGTTTTTGATATATTTCTACTTCCTCTTTGGGTCAAGTTTTTTTTTAAGAAATAAATTGTGATTTGGTTGAGGGAAGCTTTTTAAACAATCCTTGAAGAGAGCATTTGGCAATGTTGGTGATCGTATGGCATGACAGGTATTTTGTCGTCTTATTTGTTTAGGTTTTTAACGAACCAAAGACATCTTTGCTTTGCATTTTATTTGTTTGTGAAATTGTTTTTCGTCCTTTTTCGTTTATGGTTGGTTGTCTATTTGAATATTATGTGGAAATCGAACTATTTTTTCTAGAAATTACCCCAGTGGCTATTGTTAAGATGTCTACCAAGATAAAACCATCCTATCTTAACGGTAAACAAAAATGTTTTGATGATATAATTTAGTTTTGTGGATATCCTTTTCGAGAGATATTTTTTGGTATTCCAGAGTTGTAGGGCAAATGCTTCAAGCTTCGTAAAATTAAATTTGACTGGAACCCGGAACCCAGGGTGATGTTCACTGGAGTACAAATTAACTGAAATAATATAAGAAAATCCATCTATCCGTGGTCTAGGTTAGGTTTGCTTTATTGGTTGACCGGAGTGAACTAAAGTTTCATTCAATAAATGGGCAAATGCTTAAAGGCATACCTGGTTCAGTCCTAGGCTGACATTTCATTTACATATTGCCCATTGTCGAATAATGAAGAAGAAGCAATATCACTGCTCGTTGGTACTACGGCTGTGGAAGTTGGAAGTACAGTGTGCGACAAAAAAGACTTCCTAAATCGAGCGATTATTTTCAAAATAAAATTCAATTAGTTTGGTCCTCTCTAAAGCGCTGTAGTTCATTTTAGTAAATCTCCCAAGTTTGTTTTGTAAGTACCTTAAAAAAGAAAAGAAAAAAAATTAAAAACAAGAGGTATTGATTTTTTCAAATTAGGAAGTAGCTTTTGGCTCACCCTGTAGATTGTTCCCTGTCGAAAAAAGCACAATCACTCGTTTTTTAAGGAACGTTTCTATTTTTGCACTTTTATTTTACAAAACAATGTAGCGGCTCACTTTTTTGTAAAGAATTTTTTTTACATTGTGAACAACTCAGACTTTTTCTACCGCCATCGTAAATCAACAATTTTCTTCTATTAATAATGAATCGAAACTATTAAAGAATGTCACTGAGATACACCGAGGTACAGTAAATAATACTTTTAAGGAGATTACAAAGGAATGAAACATATATGTATGTCGACACCTCGACACTGCTGCGGTTAGCACTTACCTATAGTGCCACCAAATTTCTGCTCGCGATAGTTGTTTGCTTTAAGCACTCCACGACAGAGAGGTGATAGTGTATATGGCCTTTCATTAGTACCTTTACAACTTCAAACTTTCACTGTGAAAGCATCCTTAAACTGATTACCGAGCTGTCAATGCCAAAATATTCAGTAAAATCAACATTTTCATTATGGTGAACTACACGAAATAACAACGTTTACAAATAATTAAAATGTACATCCGAAATTCCGAGTCGGCGGTCGTAACTTTAAGAGCGTTACCGCCAATTTTCGGACGTATATCTCGTTCCAGTAGACAAGCAATTCATAGTGTAGTGAACAAATTTGCGTCAGAATATTCGCAGCTTGATGTTGACGTGCCAGTGAGACTACGTTTTGCTCGAAGTGTGGAGAATATTGTTGCCGTAGAGGCGTCCGTCGCAAACCAGCCAAATCAGTTAATTTCACAGCGTTCTCAAGAATTGGGCCTCTCCCAGACCACATTATGGTGAATTTTGCATAAGGATCTTGGCCTACACCCTTACAAGATCAAGCTAACTCAAGAAGTAAAGACACTTGATCATATGAAGCGACGTACGTTCTCGAACATGATGGAAGATGGAAGAAAATGAAGAATTTCATCGCAAAATCATCTTCAGCACTTCATCCGCAAAAAGTCACTACTTGGTGCGGTTTTCATGCCGGTGGCGTCATTGGTCTCTTCGATACAAATGACCGTAACGTTACGGTAAATGATATTCGCTACAGAGAGATGTTGGAACGTTATTTATTTGAGCAATTGCATGAATTGGACATCAGTTATATGTGGTTCCAACAAGACGGTGCCACAAGCCACAGGACCCGTCTATTGACCGACGAAATCGTGTGATTTAACGCCTCTAGACTTTTTTCATGGGGCTACCTTACATCATTGGTCTATGCCAAATTATTCTATTTTAAAGTCAATAAAATGTGTTTATTTTTATTCCAATTTCTGAGCAGAGTATCTGTACGACTAGTATTTAGAAACAATGGAGAATTTTTCCAGTCACAGGACGAACATGCGGCTAGAAATTATGAAGTCAGACTTTATTTTATTTTTGACTGGAGTTTAATTTTGGAAGACGGTCGGTGTTTTTTCGACAAGCATTGTAGTGATCACCCTGAAAATAAAATTTCATTTTGTTTTGGGGGTCCTGCTATGTTTTATGCATGGAAACATCGATGTAAACCATCAAAATAAAACATCGAAGTGAACCCTTCGAGCGAAGCCCAAAAATAGGAAATTAGTGTATCGCGGAAACATACAAGTTACTAAAAATTTATTTGAATTTCTGAAGCTCGGAAAAGTGCGAGTCATCACCGGCGAAGCATGCATACCGTCATGTATCAAACAAATTAAAAAAGGTGAGTCTTAAGAGTTAAAACATCCATGACCGATCACGGCGACCGTCGACGTATGCTGGAAGGTGCTCCGTACATGTTTGTATTCAAGATTTAATACAGGGAGGCCGCTATCAGGGTGCGTGGAAGTACACACGCTTTGAAGAAAACAACTATTCGTCTTGATCACTATCCACGTGAAGCAGGTGTCACTCAATAGTGGTTGTGTTTACCTATTATCAGTTCGCGCGGGTAAATTGTATGCACCGGAACCACAACGTAGGAATTGCGTAGTTTTGAATGAGTAAAATTCGCAACGGAATTACAGCCTAAAGCCACATTTTCTAAAGGCATTGCGTACAATTTGTGATCAATCCTTTCTGTCTAGGACCACTGGCAATACTTTGAAGAAAAAAAAGTAACCTATTTTACCTGATAAAGCTTCTCTATAGGTCTACCTATCGCTGCATGCAGATTTATGCTTCAGCTATTCGTAATCGAGAGTACAAAACCTAGGTGGACATAAACGAATTCTCTATCTAGGAGCCTTCTCACATACTGACCTAAGTGACTTGGCTAATACTGACGTAAGAAGTCTATCACGCTATATTATAGGTTTGATGGGTAGATGGAGAAACTTCGTAGATCCTCGTAGTATCAAAATGGACCTCACATTGGTCTAGGGCCATTTTAAAGGTCTTTGAAAGCCACTACGTCTGCTAGTTGCATGACATGGGTCGTGTTTGGAGGGAGTGAGTATAGAATGATTTGATTATTGGAGCAGAACAACCAACGATCATACCACGTCGAGTTAATCGGTTCTCGTCAGATCACCACAATTAAACGACGTTGGGCGCGTTTAGTACCTAGATGGGCGACCGTTTGAGAACAACCGCGTGTCGTTGGACAGTCCCATCTACAGAGTTGTGGTATCACAATGGACCTAAATTGGTCTAAGCGTGTCGGCCTATTGAAGCAGAATTCACTTAAAACATCGACAGATAAGATGTAATGAGAGCCTGGTGATGATTATGCCTGAGCACAATGGTGATGTGTCACTCTGGATAGGCAGCTGGGTGGCACGCTTTCATATACTCGGCTTAGCTCGTCGTATTGGTCGGGGAACTTGCCGCCTCTTACTCCCACACAAAACAAACTTACTATCGTGCCAGAAAATATAATAAAATAGGAAATTGAAATTGTAATTCCACAAAGGCCTGTCACATCCGTCCGCTATTATGCCGAGGAACTAATTTTGTCTAGCGCTAGATGATATCGCACGTATCTATCGAACCCGTTTACAGGTCAGAAGTTCCGGCATCTACATTCTTACCGTAGCGATGGCTCAGATATTGTGTCCATCAAGTCGGGATACCCACCTCGTATGACACCAAAGGCAGTGCCACACCATGTCACCAAACCCCGCCTAAAAGTCGTTGATGACCCCATAACCTTGCCGCCTTTCACCCCTTTTTACATCTCGCCGCGCTCTCCTTTCAGATTAATTCACCGAAACATATTTACCATATTAAAAATGAACGAAAACCAATTAACTTTGAAAAAAAAATCATTTGGCAATTCGAATGATGATTACACATGAAATTTTACTTTTCAACCGGTATCCCTTTCTTTCTTAACTTCTAACAAATTAAATTCTTCCTAAAAGCTAAGCTGCACCTAACCCCTTGGGATCACAAACAAAATAATTCTCTCAAAAAAAATATAAAAGGAGATACTGGGTTACTATATCTGTTAATGATTATGTTAATAAACTGGACTTAAATGATATTATAAGTTATTATTTCTGCATGTTAGATTTAATTCATATTTTTCTTAGGCGCTATGTTAGGATGATTGTTCCTTTACGATATTCTTCTTTGTTTTACTTTTTTCTTTCAGCTAGGCTGTTACTTTCGGTTTTTTTTTTTTTTTTATATATATATAATTATCAATGACCATCATTGATGATCATGATCATGACAATCAGAAAAAAATAAACTTTTGGTACATACATAGGTTTTTTTTTTCTTATATTTTTTTTTGGTGTATAGACGATCAGGTAGGTTGAATGCTGTCCCAGCGGGTGCACTTACTCGGAGAATGCTGAGCTCAATCTGGTACTTGTGCGGTGTCTGGTGGAGCGTCTTCCTCTTATGCTTCTATCACGTCACGTGTTTTTCGTCAAGCTGAGCATGGGAGCTTTAGCGAGGAGTAGGATGCTGGCACTAGCTGAGTTATTACGTGCTAGGGAGAATTCAGATTCACCTTTGGCGTGGGTTGTGTGCTGCTCCGAAAATGAATACTGACACATTCGGTGCTCGCCACCTCTTATTCAGTGCGACACGTTATTGCCGGGGATTCTCACCGACCAGCTTAAGATTGGGGGACCTGTGAGTTCAATGGTTGCTTAGTAAAAATCATAAAAAACCTGGTTAATGTACTCATTACCTGCTTATCACTCGAACTTTAATTTAGGTATAATAGCTTATTCGTGATTTACGCCCAAAAAAAATCCGATCACAGGTTGCCCACAAACCACATACAACCGAAGCTCAAATTGCAAAAAAGGCGGATGTTAACGCTGAAATAGCTTATATGTGGCGAGTATGCGAGTGTGATGTGAAATTATGTTGGCGACCTCTTTATGTCGGAGACGAAATCGCTTCAAACTTTTGACGAAGGAATGTAAGGTGTGTTCAGAGAGTTTGAAAGTTATAGCAGAAATAACATTTTTGTTTTCTTACATTGCGGATTCATAACTGGGTTCACGTTACAAAGATTCAAGCGAAATGATTTACATCATTTAAATAGTTTTATTAGTTACGGAAGCATTTTTGAATACTCTCTTCCGCTTTGACCTGACTTAAAGGCTCCGATACTCGTTAGGTTAACTCCTTATGGCACTTCAAAAAACTGCAGGGCCATTTCTTAGCCGCCCTATCGCCCTGGTGTTCTCTTTCTACTATTTTCTGCAGGAATTCGTTTACCTTTTGGGGGAACCCGCACTTGACAATGTTAATCAGCCACTCCACAAGCTTAAGGTCTTCACTATTAGTAAGTAAATGGGCAGGACCATTTGAGTTCATCTCCAACCTTGCCTTGGAATCTGTCATGAGTAGTTACTTTTAGCGCTCTTGATTTTACCCGGACAATACCCATCTCAAGGCCCTACCTCAAAACCGAAATCCTCAAACTAAAATCCCCAAACCAAAATCCCTAAAACCAAAATCCCCATAACCCGAAATCCCCAAACACAACACAGTTTCCCCATATTTCGAGAACATCTAAGAAATTATGTTTGGTTCGCAACTAAATCCATAAACAGTGCAAAGCATATGAAGGGGCATGCTGCCCCCCTGCAACCCCGAAAGTGCGAAACATTTGGGGATTTTGTACTAGGGGATAGTCAATTCGGGTATTTTTCAAAAGGTGGGGATTTTGCACTTATGTATTATGTAGATACCCCTTATCTCAACTATTACCCGGGTACCCGACACCTCGGTACATGGGTAGAATCCGGGCATGCGGGTATCAAAAACATTCCTATTGGGACACCGAATTTCATACTCGCTTTGCGAAAGCTCAGAGCACAGCTGCGGATCGCATTTAAAGCACCCGCTAATGAGACTTCGATGTATTTTTTATATTTGCGCTTCATTTTAGGGGGAATGGGGGATGGTGTAAACGCGGGGCAGGTGTAAACATTCCATCCTCCGACTAAACACTACTATGTAGCAACAACCAGTATTTGGCAGTACTTACAAAAAATAAACACGATTACACTATGTTAAAGCGGGGAAGTACCAATTTATTCACGAAAGAAGTTTCTCGCTGTCATAACGTAAAATTTTGAATGAGTGTTAAATTGTGGATTTCAAGTGAAGTTTTTGACCAATTCAAAGTGAAAATGTATGCTTTTGTAGCTGCAGCATTGTAGTTTCAAGTTATTTTGGTAAGTTCTTGTTTGGCAACCTTTTTAAATTGGGCAGCTGTAAACGGCTTAAAAGGTGTACTTGTGAACGCGTTTACACCTGCCCCTTCTTAATGAGTTCTTAAGTTGAGTGTTAAAATTGCAAATATCCATTTCTATTTCTCTGATAGAAGGTGGTCCGTACCTACACAAAGAAAGGGAGGGTTGAAATATCCGAATCGGTTTATATGGCTGCTATTCGTGAAGTCATGTTTCAGAAGAAATCTTACAGAGAAACGGCTGCAAAATTTAAAATAAATTTAACAACATTATTTAGGAGGGTAAAAAAGGCTAGAAAGAGAGTGGAGTTTCAGAAGTTGATGAATCTGGTCTTATGGGAGCTGAAGTGTGTCTAGTCTCACTTGCTGTGCAGGACAAACCAAAATATTCTGCAAGACAGATATTTAACACTGACCAAGAAGTGTCGCTTAAAGAGTACCTCATAAAATGTGCAAAGCAGTGCTACGGCCTAACTTTCGCTCAAACCAGAGATCTTGCTTATAACTATGCTTCTTTTATAAAAATTAAAATCCCCGAAAGCTGGAATAATAACAAGAAAGCTGGGATTGACTGGATGCAATCTTTTATTAAGCGGCACCCAACCCTTAGTTCAAAAAAGCCGGAAAGCACATCACTATCTCGGGCCATTTCATTCAATAAGGAACATGTGCAGACTTTCTTTAAAAACTTAACTACCGTCATGGAAAAGTACCAATTTAAGCCACATAGCATTTATTATTTAGATAAAACGGGTGTAACTACCGTTCCTTCCAATCCAAAAGTTATTTACCTACTACATTATGTGTTCCAAAGTGTGAATCGTCTCTATTTTTATGTGATTGCTGGGTCAAAACGAAACAAGTTGGTCAAATTGTGTCACAAGAGCGTGGTGAGCTAGTTAGATTTGTTGGCATTATTAATGCTGTTGGTTCAGCTCTCCCCCCAGTCTACATTTTCCCCAGAGTAAAGTTAAAGATGTTTTTTTAAACGGTGCTGCTAATGGAAGCATGGGACTGGCAACAAAAAGTGGATGGATGACCGCTGATAGCTTTGTAGAAATGCTGAAACATTTGAACACTTATGCAAAGTGCTCCAAAAATGATCATATTCTTCTCCTACTTGATAACCACACGAGCCATGTATCCATCGAAGCTGTAAACTATGCAAGAGACAACGGAATAATAATTTTGTCATTTCCGCCACATTGAAGTCACCGCTTGCAACCCCTTGATATATCCGTATACGGCCCATTTAAAAGCGCTTTAAAAGTCTCTTTTCAAGATCGCCTAACCACCAAACCAGGGTCTCCAATCACGATTTATGATATTGCCGAACTGTCTCGGGCTCCATTTTATAATACATTTTCTGCTCGCAATATTAACTCTGGATTTAAGAACTCGGGAGTATGGCCACTGAATACACACATTTTTAATGATGATGACTTTGCAGCTTCAATGCCTTCTGAACAGCCTTACTTGCCGACCACAAAGGCCGTCCGAATTTTTTTCTTGGAAAGATAGTGCAAGTCCTGAGCCAATTTGTTTTTGACATACGATTTTTAAGAACATAACCCACGGACGGGGCAGATGTAAACAATATTACTTTGTTTCTTAAGGGCAGTAATGTTTATATAGATTCTGATATATTTCAAAATATTTTATACAAATCGAAGGCCAATAGTGAAAAGTTAATTTTTGTTCAAACCCCCGTGATATTTAAAGCTTCAAATTTTTTCTACGACCAAACTTCCGAAATTCGTTTGCACCATCCCCTACTCCCCCTATTTAAAATAAGTTTAAGACTTGTGAAATAAAGATTTAAAGGTAGCTAGTAACAGAGAAATGATAAACTGTTCGGACAGAGGAAACCAAAAAGGTACAGCATTTGCCTAAATTCAAACACTAGTACGAAACAGTACGAAACAGTACGAAAATTAACGTACGTTTATGTTTATCGAAACAGTTTTTAAGTAAAAAAATCGTGTTTTTTTAGAGGTATACAAATTCAATATGAAATAAAACACTTGAAGCTTATGTGAATGTCTATGATATAAGCTTTATTTAATAGATAATTTTAAGCCGTTAGTGTTTAAATATGATGTCGGGCATATGCGCGCCACGAATGAAGGACGTCAATGCCATTCAACTGGGGAACGAAGAAGTCAGAAATCATGTTTCTATAGCGCACTCGACTTTAACATTCTTGCCGGCATCGTTCTTAAAGAAATATGGGCCGATGAGTCCACCAGCCCATTAAGCACACCAAACAGTGAGTTTTAATGGATGTAAGGACGTCTCGACAAAGGCTTCTGGGTTCTTCACTCCAAATTCGGCAAATTTCGTTTGTTTACATATCCATTTAAGCATTTAAGCAAAAATGGGCTCCATCGTAGAACAATATTTTGTGTTCAAAATGGGGCAGAAAATTAGTTTTCAAAATAAGTTTGCGTAATTTGCAAGCGTTGTTCTGGCTTTAATCTATTCATCATAAAATGGCAAAACGCACTTACCACAAATCAACTTTCAACTGTCAAATTGACAATCTGTAGAAAAAGTTTTGCCAGTTTAAAAACCAAACCTCTCAAAAACACCCTTCACATGTCCAATTTTATCTAGAAGAAAACTTTGAAAGTGTTGAATTCAATTACGTCAAGAAACACAGCAAAACCTTCCGTTATTGCACTCACTGAAACTTCAGAACAAACTGTCATTTTTTGACTTAACTTCATTTGTGGTAGGTAGTTTATTAATTAAAAAGCTCATTTGTGGAAGTTGAAACTCTGAGAAATTTAAAGGGCTGTTTGACTACTGGAGGTGTTGGGACATAGGCGACACCTCCCAATTCAAAAACAAAAACATCCTCTAAAATCTGCTTATCCTGAATGAATTGATCTGTCAATTTACTGATTCCAACGAAATAGTATTAAGATGGATTCTCACAATACCGGGATTGAAGTAAAGATTGTTTTCCTAATGCATTGGTAAAGCTTATCAGTTGTGGTTCAAAGTCATAAGACAGTGAAAGATCATAATTATATTTTGCGTCCTTTGGGAATGAAACTTGATGACGGCACAATCCATCTTTTACCTCATCGGGATAATCCTATACAGAATTAATGTCTTGTAAGGGTTACGTGTAAAGTTAAAACTAATCAATCTAGTATTTCTCATGCAATACATGTCCTGGAAAAGGTGTACCTTAACGTTACCCTAGGTTGAATGAAAAATATCATTCGTCCCTTATCCGACACGATATTTTCTTTGTGGAATCTTACACACGTACATAATTGAATTGGAGCTTCCTCCAATTTAATCACCTTTAATCCATAAAGTCCACATATGACAGATACAAAAGTGCGGGGTGGGGAAAACGACAAAAAAGACAAAAAATGTGTATACCGCTGGCTCATACTCGTCACGGGTAATTTGTGTTAATGGAAAGCATTTTAGCATATTACAACCATAAAACATAAACCGAACCGATCCGCATAAAAATTTACTCCGAATAAATTTAAGCTATACTCGTACGAAGGCAAAAACGGCAGTGATAAAATATCGAAGTCAATAAAAAGTACCAATATCCCTAAAAGGGGAATAAAGTGCAGAGCCACAGCCCACCAGCACATCATGTTATAGGTTCTGAATGTTGGCCAATATGCAGCTGGGAATCCTTTTAGGACGTGTCGGACAGTACTGCGTGAAACGACGCAATTTAGGTTATTGCATTTTGTTTTCTTTGTGGCCCCTGAAAAAGGTTAAAAGGTCGTTCCAGCAGCACAAAATGAAAGGCAAACCTGCTGGAAAGCTGCCTTAATTAACCGCAAAAGAGTTTCACCCTTTGCTCATAAATAAACCGAGCGAATGAATTAAAAAAAAACTTGTTCATTGTACTTCGGTCACATCAAACACGTCACAGGGCGGAGATGTCCCCCTACCTCCTGCCAAGAATACTGCTGTATGTAAATATTTCATAAACGATCATTTTTCCGCAACCGGGAACGCATGCAAATGCATATCTGCATACATATATTTTGTATGTTTATACCCTATTCTAAGGATACTCGTATATTAAGTTTGACAAATAGTTTTTTTATTGTTGTTGTTTTGCGGTAAATTTTTTTTTTTTTTTTATAATAAAAAAGGAATTCCAAATCCTAGAGCTCAGACTCGGTAACGGTCCATTCTACTACCAGGCAGAAATCCTCCTTTTGGTGTAGAGGCATGTGAATAGGTGGCGTATGTTGTTGTTCCCCGTGGGGATTGAACCTGCACCGCACGGGTAAGTGAAACAGCAACTTTTAATTTTTTTAATTGATTGGTCTTTATTAACTTAACTAATATATACAGTCCCTGGCCAAATTATTAGACGCACTGTAGTTTTTTTAATATTTTTATGTTCATAAATACATATTCTTTCTATTACTATGATGTTTTATTTTTTTCAAGAATTAGATAATAAGGTAAATAATGAAAAATTATACATTGTATCTAGTAATAAAATTAAAGCTGAATAAGGTCACCTGATAATTAAGATTTTACATAGAACCTGAAAGTGCGTCTAATAATTTGGCCAGGGACTGTACATTATCCCATTTATTACCAAAGACATTGAAAACTAAAATTTTAAATTTTTTGTAACATAAGTTTATTAGTGTCGAAGGAATACAAAAATATTTTTTTATTTTTTTAAAAAAAGTGGGAAGTGTGGTTTTTAAGCTGTACCCAAGCAGGTACAATGGGAAAATATGCTAGCTAATTTTTCACATGAAATTTCTTAACGCATTTTTTTTCGACACACAGACCTATGTCGCAAAGAACTCACAAACCCATCTGACTCGCATGTGGCATCTCCGCATCTAAGAGACTTTTTAGTTCTGTTCGGAAAATGGTGACCTTCAGGTAAAGCAGCGCTTGCAGATATGGAGCGTTTTGATATCGAAGGTTGGAGAACTGTATATCTTCTAAGATAATATCGAGCAATATCTCTTTGAAACGATAGAAGTCATCTTCGGAATCAGCTGCGACTTTATATAGTTTCCAAGCGTTCGCCAATGTAGAGCTTAGCATTGACGTAAAAAGTGCCCGCCACCACTTTTCGCCTCGAATTTTGATTTTATAGACATAGACACACTGGTCGTGCAATTCAACGCCAACCATACCATTATTATAATCCGCAATAAAGTTCGGCTGCTGAATGAAAACTTTTCTTTTTTCTACTGATGACCAACGTTTGACGTAATGCATGGGCTGGATAGTACTCGTATGTTCCCATAGCAACGATACTATTTTCACTCCATTTTACAGCAAGAATATTCTTGTTTACGTCGCGTCGTATACGTGCTCAAAATGCCCTTTTTCACCTTCTTGAATACTTTATTCAGCTTCAATTGACGTTTTTTATGTTCGCTTTTCTCTTGCTGTCCCTGTAGCTCTGAAGCCCTTCTCTGTCAACAATCGCAAAAGCTTATGAGAAGTAAAATAGTTGTGAAAATATAGTATGTGATCAGAAGGAAATATAACTTTTTCTAGAAGCTCAAGTACAACTCGAGATCCCAGTGGCATATGTAACAAATCAGCGTTCACATTTTTGCACCACAATAAGTATCAAAGTCATAAACTGTTTCGAAGAATGGTCGCCAAAATACTTGATCATGGCTACATCAATGGATAATTTTTCGGGCATGAAGCCCCATTGATGATATCTTTGGCATTTTGTCTCGAGCATCTAATTGATTACTATTTGCGAAATGAATGAATTTTTTGATTTCATAAAAACGATTTCACGACATTTTGTTTGCCACCAATGCGGTTCTTGAATCCTCATCTAATTTCCAATACATGGACTCCCTGGGCATTGAGTGGTAGCCACTGTAGAACATTATGCCTTATAAAAATTTCCAAGTCTTCTTTTTGGAAAAATTATTCCCACACAATTTTGAACGCACTGAGTATAATAGTATTTCTAATTGTCGTTTAATAATAAACAAACTTATAAATGATAAATAAAAATTGGCCAGTGAGAGTTGAAGATTATTACAGTACTAATATCGCTATTAAAAAATGGGGATTTGTGGTAGAAGGGTGAAAATTGAGGGTTATATGTATTTTTTAATGCCGAATTATAAAAAAAAATAACAATGAAAAATGTTGTCTAAAAACTAAAAAAAAATGTTTGAGGTGGGCCACCCTTATCACTTAGGGGTACAAAAAAATAGTTTACAACCTTTTCTCAGACCTACCGAACCAACACAAAAAATTTCATCAACATCGGTCAAGCCGTTTCGGAGGAGTTTGGTTACAAAAACACTGTGACACGAGAATTTTATATATATATATTGTTTTTGAAGATGGTAGACCATATATGGCATCCATGCTCACCCGTTCAAATGCGACACCTCATCAGAAAATTATTCATTGCGTTCTGAAGGATCGCCTCACTTATTGTTTTAATGGACTTCAATTCAGTCAAATTCCTTCTTTTCGTTTTGTACACCTCTTGCTTGACATAACTCCATAAAAAAAGACTAATGTGGTCCGGTCAGGTGACCTTGGGTGCCAGCGAAAAGTGGAGTTTCTGGATATTAATTTGTTTGGGAATTTTCGTTGGAGCTCCGCCATAACCGGTCTGGCTATGTGTGCAGTTGCTTCATCTTGCTGGAACGGATATTTCTTCGGTGTAGTTCTGGGAAAAAAAATCCTTCAACATCTTTAAATAACAGTCCCCATTGACAGTTACTGTTACTCCGATTTCTTCATAGAAGTATAGCCCCACAATGCACCTTGATGAAACTACGCACCACACAGTGACTGGTTCTGGGTGCAGTACCGTCTCATGGAGTATATCTGGATTAGATTCACTCCATATACGGCAAATTGGCTTATTTACATTCCGTTTTGATTGAAATCTTATTCTATCAGTGAAAATATGCTTATTCCTTGTAATTTAAAAAGAGATTTTGAAATAACTTTTATTGATCATTTATTTGCTCTGAACTTATATCAAATTAATAGTATTGTTAATGGTTTAGAAGTCGAACGAATCGTTCATCACTGATATCGTTCCATTTAAATTGCTAAATAATTCAATCCACCATAAAGAATTATATATTGATATCCAAACGTATAATTATTTAAAACCCAATTGTAAAAATCCTAGATCATTTAACTTCTTAAAATCAAATTTCATTGAACTTGATAATTATCTTGCAACTGTTGACTGGAAAACAGAATTTTTAAATTTAAATTTGAAGAATATGCCAAACCATTTAATGGGTATCTTAAATGAGGCTTTTAACTTATCTGTGCTTTACAGGACAAAAAAGAATGTCTCAAAACCTCCATGGTACAACAAAAGGTTGACTAATTTAAAAAATTTGAAAAGTAAATCATTTGCTAAGTACAAAATTGTTATGTGTCGTGTGCGACCTGTGTCCTGACGAGGATTTTCTCGTACAGAATGTTGCCTTTAAACGAGCGCCATTTTGTACGTGTCGCTGCCCTGGTTTATGGCAGGATGTTAGGGACCATGGTCGAAATGCGCACGATATTTATTCTCCAGCTGCTTCAGTCCGGGGGGGGGGGTTCTTTTAGAATCTAGACACACACAAACTTTATCGTGCAATAGAAAAAAAAGAAGAGAGATCTGTAAGAAAAAGAGAAAGAAAGAGGAAAGGAAAACCAACCACACACACTTGCTGGGGATTCAGATGGTCGAATCCCTTGCCCTCCCAACCTTTGACGACCACATTCCATAATTATATGGGTCGTCCCACCAACCAACAAAAACACTACACCATTATTTTTCTTTTCAAGTTACCATTATAAATGAATTTATTTTATCATATTATTTAGACAAAAATACTATTTATATATATATAAAAAAATACGCTACCCGTTTGGGTCATAGCTCAACTTCAATTAGGTTAACCTAATTAGTTAACCATTCTAGTCACTATTTATTCTAAGTTTATTTTGGTTTTATTCATAATTATTATGTACTTAGAGTTACTTTTGTTCTAGTCACCAGTTTTAGTAAATTTAAATTTTATTCTAGTCATTTATTTATTAGGCACTATTTTTAACTATTTTTTTCGGCTGTAGCCATCTTAATTAAATGTTTAAGGCACTTGCCAACTTAAATTTAAACTTTTGGCACACGCCATCTTAACTAAATGATTACGGCACTTGCCAATTTAAATTTAAACTTTTGGCCCACGCCATCTTAACTATTATTACGGCACGAGCGAACTTATTTTAGTTGCGGCACATGCCAACTTATATTTTAATACTACCTACATTATTTTTTTAAATAAACTTTCCACCAGCACTTTTAATTCAAAACTTGTCTTCAACCGACACGCAACACCCTTTTTATACACCTAGCCTCGCCGGATCTTTCGGTACCCTGTTTACGAACTAAAGTTATTTTCGAGCAAACTTTGTTTACGAACAAAATTAGTTCATAAACAAAGTACCGATTTAATCCCGCATGCCCTATGTTTTGCACTAGCTAATCCCTACAACTACCGACCATCCAAAATTCATTTGCCCCCTCCCCCTCCATACCAACCAGTTAAGCTCATACACCAGATGGCGAGTGCACTCAAGCTGTGCTTGGTACACAGGTGACTCTTACTAACTTAGCTAGTGTGAGTGCCATTGTCACTCTGGGTGCTTACATAGAGTGGCAAAATTGAATTTAACCAATTTTATGAATGTTAATATTTATTGGCCCGAAAGTATGCAGTATGTTACTAGTAAGTTAAGACATATGTAACTCCGTACTGTTCGAAATACTGGGAAACGAATTTCTGCCCATTACAAAATGTCAAACACGTTAGATAGCAAACTTAAATTTTGTAAGCTCCGTAACGAATTCAATGTCCTCAGTAAATTCTTGCACAGAAATTATATCTCGAATATTGAGCTTAAGTTGAAGAAAGACCCGAAGCATTTCTGGAGTTTCATTAATTCTAAAAGGAAATCGCTTGGGATTCCAACTTCGATGCATTTTTAAGGAGATAATTCTACGGATATTAATAAAACTCTTGAGCTGTTTGCTCAATTCTTTGAATCGGTTTACTCAAACTCACAAAGAAACACCGTTTTTCAACCAGAAAATGTCCCTAAAATGGATATTGGCTCAATATACTTGGATTCCTCTGATGTTTTAAAGGGCTTACAGGACCTCAAGCCAAATCACATCCCTGGTGTCGAGGGTATTCCTGCCCTTGTCTTAAAAAGATGCTCTAATTCTATCTGCTTCCCATTGTTTATTATTTTCAATCTATCTTTATCGTCCGGATTATTTTTGGAGGTATGGAAATCTTCCTTTCTTTTTTGTATTGTATTGTATTGTATTTTTTAGTAAAGAACAAACTCGTTTTTTTCGTGAAAGAACATGTGAGTGACGCCCAACACGGGTTTATCTCGGGTAGATCAACTATCACCATTCTGCCATGTTTTTCCTCCTTTGTTACTAATTGTATTGAAAATCAAAGTCAAGTAGATGCTATCTACACGGATTTTAGTAAGGCGTTTGACCCAGTATGCCACAACATACTGCTTCGCAACCTTGAATGTTTTGGGATTCCCTCAAATCTCCTTCAATGAATATCATCCTTTTTAACTGATAGGGTCCAAAGAGTCAAAATTGACAACCTAACTTCGAGATCTATTAGATGTACCTCAGGAGTTCCACAGAGTAGTCATCTTGGTCCAGTTTTATTTATAATTTTTATCGATGATATTTGTGATGATATAAAATTCAGCCAGTGTCTCATAATATGCTGTTGAGCTTAAACTATTTCTGAAAGTGACCTCCAATATTGACTGTTTAAATCTTCAAGTGGACCTTGATAATTTATCTAATTGGTGTCTGATAAACTGCTTAAAACTTAACGTTGAGAAATGCTATGCTATCTCCGTCTCTAAGAAACTATCAACTTATGAGCTTGCGTATTCTCTTGATAGTATCCCACTACAAAGAACTGCTAAAATGAAGGATCTGGGTGTTTCTTTTGACTCCAAGTTTTCATTTGTCCCACGTATTGATGCAATTGTTGCTAAAGCCAACACAATGATTGGCTTCATTAAAAGAAAGAAAGAGACACTTGTCTCCATTTATACCATATTAATCAGATCATCACTTGAGTATGCTGATGTCACCTGGAGCCCTAGCCAACAAACGTTTTCGGATAGAATTGAGAAAGTTCAGAATCGTTTCACTAGGTTTGTGTTTTTTAAAATGCGCTGGAATTTTTGGGATTGAAATCTCTCAAATCTCGAAGATGTATTCAAGATATTGTATTTGTGCGAGATATTTTATGTTACCATATAAAGTGCCCCAATCTTCTTTCCTTAATTGGCAAAAATGATTTGTATTATTTATTTTTAAGAATTTAAGCACATTGTTAAATCTTAGTATGTATATCCTTATGTATTTATTGCATCGCATCTGTGGAGCCTGAGACTCGTTGATAAAATAAATAAAGAAATAAAAAAAACATAGGGACGGGCTACAGTCCGCTTAGGCGAACTGTTGGATACCCTATTCTTATTCCTATCCCTCATAAGTGGGCGTGACAAAAGTCTAAGTATGGTTGAATTGTTAAGAACGCTCTACATATTTTGTTATACAACATTTAAAGGATTTTATCAAAAAAAACGCTCCCTAGCTCAAACTTGGGTGTTTCAATAAAATTGTTTTATTTAATTGTGGGCGTGTCGGTAGGCGGATTTAAAAAAAATTAACACATGAGCATAAAGGGCCCCTAGAGAGTATATATTATAAAGTTCAGCTCCCTAGCTCACTTTGAATTTTCAAAAAAAAAAAAAAAATAATAATAATTGTGGGCGTGCCAGTGGGCGGATTTTGAAAATATTTACACATGAGCATAAAGGGCCCATAGAGAGCATATATTATAAATTTCAGCTCCCTAGCTCAAACTTTGGATTTTCAAAAAAATTGTTTTATTTATTTGTGGGCGTGTCAGTGGGCGGATTTTGAAAATATTTATACATGAGCTTAAAGCGCCCCTAGAGAGTATATATTAAAAATTTCATCTCCCTAGCTCAAATTTTGGTTTTTCAATAAAATTGTTTTATTTTTTTGTGGGCGTGGCAGTGGGCGGATTTTGAAAATTTTATATCCCGAGCAGTTTTAGGGGTCATAGATCATATATAAAAAATTTCAGCTTCCTAGCTCAAAATTCGATTTTTTCCAAAATTTTGTTTTTTTGAGTTTGTGGGCGTGCTGTGGGCGGATTTCAAAAATTCGTAAACTTGATTATTTCGGGACCCTAGAGAGTATATGGTTAAAATTTCAGCTCTCTAGGTCCAGTTTAAAGGCCTAATTTTTGCCGACGGACGGACAGACGGACGGACGGACCGTCGGACATGGCTAGATCGACATTACTATCGATGCTGATCATAAATATAGTAACTTTTAGGGGTCTACGGGCAATATTAAGGTATGTTACAAACTATGCGTCAAAATTAATATACCCCTAGAATAGGGTATAATAAAGAAATAGAAAAAAAATGGGCCTCATCAGACATAAACAAGCAATTTATCAAGCTTCTGTCTTTTTCGGTCATTGCAAGATTTTTTGCCAAAATTCCACGCGAATAGGCAAATCCAGAGGGTTTAACTTGCTGGTCATCTTGAATTATCCGTTGTAATGATCGTCTGCGAACTCCAAATTGCGCCGATAAGTTTCGAGTCGAAACTCTTGGATTTGCCTGAATTGACGATGCTTCAGTCGCGATTGTGTCTTGAACCCGAATATAGGCATCTCGATGATACGGTCTTCATGCGATGCTTCCAGATTCGGCAAACATGTTGAATAGCCTCATCATTTTTTTTTTTTTTTATTATGTACTCGCACTAAAGCGATTTTTGAATACCCTTATAATGTAATAGCTATATGCGCTGTATAGCTGTATAGGCGTTAAGGAAATTAGGGTTAGAAGATAGGAAGAGAAGCCGATGCACGTTGGTTTTAAATGTTTGACGATTATAATGTGCAGTAAAAATGGAGCGTGAACGAGCATTCCACATTCGTGTTGTGCGGCTAAGGAAAGATTCCTTGTATTTCACTGTTCGTCCGAACACAGGCTTAAGGGTAAACTGATGCGCATTCCTAGCACAGCGGGTATTGCGGTTGAAATAATGGTCCATCTACACGGGGGAGTGCCGCCAAACTCCCCACCAAATTCCCTTTGGACGGAAATGAAGGACTGCAGGAATGGTACCGCTGCTCTATCCAAATCCTCTTTTCAGTATCCCAAGCATTCATTTTCATAAATCTAAATAGTAACCTGCCATATATAAAAAAATAAGCCGATTACTCACACAGAAAAAAAGTTATTACGTTTTGTTTTTGTAGCACGATTCGTGCGCCACCCTGTAGATGAATGTCAATAATTTGTGAGTCACCAAGCATACAATGAAGTACAAAGAGCTACAAATTAAATTCCGTTAAGACAACCTCAATAAGCCTATACAGCGTGTTATGTTTAAATTTGTGCATTTTAAGTGATGATTTCGGGTCATGTTTTAGGTGAACAATCGTTCTATGGGTTAGATTTCCAATATCTAACTGGATGCGGACGATTCTTACTTTACTTACATTGAACCACGTCAAAGCTCCGCGAAAAAATTTTGTACAAAAACCGTATCTATTCTTTTCCAATGAAATAATAACCATTTTCCTGTGTATCGACGGGCTAAGAATATCATTGCTGTGTCCCAAAAAAAACAGCGCTTGTCGTAAAAGGCCCCTAATGTGAGAAATCAATTCAAGACAATTCAAACATTTAGGAGAGCCCAGCGACAAATTTAATATGTTAAAATTCTCCTACGAGTGTGCATGCAAATACCTGTGTTGGCACGACTGGAGATGAGCGGTGTCGTAAAAGGACTATCAAACAATAATCAAAAGCAGGAGCATGAATGTGTCGAAATTGGAAAAAAACGACAGGCCTCATAACTCTTAAGACCATAAATGCAATGACACCGGCATATGAATGGCCTCAATAAAAAAGGGTTCCGTAAGCAAGAGGACTGTCGGGGCTTAAAAATCAAATCTGAGGCATTATTGGCACATAAATGGCCCGAAAAATAGCTTCTCCAACCGTTTGCTTGTTGGAATTGGAAGCGACCTACAATAAATTAAAGGCCGGCTCCGAACTGCAAATTTGAGAAGCAATGAAAATTGTTACTCCTGGATATTTGTCAGACTTTCGCAAGAGGAAGTTGAAAAAAATCATGCCCCAGCATGATTTGACCCTGAGACCGCTCGATTAGTAGTGCATCACATTTACTACTGAACCGACGACAGGACGATAAACCGAAGCACGTTGGTTTTGATGTTTATAAATCATAATGTGTAGGAAAAACAGAGCGTGATAGAGCATTCCATATTCGTTTTGTACGGCTAAGGAACTATTCCTTGTATTTCACTGTGGCGGTTGGAATATTCTTGGGGTGGAATTCAGCTGGCTATTTCATCATAGAGCCCTTTTGGTGGACATATCGTTAAAACAACGATAGGCAGAAGACCTTACGACGATGGCTCACGCAATTTCGTTACATGTCGATCGCCAATGAGTTATATCCCGCGTTTGTGTATTCTGTTAATCAGTTCCAAATATGTGATTGGAGACATCGAATATGTGATCATTCTAACGAAGATTGTCATTAACACACATACCGAGAATGGAAAGCCTTTCAGTTTCAGCGATGCAAGTGCCATTCATGGATAATGGCAGTGTGTGTGGGTTTTGCTTTAATGACAGAAGACAGCATTGTGTTTTGAAAGCATTAAATTCCACTCTATTGGTTGAACCCCACTGAGTTATGCTGTTAAGATCGCAATTTAATGAGCTTAACATGCGTTGCCGTTCCAGTTCCACACCCGAAGATGAGGGGCGTGACCCAATAAACGAATATGAGAAGCTGAGGGTACTGTCATCAGCAAAGGAATGGATTGGATTAGAAGTAACAGGCAGGAGATCATTTATAAAAATGAGAAAGAGAGTCGGGGACAGAACAGAGCCCTGGGGGCCACCAGCAATTATTTGGTGAGTTGCAGACTTGAAACCGTCCAAAGCAACTTGAATTGAACGGTTCGAAAGGTAATTTCTAATCCATTGAAGAAGAGTATCATCGATTCCAAATGCACGCATTTTCGACAAGAGAGCTTGATGCCAAATTCTGTCAAATGCCTTTGAAATATCAAGCGCAACAATCTTACTTTCCCCACCTTGATGAAGAGATTGATTCCACTTTTCGGTTAGATATGTCATCAAATCACCACCGGACCTTTGCTGCGAAAACCGTACAGCCGGTCACTAAGAAGTTTTCGCGATTCAAGATATTTCATTAGCTGACGGTTTATCAGCGTTTCCATGACCTTAGAAAGAAGGGACGTAGGTGCAATTGGTTGGTAAGAGGAGGGAGAAGAAGATTCGCCTTTTTTGGTACAGGCTGGACAACTGCTGTTTTCCATCTTCCCGGAAAGAGTCCTGAAGAATAGGACAGATGGAAAAGCTTACGCAGTGGTTTTGCCAGCAAAGAAGAACACCTCTTCCGAACGATTGGGGAAATACCATCTGGACCAGCGGATTTGTGTATGTCAAGATCTCGAAGTACTCTAGCCACTATTATAGTGCGGAAGTAGATTGGTCCCATGGCGTATTCTACGCGCTCCAGTACAGGGGGAGACAAAGCACAATTTGGGAGCGTTGAGCCGACTACAAAATGAGCAGCAACAGATTGGCCTTATCTATTATTTGTAGTATTTTCTGCCTCAACTTTTGGTCATAGGAGAATTTAACACGATTAATGTGGGCATTGCAGTCATTTCTGGCTCTTTTAAACTTTTTACGCCTTTCCTCAGATGGGTTGGCTTTGAATAGACGAAAGCTTACCTCTTTTAACCTGATAGCCTCTTTACAGCTCGAGTCACACCACGCGTTAACTTTGGGTTTGATACTTGTCGTGAATTCGAAAAAACATTCTAGTACTATCAAAAATAAATCATCCTATACATCCCTGTACTGGTAGTAAAATAATCAGCGCAACTCACTTAACATGCTAGAAGTCTCTAAAACTGAACGAAAAGTACTATCATGATTTCCTCAAACGGCAATAGCTTTCCTTTTGCTTTCCTCCACCTATCGAAGAGGTTACTCTTGTCGGATTTTGTGTTTTTTTCCAACGTGCACGAAGTGAAAGAACAACCGGAAAATTTTCCGATACGACGCATGAGGAATATCACCAATCTACTTACTAAGCCAAAGAAGAGTTGCTGCAAGGTGCTCTATAAAGCACCTATATATTTATATATGCTATATTTTAGTCAAGTAAGTCTTCCTCATAATCACATTAACACAGAGAGTCATTTTCAAGTTTTTTGCCATAGGGCACAGAAGAGTGGCTGCACGGTGCTCCATATAGTACATATATAATAACATACGAGTATGCTACCTTTGTGCCACGGCCCCGAAGAGTTGCAGCGCGAGCTCGCCAAATTTTCTTTAACTGGTGTCGCCAATGAGCCCATGCTCGCCACTCTCTTCCGCAACATCGGGGTCTCTACACCCGAAAGAGGAATAGCATTTACAACGCCGCAGACCCCAGCGCTCGTAGCCCGGAAAACAAGCACCCGTATATACAGAAAAGCATAAAGGCTAAATTAGCACCCTTCGTCAGAACCCATCGTCTATCTTGCAACCCACGCCTGTCAGCAGAAAGTAACGCAAAAATCATCCATACGACATACATAAGCCCTATCATCATATGATAATTGTCCCTGTTAATATTGCATGCTTTAAGTAAAAGAAAGTCATAGATCGTAGTATCTTGATGCGTCACTTACGCAGTTTTTACTTTTTTTATATAATTATTCATTTAAATCTTAAGCTTATCAATAACAAGGAAATCAAATTTGCATTATCAAAGTGATCAGAGAAAAAAAAAATTTTTGTTTAACGCATCTTAACCTCAATCTCGTAATTAGCAATCCTGTCATCGATTATGTGCGCACATCTTCGTGGGAGAAACAAGTAAGTGATACCCTGAATTACAAATGTACTTATATGTAGTTATTATTTTCCTTTTTTTTCTGAGCACATTGACAATTGGTAGAGTACCACTATATTGTTCTGGTATTATTTTGATTTTTTTCTATATTTATTTATTTTTCCGAAATTGGACATATATATATATATTTTTTTTTATTTATCGTACTCATGCCTAATTATCTGGGAGATCGCTCTCTGTTGACATTAATTTTATTTTATTTTTATTTTTTTCGTGGGTTTTTTTTTCTTCTTATTTTTTTTTTCCATTCACGGGAAGATTCCCGCTAAGACCTCTATCAAGAGTGAAGCACTTATATATATAATAATTTACATACTACATACATAATTGCTTTAGATTAGTGATATTCCGAGAAGGAATTAAATGAATTTTGCATTGTTTTAAGTTTATCATATTTTCTTATTTAAATTAAAGTGGATACAAAAAAAAAATGGATCAAGCTGATATTTGTATGCGCATGATTTGTTGCGTCACCTTTGGGGAGATCTGATGAGGCGTTAGCACCAAGGCGGGAGGGATGAGATGTAAGTAAGAACGGTGATGGCGTAGGAACAGATTCAGTTCACCTTAGGGGCAAGGACCACAGACACAAGGCAGCGTCTACTACAATTTGAGGAGGGAATGCCGGTTCACGATATTACAGCTACATCGTATTGGAGGTTGAGAGTTGAGAGGAGTATGATTAAAGGAAGATTGGTAGGCACGAATTTTCTATATGTTGAAGAACACCTATGGCATGTGTAACGTATATGTTACGGGCAGCCAGATGGCCCGTAATAAAATCGACAGCAAAAAACCCAAATCAATACCATCACGAGCAATAATCGCCGCACCTTTTAAATAACGCGGCGCAACGAAGGAGCACCCGATAACCCGATCACTTGCGAGACGATGCAACGCTACCTGCCACCGAAATCCGCGCAACATGCAGGCACACGGCAGCTATATATATACCACAGCAAAAACAACGAGCCTCACTTGATGTGCAAAACCCGTGCAGTACGAACAATAATATAAGTACGAAGTACCATTTTTCATAGAAAAATAAATAAATCAGTTGTTAGGTGAATCGTAGTTTCAGTTTGTGTTCATCATTTCTTCCGCCCGCCCGGTAAGAAAAGGAAATACTCCGACGATTATATAAAATATGGATTTACTTCCATTGAAAAGAACGGAGTGGAAGTTCCACAATGCGCGATATGTTTTGCCGTTTTGAGGAACGACTCTTTGAGACCAGGTCGCTTGGTAAGACATTTGACCAGTGTTCATGTCGCCGTAAAAGACAAACCCAAAGAGTTTTTCATTAATAAACTGAAGTCTCTTAAAAAGATAAAGCTAGGAACAAGTGGACTGAGGTACGAAGATACCGAAAAAGTTGCTATTGCTTCCTACGAGCTTTCTCTTTTAATCGCGATATCAAAAAAATCTCATACAACCGGAGAATCTCTCGTCACACCGTGTTTACAAAAGGCCGCTGAAATTCTGTTGGGAGACGAAGCTAAGAAGAAAGGTCAAGGCAATACCATTATCTGACAACACCGTTAAACGTCGAGTTGACGAAATGGCTGCTGACGTGGAAAGTCAGCTTCTCGCTAAAATAAAAAAATCTCCATACATTGCATTGCAATGCGATGAGACAACTGATATCGCAAAATGTTGTCAGCTTCTCGTGTTTGTGCGGTTTATAGACGTTGAAGAAAACGTAATGAATGAAAATTTGCTACTCTCAGCGACGGTTGAAACTTCGACGAAGGCATCTGATATAATGAAAATTATTGGCGACTACTTCGATAAGCATGAAATCCCATGGACTAAGCTGGCGGGGTTATGTACAGATGGTGCGCCAGCAATGATTGGATGTGATTCCGGACTTGCTACCTTAATTAAAAACAAGAACCCTAACGTGATTACCACTCACTGCATCATTCATCGACAAGCGCTTGCTTCGAAGACGCTACCAGATAAATTAAAATCAACTTTAAGCGTAGCGATCAAAACCGTAAATTTTGTAAAAGGAAGCGCTTTGAACACACGGTTATTTAAAAAATTGTGCGAAGATATGAGCTTCGAATACGAACACTTGCTATACTATACTGAAGTAAGGTGGCTTTCAAAGGGTAATATGCTTTGGAGATTGTTTGACCTGAGGGATGAGGTCAGTGCATTTTTGGACGAAAAGAAAAACCCAATCCTTGCGCTATTCCAATGTAATACTAATCTTCTGGGCTTGGCGTACCTGTCTGATATATTTGAGCATCTTAACGAGCTAAATTTACATTTGCAAGGGTCGGGAAAAGAAAATGTGTCCGCAAATATTTTTAGGTACCTATGAAGATAAGGTTCGAGCATTCGTTCAAAAAATCGGTCTTTGGAAGAAAAAAATCAGAGCAAACAGTTTTTCGTCATTTATGAACGTTGCAAAAATGGTAAAACCCGGAGAAGAAGCAACCAACGACCTAAGAAATTACATAATTCAACATTTGCAAAACCTTACTAAGAATTTTCGAAGTACTTTCCGGAGGACAAAAAAGACGTTGCAGAATTGAAAACGATGGTGCGGAATCCATTCACCGTTAATATCGATGAACTACCAGACGAATTACAAGAGGAGGTGATCGATTTGAAAAATGACAGCACACTGAAGGACGAATACGATACAAGCGAACTAGAAGAATTCTGGATCAAAAGCGGCACATCATACACAAGGCTGCAAAACATTGCTATTCCATTTTTGGTGCTCTTTTCAACAACATATTTATGCGAACAAGGATTTTCGGCTCTCCTCCTCATTAAAAACAAGCAGAGAAACAGACTTGACGCTTCAGCTGACATTAAAATTGCACTGACGAAAATTGCACCCAGAATCTCAGAGCTGGTGAAGAAAATGCAACCCCAGAAGTCGCATTGAACATCTTACAAAATCAATTTAAAAAAATGTATAAACAAACATGTATATATATACAAGCAAGAATATTTAAAATCCTCGATGGATTAAATATGTATATTTTTCAATGAACATTTGGAATTTTTTTTTTGGCATGATTCTCCAATTCGCCATTGCGGGGCATGCGATTCTCCAATTCGCCATATGGGGGCATGCTGTTGAAAAGGTTGGGAACGACTGCTCTAACACATCACGCTGAGATCGGCGAATGGTGTCGTTATCGTCGGAGTGTCCCAGAAGTTGTACGGATCTGTTGAAGATAGTGAATTTCGCCACATACCCCGCTCACTATCTGCTACTAATTCACGGAATCTAAATAAACTGATTTCATAAACAAAGAAAGTTGTTCTCAAGGCACCAGCATATTAAAGTCTATAAAGAAAAGTTACCAAATGTGCCATTACCTCCCGAGCCAGTGGTAAGTCGATGGGGAACCTGGATTGAGGCTATAGATACTGTACAATGAACATTTCATGGGTAGCAAAGGCGTAGTGGATGATTTTTATAGATGGATGCATTTAACGACTCTAGCATTAAAAAAAACATAGCTGTGCTTAGCACTCATTTTTCCTTCATACTAATGTTATTCAACTTGGTACTTACTAATACTATGCTGAAATTAAAATTAAAATCAAAAAATTACTATTTTTTTTTAAGATTTGTAATGTTCAGGTGTGTCCTTAGCCAGTTTCGATGAAGATATGGATGATCCTCAACAAGACACGACAGCAGCAGCTGGCCCGCCATTCACTCGACGGTGGGGTGGGTCTTTTCTGCTTATTGGCTACCCCGAAGGAACAAAAATTATCCTGCCAAATAGAGAAAGACGGAGAACAAAAAGAAGAGATAGAAATGATTGAATTGAATGATCATTGCACACCGAAGGATGCGCATGGAAGCACACTAACTCCGGTTTTTTTTTAGCATGAACACTGAAGCAGATGTTGTTACATCTCAGTGTGGCTTTGCGAATGTCAGGTGAAACAAAATAAATACAAAGAGAATAAGAGGCTTATATGGAACCTACTCTTATCAGCGCTGTGGTAGGTGATGATTTACTACCTCGAGGAACCCGCACCACAAATATAGCAGCGGTTACCGACATTGTATCGTACCTTGACAGATTCGTCCTCATGCGTTATTGAATTCGTCCCTATTCCGATTTCATACACTTCCGCTTTCACCCACACATCTCAACAATTACATATGTTTAAATTACCACATCTTTATAAAAAAAGGTATTTAGGAAATCGAAATCTTAAACTTAGGTATTGAAGTAGTAAGTACGTTTGTACGTGGATCGTTGATTTGAATAAGGCCAAATGTAGGATAAGAACAGTTGCAATATACATAAGAAAATTATCATAAGGTTAGGTTAAGTCTATTTAGATTAATTAGAGTAAGGAATGTATGTTTTAGTAAATAAACTAGCTGACCCGGCGAACTTCGTACCGCCTAACAGTCGATTCTTTAATTTTTAATTTTCTTCATTAGTTGCCGTATTAACTGATTTATACGTCCTCATTTCGCCAGGAATGTCATCTTAAATTTTGAAATTTAATACATTTACATCAGTATTTTTGGCAGTCAGTATAGCTCGTTCGCTCAACCAATCATGGAATAAGTAATTTTGAGCAACATTTGGAAACACTTTTTGAATGAGTTCAGCTTTTGATTGCGTTAACTGACAAAAACTTTCAGGAAAGGTGAAAAGTTTAAAACCGAATTCTTTCACGTTCCGGGGCAGTACGATTAGATTGATAATTAATTTGATTCGTTGCATTTCGGGTTCTCCTGCCTAAATTTGTCCGCCGCCTTATAGGAGGCATATTTAGTTAGTCACAAACACATAACACTTTTTTAATTTTATACAAATTTGTGACTTTTGGATTTAGTAATATTATAGATGCACAGCAAAGAGACGTTTACATTTCAAGTGACATTTTACCACAGACAAGTGACATTTTACCACAGACAATTTGCATTTTACCATAGACATTTTGTTTTTGAGTAATGATACCATCGTATAAATATTGACAAATATTGACAAAAATATTTATACGATACTCACGTCAATCAATTGTTTTGCCTTCCCGGAACTCCTCCACTAACACTTAAACTTTATGGTATAGTATTATAGTTCAAATTGACTTACGTATTATTAGGAATCTTTTGTATGGGAATATATAAAAGTTTTTTTTTACTTTTTCAGGCAATTTTTTAAATTGTTCCCTTCTTGATTGAGAAATCAAAGCCTTCTTCACCTTGCCAAAATATAATATATATAATATAATGGGATGAATATAGAAAAGTGTTGTTTTTAGACTTTTTCAGGCAATTTTTTAAATTTTTCTCTCCGTAAGAACCATCCTGTACTTCAAGGAATATTATAAAAAATGAATTAGTGAAATCGGTTCTGCTGCTCTCGAGATTTGCGCTTAGCAACACATTCATCATTTGTATATTATAGAAGATATATATTCTATATCAATTTTAATTCCGAATCTGTAATCTGTAATAATCAAATGGCACAGTCAACGTGGACAGCGCCACCACACATGAAACAAAATTGACTTCTCCATTGATCGATAATAGATGCCGTTACGTTGCGTGTCTATCTGACAGTTCAATTGTGATACGATATGTTGCATTCAAATTTGATTCTTTTCTGGTTGTTACCAAAATAAATAAATACAAAATGAAAAAAAAATTGAAAAAAAATCGGAAAAAAACCTGTCGTAACACGATAGGTGGTCAAAATAAGACATTTTTTATTTATTTTTTTAAAAACCCGTAGTGAGAAAATACCTTTCCCACAAAGTATAAATCATCAAAATCGGTTCGGCCAATCTCGAGTTATGGTATTACATCGCTTCGGACGCTTTCTTTTATATATATAGATTTGAAGGTAGTAATAAACATAGGGACGGTCTACATTCCGCTTGGGCGAACTGTTGGATACCCTATTCTTATTCCTATCCCTCATAAGTGGGCATGACAAAAGTCGAAGTATGGTTGAATTGTTAAGGACGCTCTACATATTTTGTTACATAACATTTAAAGGATTTTATCGAAAAAAAAGCTCCCTAGCTCAAACTTTGGGTGTTTTATTTAATTGTGGGCGTGTCAGTAGGCGGATTTAAAAAAAAATAACACATGAGCATAAAGGGCCCCTAGAGAGTATATATTATAAATTTCTCCCTAGCTCAAACTTTGAATTTTCAAAAAAAAAAAAAAAAATTAAATTCTGGGCGTGTCAGTGGGCGGATTTTGAAAATATTTACACATGAGCATAAAGGGCCCCCTAGAGAGTTGTGGCGAACACCTTAAGCCACGAATATTAATCTACCTTGAATTTTCGTTAGGTTTTAAACGTAACGTCTGACTCCCCACACCCATTAATCAAACCGGAAACAAAACCAAACGCACCCCTGCAATTATTGTGAATGCATCCTTTTTTTTGCCACTGAACTATGGTCCACACAGTCAGGAAATAGGTATCTTCTAAGCCACGATCGCCACGATCTTTCTTTTTGTGTACAGGCAGTGTGGTAGTAACGTGTTCTCATCAGAAACCGCTTCACCAAATACCAATTACCCTCGAAAGTATATAGATACTTGGAATCGAACCATTTTTCGAAGGTAAGATCGTGTTCAAAAGATTATTTCTTAGCGAATTTGCGTACTATATGTACATGGTTTAATAGGGTTAGTTTTGGGAAGAGTCACTGGAACAAAAGACTTTCCAACTAAAGTCACACGCCCCACGCTGAAACTCCAACCGACAGACTGCCTGCTCACCATCAGTAAAATAAAGTCATCTGTCCCTGAACTGGGATAGTTCATCCCAGAGATTATCAGGAAAACGCTATAAGGTACGTTAGTGTCAAAATCTAAACCTATTAGACAGTAATAAATTTGTTTTATTTGTGTCCACAGAAATTGCGGACGCCCTCCAAACAAAGCTCGCTAACTTCTCTACGAAAGTATAGAGAATTTGAGCTGGAGCGTCCGCAACAAAAAAACATTTTCTGGTATTCACTTCGTAAATGATCATCGCTGATCATTACGAGCATTTTGTTTGTGCACTTGAGCTTTTGAATGCTTCAGCTACAACAAGAAGAGGAAGCGCACGCAGTCAGCAAGAGCACGCGGTTACACCAAGCAAAAAGAAAACAAAAACAACACATCGAGATCCCTAAATTACAACATCTTTCCAAAAGCATTTCAGTGCATAAAGAAACAAAATTCATTTAAATTAATACATTTAAATTAAATTCCACACAAGTGTTAGCCTAGTAATTTTTTTTGTGTGTGATTGCATGGTTTTGTTACTTAACCTAAATTTTTTTTTTGATTTTGCCTAAAGTACCTATACATGAATCCTATCTTACATAACTTAACTATTTAAAATTTCCTATCCTAGTGTTAAATAATAAAAAAAAAACGTTGCCTTAGAAATTATATTTACTTATATAGTACAAAGGTGATTAACACGAAACGAAAACTGAGTATAACTCTAATCAGTCATCAACTCTACGAAACATCATCTGTCATCACAGAAGGAAACTTGTGGCCACAACTTTTCATCGATACGGGAAAAACTGTAAGTACAAATTGTACCAACTCGTAATTTCTTTGGCAAATTTAAATATAACATACCAAATACTTTTCTATATATATATATAACTTTAAAATTTGCATATCCAATTGTCTAATAAAATATAACGCTTAATGAAATTTATTTACTTCAATATCTACCTACTTTGTAAAGCAAGCAACATTCAATTACATTTAGAACATATGCTGAAATCTCCTAGTTATCTATTAAATATCCTAATATGATTCCGTATCCATAAGAAATAGTAAGAATAATAAACCATTATATAACCATCATATTGTGTGATTAGCCGAATAAAACATGTATTTCAATTTCGCTTAAGTTCCGCAGCTACTAAGGTCGTGATAGGTTAATCGTCTGCAAGGGCATCTTCAGGGACTATCCCCAATATAAAATGACTAGGGGTAGTCAAGGTGCACCCGGTAACCACCGTCTGCATGTGGGAGGGCACGTCATAAAGTTTCACCACATCTGAAACCAAATAAGCTTCCTTCGTTCATATAATTCTTTCCCCTAGATTTCAAATAGTTCTTTCTTGATCACTCTCTATTTCTCTTTACTCTTCACATCCCGTCTTTTAATATTCCCCCACATCAAGGAATCGTAGTAACCAGGCACGAAATCTTATGTGCGCATTGGGAGGCAGCAAGATCCCACCCCACCGTCGAGCTAAAGCCGTGCGATCGCAAGCGTGCCTACTGCTGCCAAGGGATTCAGGTCAACCAACACCCAAATTCACCTTCCCACCTAGCAATGCTACAGAGTATATATTATAAATTTCAGCTCCCTAGCTCAAATTTTGGTTTTTCAATAAAATTGTTTTATTGTGGCCGGATTTTGACATGTGGTGGATATAAGGTTCCAACAGGACGGCGCCACAAGCCACACAACGAATGCCACAATCAATTTATTGAAAACCAAGTTTGGAAACCGTGTTATCTCACGAAATGGTCCAGTCGCTTGGCCGCCTCGGTCGTGCGATTTGACGCCGTTAGACTATTTCCTGTGGGGCTACGTCAAGTCTATGGTCTATGGCATGCCAACAAGCCAGCGACGATTGATGAACTTCGTACGAATATCGAACGTGAAATTGCAGCAGTATCGGCCGATTTATGCTTGAAAACCGTCGAAAATTGGGTTCAGCGTCTGGACTTCTGCAAGCGTGCCCGTGGTGGCCATGCAAAAGAAATCGAGTTCCATACATAATGGCATCAAACGTACTTTCACAGGAATAAAGAATTTCATTGATATCCAAAACCGTTTTTGTTTTATTTAAAAAAAACTTTTGTAGCGCACTTATTGAAAAACCCTTTATGTACATGTACAATATATTTATTCTCTTCTTCCCATTGCTGTAATTTTTCATATTCCATTCCAACTCGAGCTCGTGCACTTCCTATTTGAACATTTCCACACAGAAGTGAACCATCTACCAACCAAACGTAGCTTTTTTCCAACTCTTCTTTCCAACTCGTTCAAACGAATCGGCAACGAAATGATAAAATGGAAAGTATAGGCACAAAGAAAAAAAGAATTTCACGTGTTGTATGGGCGATTTCGTTCAAGTCGCTTTTGAACGAGGCGAGCTTGGTATGATGTGTGAAACGAATACAAAAACAAGACAAAATATAGATCGAGCGCTGTAACAACCATTTCGTTCAAACCATCTGATCTTATGTACTCGTGCAAACGATTCTGAAACGAAATGATACAGTTGAAAGTTAGGAACGCACAAGCAAAAGAAATCCTGTTTTGCATCGACCATTTCGTTCAAAACCCTTTTGAAGTACGTCTGCGTCACAGAATTTAAGTAAAATAATGAAGGTACCTACTTATCAATTGCTTGTTTATTAAAACGTAATCTATATTTTTTTTTAAGTGATGAAGACTTGGTTTTTGTTTTATAAATAAAATCTAAATGTAAAAACACATTTTGTTCCTTAAGTCTGAAAAATTCGAATTGTTAAATAAACTTGCTTAAAACGATGTAAACGTTATTTTCTTATTTAATTTTAAAATTTATTTTTACTGGTAAAAATGATCTTCACAGCTATAGCAATTAAAACTTCACTGAACGACTACACATTTTTGGCACGCTTCGCTTCGCTACTGTATAAAATTTGTATCTTTTCTGTGGGTTTGGAAGTTAGGTTATGTAGATCATAAGTATATAATGATGAAACTATTTGTATTAGGTAGATATCAAATAAACATTACGTGTTGGCCTAACACTTAATTCTAAATTTGATGTTAGCTTTGCATTTCATAATTTCAAGTTATGTGGGAAAAAAGAGAATTCTTTTAGGTTATCAAAAGCATTATCGTTTAGCAACATGCACCAACATATATATATATAAATCAAAACCAAGTCGCACTGCATAATTGACCACTAAGTACTTTTAAAACTAAATACTGAATGTGGATGCTGGAATGGACTGGTGAGCGCTGAATCGCTGTTGAATGGATGAGTCTGGCGATTGCTGATTGGGCTTCTCGCTGCTGTAATGGGTTTTCGCTGCGTAGGCGATGGCAGGTTCTTGGGATGGAAAAGATCTTTGCTTGGGGTAGGATGTTGCTGCTCATTTCCCCATGCTTACTAAATTTTCGTAACGAATATTATAAGAAAGAAGAGAGGAAATTTGAAACTGTGACTTAAGGTCAGGGTATCACTGCTTGTTATGGAAGTGATTCTATTGTATGATGGAAAGAGGAGTATTATGAACATTCTTATTTCTTACTATGTTGTCGTAGATGTAATGACACTTGGACGGACCCTCCTCTAGCGATTAGCCAAAACTATTGCACCATGACTATCCCTTCCACGGTCTTTGTTGTTGGAATAGTCCCTAACTCATGATCATGAACACTTCGCTCAGCGACTCATCTCAAGGGCTGAAAAGAATTCTTTAGCACATGTCCATAATTAGCTCGTGGACGAAAGAGGAATAAAACCGTTATGTTTTCTTTAATTAACGTGTAAATCATTTATTTGTTTATCAAATCAAATCAAATGAGTAAGTATGCGAATGCATCAAACGGTGTTTCTGCAAACAATAACACCAAGGGATAATTCTAGGTAGATATGATCATATCAAAGCTATCATATGTGTATGATCGCGGTAATTGGATGCATTTATTTTATTTCAGTATGCATATAGATCAAGATTTAAGTATTAATTTTAAGTTATATATGTAGGTAAATTCAATAAAGGGTACGTAAATTTAAATATACATACAATTTTCAAATGTTATGTTTTTAATGAATAAAATGGTAAGCCAAAGAAAATAAGTAAATTATCAAAGTCGGTACTCACAATTCGTATGATGATTCTGGAGCGTTCAAATTTGTGCACAAAGTTCCGCTGATGCTGATATTATATTATATTATATTATATTATACTTTTTTAATTAATTTCAAAATTTTCAAACACAACTAATTTTCAATGGCTAGGTTTTAAGTAAATAATTTAAGTTAAGAATCTAGGTTAATTTAATTTTTAAAAGGATGGGCAAAACACATATTTTTAATGCAAGGGGTATCGCCCTCGATAGGACAATTATCACTTTGAATGTCTATATTTTAATTTTAAGTTTAATTTAAGCTTTTTGATTTCGATTTGGCTGGATTGGTGAACGTATGACTGCAACTAGTGTGGATGTTGTTGGATGTTGGAGACTCGGGATGAAATGCACTTGATGATTGGTATGTTGGATGGATTCTTGCTGTATGTTTGGTTTTTTGATTGCTGTCAGGTTTGATTGATCTTTTTATGTAGCTATTTTATGTGGGTTAACTTGGCAGATTGTTGAAAGATTTGAGGTTATTTGTTTGTTGATTTTGATGGCATTTTTGATACACCTTGATATCTACTGATCTCGGAGCACCGCGGTGGCGCGTATAGAAGTTGGATAAGGGTCTTCTGTGGCTATGGCAGATTATTTCCTGTGGATATTCAACCATGTGGTTTTTAGCATCACACCCGATGTCGTTGGATGCGACTTTAGCGGAGCACTGGGTCACCAGGTTTTCGATCTCAGCGAAAGTCAAACGCACAATGCCTTATCGGATGTTTTTCTTGGTATCACGTATGCGCCAGCAAAAATACACATAAAAGAAATTCTGCCACGTTTCAAGGGGGTATTCAAGGAATCCTTTGCAGTAATTCCAACCTATGCCTAGCTTTTCCGAACGCTCCGTACTCTATAAGAACAAAGATTTATTTTAAAGTCTGCGAAATATGGAAACATTTTAAGCTCACAAATAACTTATGTCGTGCCGTGCAGAGATCCAAATTGAGCGAAAGTGGTATACCGAAAAGAAAGACAAAGAGATAGACACTAACTTAAATAGCTTTCACTTTCGGAAGTGAAATTGTTTTCCAATATCGAAAATACAAAATGGCTTAACTGGTAGATGGGCAGCGTTCACACAACAGAATCCGGTTTTATTTCGGGTCGGTAAAGCGACAGTTGTCTTTGAAAAAAATAAGGATATAACTGTGGTCAGATTTTATTTTCCAAAGAAAATAAGAGGCCGGTATGAATATGCCACAGCTGGGGTCATGTTCTGTAAATTAGGCGATAAGTTTTCGCATCGTTATAAATTGGAACAATTCGTTCCGCTTTTATCGCGTCTGGAAAAAGTAGGGTTTCTGTAAGACGATGCGATAAAAAATATTTTGGTCTCAATTTGACTGGAACTTCCATTGGAATGCGATAAATTGAAGTGTCAGCCAGCGAAAAATAATATTGAAAGAAAGAATCTTGAAATTATTTTTGATAAATTAAATTTTAATTTGATAGAAAGATAGGTATTAATTCCAAAAAAAAATGTTTCCTATTGTGGCATTGTCGGAGATGCACGAGCGACGCAACAAAATGCGAGTCCAACGCCGCAGACTTAGGGACAATACCAACCCTTTTGAAATGCCTGAGGAACGATTCCGGGAGCTTTTCCGTCTAAGCCGAGATGCAGCACATATCTTGAAGAAATGCGTCCACATGCAGGGACAACGGAAAACGTTCATCCCTATCCCAATTCGTGTGTGTGCCGCATTGAACTTTTTTGCCTCTGGCTCTTACCAAAGGGCATTGGGCAGGAATTTTCGGCGGCGATGAGTCGCACAGTCGTGTCGAGAGTTGTAGCTGAAGTCTCTTTGGTACTACAGAACAAGTTGGTAGGGAAATGGATAAAATTTCCAACAGAGGAGGAGTATCCTGCTATTAAACAAAGGTACATTTGTCTTTATTTTTCTTTTTTCAATACAAAAATTCTTATATTTTTTCATTAAAACTAGCTTTTTTGAAGCAACAGGGTTTCCTGGGGTGGTTGGGGCGATCGATTGTACCCATGTGCAATGCCCAAAATAAGTTGAGGCTTGTTATCTCAACAGAAAGGGATACCATTCCAAAAATGTTCAATTTGTGTGATTATATATTTTTTTTAAATAACCAATTCATAAAATTTAACTTCCAGATAAGGGATTTCGACCTTCGAATATTTGGCGCGTATGCCAGGTTTGAAGGTGCGAATCATGATGCAAACGTATGGGAATGTTCCCAAACCGAATTTATGAAATTTTTTTTTGTTTTCCTTAAAGGAGACTCTGGATACCATCTGCGTCCCTGGTTAATGTCACCTTATCGCGATTCATCAGAAAAAAACTTTAACACCGTCCATGCTAAAGCACGAAACTGTGTGGAAAGGCTCAACGGAGTTTTTCGTTGCCTAAAACTAGAGCTTTCTTACTTCCCTCTAGCTTCAGGAAGCATAATAAATGCGTGCTGTGTTCTTCACAATTTTCGTGTAAAACATAGACTCCTTGACGATGTTCCAGAAGACCCGGAGAGTGAAGAAGAAGATGATGATATTTATCATGAGCAGAATTCAGTCCACCATCGAGCAGCATTGGTGATTCGAGACCGCCTCAAAAGGAATTTTGCATCGATTTCTTAAAAATGTGACAAAACAAGGCTCTGTGATTCTATACGCCACTAACTGAAACAAGAAGTAAAAGACGAACCTTTTTTTGTACGGTTGAACTGTAATTTCATGGCAGATTTGTTTTATTATTAATATATAATTATTTTTGTTGTCCAAGAGTCTGAAGGAAAATGAAATGCAGCAACTTCATTATCATCTGCTGCTGGGAAATCCAACGACTTCGTGTTGTGCAGCCCGGGTAAGTACCTAGAAAAGTATTGATTAAAATAATAATTGTGGTAACAATGCATTATTAAACGCTTATCTAAAAAGTACCATAACCAAGTACCATAATAAGATATATAAATGTATAAGTTATGTATGTATATACGCATGTGCATGTTTCATTCAAAGTAAAATCAATTATCGACTAGGTACTAGGTATTAGTAATAAATTATATTTAATTTTTAAAAAAGCTTGCAAAAAGTAACAACATCAAGAAATAACAAAGACATTTATAACCAAAAAAAAGCACATAATTAATAATAAAGGAAATTATTCACTTTTGAAGATTTTTAACATTTCCTCATTTTGTGCCATTATTATTTCATTTTGACCTATAATTATGGCATTTTGCTGATTTATTTTATCTAATTTTTTTTTGAGATCGCAGTGCATCTGCCTGGCCTACTCAATTGCATTTCCAAAGGTATGCCTCTTCCTGACTCTGGAAGTTGATGGCTCCATTTCTTTGATTTCTTCATCAGAAAGAGCCTCTATATCTGAATTCTGTAAAATATATATATATATATTATTAATTTTAAACAGGATAAATACATTGAACTTCAACTTAAATTAACTAATAGCCTTCCCAACTCAGGAGTGGAACCATCGCCGTCAACAGCGTCCATAGTAATGATGGACACCATCTTGTCCTCAAAGTCATTGAGAGGACGCGGTCCGTCAATGATGCCACCACCTGTTTTGTTTAAAAATTTTGTATGCTCGCTGGCCTGTTTTTTTTGCAGCCGATTTGATGTCCGTCCAACACTGCAAGAATTTTTTTTTAATAGTTTTAAGTTTTAAACATATCATTTTGATGAATGAATTATGTATAATGTCTCCTACATTTTTCCACTGTTCCACAGATTTAGATATGGGACCTTCCGAGTTCAGCCTAGAAGTAAGTAGCTCCCAGGTGCTGTTTTGATCTTCTCGTCTGTTCAAGCCAGTGAACTGGCCCCTGGCGAACTGTTTGTTGCCGAACATGAAATCGACCAAAATGTTTTTTTTTTTGGTTCTTTGACACCTTGGCGCACCTCTGAAAATAACAATTTTATTATGTTAAAATAGCATTTACAAATATAAATTCTTTTATTTACCCTTTTTTGTTCAGCCATCCTTTCTTTTCGCGTGCTCGTTGTAAGGCGATTCAATTTGACGTTTGAAATGAAAAACTGTACGCACTTCGATGATACAGAACACCGATTTATCGCTTTTTACAGTTGTTTTATTCCGATGTGTTCCATGCGATAAAATTATCGCCTGTCAAAGTTACAGAACCTCATGATTGCGATAAAATGAGTTTTGTTTCAGTTTTGGACGTTTCGCGATAAATTATAGCGATGCGATAATTACAGAACATGGACACTGGTTTCGGTGTTGGGTTTTTCACGTGTTTTTGGACGCGTATCATGTGACTATTGAGTGTCGATTTTGTGGATTTGTGCCTCTTCGGTCCGGACAGGCTTTGTCTAGTTCGCAGATCTATTCCACAAATCAATTTTTGGTGCAGATGCCTTTGGCTTGGGTTAATATCGCGAGTTTACTTCAGTTACCGTGCTTTTGTGGGTTCACGATTGAACGCCTTTTTTGGGTCACTGGAACACTCTTTCACACCAAGCAAGAACTATCCGTACTGCTAACAAAAGGGTAATATTAATTTAATGGCATTAAGCACTTCACTCTTTCACGCTTACTTCAAGGAAACAGAAACAGAAGAATCCCAGGTTAGAAAATGGATTTATATGCCAATTTCACTAAAGCTTTGACACCGACGATCTCTTTAATAATTCTAAAATGGAATTTCGCTATAATAACGCAAAAAAAAAGAAATGTCAAAAATGCCGCAAACGGTTTCTTACACGAATTCGTCTGTGCAATTCGAATTGAGAAAGCTGCCAACAGAAAGGGCGCGCAATAGATTAGTCACATCTATAAATATCATACGAATTTCTCTGTGTTAGAATTGTCGTGCATTGTGTAAAAAAAAATACTGGTTTGCTCTTATGCTAAGTGCGTAGCTGATCTTAATGGTCGAAAAGTCAGTGTTCGACAAAAGGATCCGGTTTATGACGCGAGAAATGCAAGCGGCAGTTATTTTTGAGATCGTTTGGATTATTTGCAAAATAACATTTTACATATCTGTTAGAATACGCCACATATTTAAGTTCCATATTTGACACTTTGCATGCATAATTTTGTCATTTTTCATGCATATTTTTGCAAGCGTATTTCAAGCTGTTTATCTTGCATATAATCCGGTCTCTGGTCATAAAAATCCAGAATCGAATCGTTTGTACTTCTGTTTTAAAATTATAGCTTTTGTCTTGAATTAACTTAAGACACCTTAAGTTCAAACCCAACCAAACACTTAGTTGAGCGAGTCTCATTACCTTCTATCGTCTGAACTTTCTTTCATTATATTCAGTCTTACAAAATTTGACAACGAAAATCGCAAAAAGTACGTGCTATCCAGAAGTGAAACTTATTTCAACTAATTCTAAACCATTTCTGCTTAAAATACTGTAGATGCGATTACTTAGTGTACTTCGTATGTGCTGTCGGGCTTGTATGCGGTCCTTTTTCCAAATTAACGGAGCGACTACTTTGTGCAACTTTATACTCGAACAAAGGAACAATATAGGTGGTAATAGAAAATGCTTGGCTATATCGTGCTAATTGGCTGCGGTGCAGCTTTTTCTATCTCAAGTACCCGTTTGCCACAAACGAACACTAAAAATCGAACAGAGAAACTAATTTTCATTTAAATTCTCAAAATCAAACGTGAATCCTTTATTGGAAGGAGTTTTCACGTTATTTTTTTTGTACCATCCATTGCAATTCAACCCCCTTGGTTCGCAAACAATCGAAATGACAATTGCAGAGGGAATAAGACCGACCAAATTATTCGCCCAAGTTCTTGATGCAATGGAAGCACTTCTTTCGGGTTCCCTTTTTGCACCGACACAGTTTCTAGATATTCTATTGTCGGCTTACTCCATATACATAGTCATGACACCCACGGAATGATAGAGAGAAAGATACAAGCTCTTCTATTTAATTGTAATCCGTTCTAAGTCGTTTAAAACAGACGAGTCCTTGAATTAATTACCTCATCGTCATCCTCGTCCTATACCATGTAGATATAGGATGAAGAAAATGAAAGAGAGGTAGCGAAAGACACGAAGAAAAAACGTCCGGAACGATTGCAATGAATTCGGCTGTGGGTACGAGTGTGGTACCTAAGCGGAAGTTTCAACTGAAATGAAAATGAAACGATAATCAAGGATGACTATGAAATTTCCCTTCAATATCCCTTACACATGTATTTGCATTAACTATTCCTTAAGTTTATTTTGTTTTTGTACCTGCAATGGTATATACAAGGTGGTGCAAAAGTAATCCTCCTATTAGAAAATGCTATAAATTTTGCGATTGGCCCCTAATGTCAGTTCTGTTTTGACATTTGTGTAGTAAACACATGCGAAATACACGTTAATAAACAATGTTACGCTACACTGCAATAATCGGTCGGTGACTTTGGCACAACGTGAATTTCGTCGCAGATTTCCTACCCGTCCAACGCCTACTGGTGAAACACTGCGACGTTTAGCCGCTCGCCTCGAAGAGACTGGCACAACAGGAGATGCTGCCAGGCGTGGCAGACCCCGGAGTAGCCGTTCTGCAGAGAATATTGCTGCTGTAGCCGAAGATGTCATGGAAGCACCGTCGACATCGACCAGACGACGTGCCACGCAAATGGGTATCAGTCGACGGTCTTTACAGCGAATTTTGGTACATGATTTGAAGATGTTTCCGTACAAAGTCCAGACGGTGCATCAGCTGTTAGCTGCTGACCGCCAATTGCGTCTAACATACGCTCAAGCCATCCTTATTCACCACCAAGAGGAAGATGATTTTTCATCAAAAATAATCATGAGTGATGAGGCCCATTTCCATCTTAGCGGGTACGTAAATAAGCAAAATTTACGCTTCTGGGGCACTGAAAATCCGCGTGTAACCCACGAAGAGCCATTACACCCGCTCAAAGTCACTGTATGGGGTGCTGTTTTCGCTGGAGGAGTCATCGGACCTTTTTTCTTCGAAGACGTCGCGGGCCAAACGGTTACTGTAAATGGTGAGCGCTACAGAGCAATGATCAACGAGTTCTTTTTGCCGCAACTTGATGAATTGGGATTGGAAAACATGTGGTTCCAACAGGACGGTGCAACGGCACACACTGCACGTGCCACAACCGATATGCTGAAGGATGCATTTCCCGGGCGCCTAATCTCCCGTTTTGGCGATTTGCACTGGCCAGCAAGATCGCCTGATTTGACCGCTCCAGACTTCTTTTTGTGGGGCTTTTTGAAGTCGCTGGTTTATGTCAACAAGCCTCAGACTCTTGCAGCTCTTAAAGACAGTATCCGTCAACAATGTGAGGACCTATCGCCGGAAGTTTTGGCCAAAGTGATGGAAAATGCCATAAAAAGGGCTCAAATGACAATCAACTGTGGCGGCGGCCATTTACATGACATCATATTCTCGACTTGATGTAAAAAAAATTAAAAGACCAAATAAAAATAATCCACAAGAAGAATCAAAGTTTTTCACTTTTTTTTTTAAATTACAGCCAAAAAACATGGGAAGGTTATTTTTGCGCCACCTTGTATGAGTCAGGTTGTTCATCATTTGGCTGGTGGTGCGGTTCTGTTCTTTCTGCAACCACGATATGGCTTAGTTTCGTTCGGCTTTACATCGTAAGTCGTGTTATAATTTTAGCTTTTATTTAGAAGGAAAAATGTGTGGAACTTGAAATAGTAAGCAGATTTCAAGCATACAACTGCCGTAAGGGTCCCTTTCTGGGATACATTTTTTTTTGGAAAATTGTGTAAGGATGCCAAACTCTTTAAAATGTTTCTTAAAATTAAACAACTTGTTTAAAGTTTATTAACATGTTTATCAAATCATCTGATGTAACTTAAAAAAAGTTGCATTTGTACTAGGGTTGGGAAAAAAATTACCGGTTAAATACACAACTTAATGAGTCTCTTATGCGAAATGATTTGCTTCTTCCAGTTCAGTCGGGATTATGAATGAAACATCGTTGTACTTCAGCTTTTGTTGCGACTACTGGGCCACTCTGGTTTTCACTTGCTTGGATCGTCACTTGGCATGCTTGCATATGCACAGCTAGGAACGTCGGATGGGATGGGTTCTTGATCCGCAAGTACCAGACACAACAAAAGAACTAAAATATGTGCTTGCCAAGATTTCACTTTCGATCGCGGACAGACGCTACTTCATTATCCAAAAAAACAAACCCCTATAGCTCGCGGGCAACCAGATGGCATGTCGGCAGAGTACTTTTACCCCACCTCTATTCAATGTAATGCACCATCTGAGCTTTTGTACTCGATCGCTTTAAAGCTGACCCTATTTCAGCCCTTGAACGATTTACTGCTTCTTACATTGTGACGACACCTGAACATTCACCACACACCACCCCATTAAACCTAGGTTAGGTTAGGTTAAAGTGGCTGCTAGCTGAAAGCCAACACACTTAGACCAATGAGGTCCGTTGTGATGCCACATGGATCGGGAGTTTCGACCCCTACTCGCTAAAACCATTTGGAGCTTCTAATGAAGCGCGATAGACTTCTAGCATCTGTGTTAGCTAAATCACTGAGTTCGTTAAGGAAGAAGGAGAGATTTTTTTTATGGGAGAGTGCAGCACATGTGCAGAGCAGATGCGACGTAGTCTCCTCTTCCTCTTCATCCCTGCAGCTTCTGCAGAAGTCATTTGAGTAAACGCCAAGCCTTGATGCGTGCTTGCCTATTAGACTGTGTCCTGTGATGACACCTATTGCAGAGCCAATGTGCAGTCGGTTGAGTGAGATCAAACTCAAAGAGCGTAGCAGATACAGGTTTGGCCAGATTTGCTTAGTCGCTAGACACGTACTCTCGACTGCGGATAGCTTGAACATAAGTTTGCAAGTAGCGATAGGCATACCTATAAAACCTTTCTCAGGTAGAAGAGGTAATGCGGTTCCGTTTTTGGCGAGTTCGTCTGCCCTACAATTCCCTGGGATGTCTCTATGCCCCGGCACCCAACAGAGGTGAATATTGAACTGCTCTGCCATCTCCAGCAGAGATGAACGGCAGTCTAAGGCTGCGATGGAATTGGGAGAGACTGAGTTCAGGGACTTTAGCGAGGCTTGACTATCCGAGAAAATGCAGATGTCCTTAGCGGATATCACATTTCTCTTCAGCCACGACAGGACTTCCTTAATCGTCATGATTTCCGCCTGGAACACGCTACAATGATCAGGAAGACGGAAATAGAGACTGATATTTAGTCTTTCTGAGTAAACACTCCCACCTACCCCCTCGCTAGTTTTTGATCCTTCGTTGTAAAAGTGGATCGATTTAACTTCCGTGCAATCAACATCCTCTCAGAATGATCTGGTGGGGATAGTGATTTGGAAATTCTTTTCGAACTGTAGTAGGGTGTAGTGTAGTCAATGTTTCTTGGTAAGGACCCAAGTGAGTCCAAAATGGTAGAGTGGCCAATATTCGTATTAATCCACTGTGAGGTGGCTTTTAACAGCGGAGCAGGCAGCCATCTGCCTGCTGAAAATATCCAGTGGTGTCAGATCTCAGATGCAGTAATATGTCCAGTGCGGCGGAGGGGGTCGTACGGTCCACCAGACAACCACCCCGTATGTCAGAATCGGTCTCACTACCGATACGTATAGCCAGTGAGATATGCGGGGCTGTAGGCCCTTATTACCGATGGCTTTTTTGCAAGAGAAAAGTGATACTGTCGCTTTTTTTACTCTTTCTTGTAAGTTGGGTTTCCAGCTTAACTTCCTATGGAGGATAAGACCGAGGAATTTAGCTTCATCGGAAAATGTTAAGCTTGTACCGTTAATGGAAGGAGGGTCGATATGAAGAATTTTATATTTCCTGGAGAAGAGGACAAGTTCGGTTTTATGAGGGTTAACCCCCAGCCCACATCTTCTTGCCCAACTTGTCAGCTTATTGAGAGCATTTTGAATTAGTTCCTTTAGGGTGTTGAGGTATTTCCCTGAAACGGCAATAGCAACGTCATCCGCATAAGCAATCACCATGGAACCCTCCCCCTCCAGGCATGTCAGTAGTTTATTCACCACCAAGTGCCCCAGAAGGGGGGAGAGGACACCAACTTGTGGCGTACCCCTACTGACAGACCTGCTAGCGGATGAATCGCCCAGTTTCGAATTGATAATCCTGCTTGAGAACAAAAGATTGATCAGTTCACCAAGCGAGCCATTCACATTCAGTTCTGTCAGTGCATTTGCGATTGCAGATGTGTTTACGTTGTTCAAAGCGCCTTCTATGTCTAGGTTGCTTATAGTGTATTCCTTGTGGTGAAGGGAGTATTCGATAGTGCGTACCAAGGAGTGAAGGGCGGTTTCCACCGATTTACTCTTAGCAGTTGCGGGTTTATGTTCATACGAAGATGGATATCAATCAGACGCTCCATCGTTTTGAGGAGGAAAGATGATATACTGATAGGTCTGAGGTCTTTAGGACTAACATGGGAGTATTTGCCTGCTTTGGGTATGAAAACCACTTCTACTTCTCTCCAAGCCTGAGGAATGTGAATTAGCTTTAAACAGCTTTTCAGAATCATCTCCAGTGATGGAAGGATGATATCCGAAGTCATCTGAAATTCGGCTGCTATTATGCCGTCAGGTCCTGCAGACTTGAAGGGCTTGAAGCTTTGTAGCGCCCAAAGGAGCTTGTCCCTAGTTATCAGACCTTGAGAATTAGTTACCTGTGAAAACATAGGTGACCTGTTTAGGTTACTATGATCGGTTATGTTAGAGCTACCTGGAAAGTGTGTATCAAGTAGCAGATTGAGCGATCCCTCGCTAGATGTAGTCCACGAGCCGTCTGCTTTCTTTAGGCAGCTGGGCATAATTGGGATCGAAGTAAGGATTTTTCTTAGCCTTGATGCCTCCGAGGATTCTTCTATTTTGCCACAGAAGAGTCTCCATAAAGATCTTTTGGCCCTCCTAAGTTCTTTTTTTATATAATTTGAGGCATCCCTTATAGGAGTCCCAGTCAGTGTTGGATCTTGAGCTTTTGGCACGATTGAAAAGTCTCCTGCAATCATTTCTCAGTGGTCCAAACTCAGGTATCCACCAGTGTGGCTTCTTTTTCCCCCTGGGTTGCATGAGGGGGCAGGAAGCAGCCATCGCTAGATTGAAAGCCCTGGTGAGCTTGTTAACCTTGTCGTCAAGCTCGCTGACAGCACATCGGTAGGAACCCCTTTGTTCTTCCAGTTTAGCGACCTTCCAGTCGTGAGTCGGAAGGGATGGATTGCTGATTTTAATCAGATGGAGTATTTTCTCAGGGGATGAAGGGCTCACTGGGATCCAGGCACACGATCTCGGTCGGCAGGGGATATCCTCCCTCGCAACAACCTCAAGCTTAGCCCCTGGCCATAGCTCACCAAGCTTATTGATCGCGAGCTTGGAAAGATCCAATTATCGTTGATCATCGCAGGCGATGAGTTTCACGCGGCCCTGATGCCAGCCGCCATCATGAATTATTGGCGGTGGTCCGGGGATGTCCCTGTAGAAGTCGGCGAATTTATCGAGTAGGGTGAGCATGATGAGATCCCTCCGTTCAAGTGAGATCCTGCCGTCATCGTCACTGCGGTCGTTGACTGCGACCACAATTTCTTCTTTGAGGACATCGCTGAAAGACTTGTAAGATTTGGAGGTGGACGCGTTAGGAGGAATGCTGGTGTTGTGCATCCTCAGGCGCTTGGAGGCCGAAGCGACCTCCTCCACCGATCTCTGTCGCTTTGACGCAATGTCTCCACTGGTCTTGTCCTTTCCTGAAATAATATTATGTGCCCAGGCCAGTCTACTGCTCTGTGCTGGGGATCTATCTATCTCGGGGATAGCGCCGATAGAGCCAATTATTCGATTGGCATTGCGTCTGTTTTTGTAATGCAGCTTCGTGGGGTTGCGGTGAAGCGCCCCTCCACTGCAAGACTAGTGGAAGCCGGACCATGTTGCACAGTCCCACTACCACTAGGAAGGTGTTTGTGTTTGGTAGCATCCATGCGTATACTACCAGTGGAAGGACCATGAATTTCCACAGTCTTGCCCCTGACAAGTGCAGCAGGAGTGATACCAGGGGGCAGCTTTGGAGCACTGCCTAGGGGGGTGCTGACAGCAGAGGTGGGACCATTATGCACAGTCCCGCTTTTGCTGGAAAGATTTTTGCTTTACTCGCAAGTACTGACGGAGGAACCACGATTATCCACGGTTCCGCTGTCAGCTGCCATATGAGCATATCCGGTAGACAGCTTCACCGCCGTACTACCGTCCGGTTTCAAAGGGATACCGGCCTTAATATTTTGTTTTTGTTGTTTTTGTTTGTTCATAATTATTCCCACGAGTAGGGGAGAAGGGAAGGTCCGTCTGTACAGAGATCCGCATTGTACAGATAAGGCTAGCTGATCCGGAGGTCGCCAGGTATCCGGATACTCCGTTCGCGACTGAGCTATTTATTAAACTGGGCCCTCAGCCAGGCTGACTATCGGCACGGGTCGTGTGACACCTTAAGTCCAGCCCAAGGGATGGTGAAAGGGAGAGTGAGAAGAAGAGAGAGTGAGAGGAAGCTAGGAGAGGGAAAGGATGGAGAGGGAGTGGGATCGAACGGAATGTCATATGGGCAGGTCTTAGTAGATGCTCATTTAACGGCCAGCCTGCCATGGGTGACCCTTCTGACGGCGGAGGTCGTCGACAGTGTAGCCCGTTGAAACAGCATCCTTAAGCCTCCACACCGGCACTATTCAGAAGGAATGGTGCTCTTCGTGGATGCCATTAAACCTAAAAATCACTTCATTTTGATACGCTTACGAGTTATTCATTGTATGATTTAATAGTTCAGTAACGAAATTTAAAATTAGTTTTTGTTTCTTAGTCGGTTCATCAAAAAATTAGTTATATAAAAAGATAGGCAAGTTCAAATTTACAGAAAAAAAAACTAGATTTTGTGTGGCAATCATAAATTAATGTATCCAATATATGAAGGCACCCACATAAGAAAAATTAACAAAAAAAAAACTCACCCTTATCCGTCTGGAGATTGTGCATAATATCCCACGTGGTTCCGTATCTATAATTTTATATCCAATTCAATAACGCTTAATTTACAAGCCAAACTCACTATCAGAAGTAGGTATTCTAATTAAGCAAGGTATATTATTTTCTAATTTTAAGTTCAGTTAAGTTAACTTAATAGAAAAATTTAGGAAAATGAAACTTTACACAATGAAATATAGCAAAGATGATTCAATTCTGTTTTACCTTACTAGTGGAGTGTCTGGGGGTTTTGACCTAAGACTTTTGTTACAGTGAATGAATTCAAATGGTCGAGGGGGGTTTTTCTTTTTTATACTATAAAGTGTAAAGTTTACCAAACATTTCTTTGTGCTTTTGATTTTTTTATTATTTAAACAAAAGCTATAAAAAATTAATACTTAAGCATGTAATTTTATTTAAAATATTTTTTTTTCGTATCTATAGGTTGAATAATACCTAAATAGACATAAAAGAATATTATCTTAAAATGTTGGAGCGTATGAAGGGTCATAAATACCTTGGACAGGTAGTAGAACGTGGAGAGGGGAGAACGGCAATGGCAGCTGCCGTAATGTAATAAATTAATCATTTAATGTATTCAATTGTTTTCTGTCACAGTTTTCTAACAATGGATGAATCAAGGAGCAGTAGTATAACTAATGAGTACAGCTGCATTATCTGCGAAAAATTGGGTTCATCTTCCGCAACGCAAATCCAGGCGGAGACTTAACTTACGTTCATAGTATCCGATTTTCCGAAGGTTTGACATATCTGGCAAACTGACACAGGCTTCGAATAACTACGATCCTAAGTCGACGAACTGAAAAATGCATCGAGGACTTGTCCTCTCAAAAGTCAAGTGAGTTCACGTGAGACCTGGATGAAGCAGCGTTCCAGCTCAACAAAGTGCTGCTAACCTCCTACGATAGTAGTTGTGTCAGTAAAACCAGTGAAGAAACGTAAGGTTTCCTGGTGGAAGGACCAACTTGCTAAGCTCGGGAAGAATGTAAGGAAGCTCTTCATCGAGCCAAATAAATAAAATTGTGGGACCATTACAGGATCGCTCTCACAGAATGTAACTCACAATTGAGAAGATCGAAACGAGGTACATGGACTAAATGCACCGAAGACATAGCAGACATGCCAGTCAGTAACGCGTATTTATAAAGCTCTGGGTAAATAGCATACAAACTGTGTAGGATTACAAAAGAAACAGATAGTACCTACACGACGCGACGTAACCCGAGGATACTTACTTTCAGGTTCACTTTCCAGGCTCATCTATCCGTGTTACACACAATAACTCAAACGCCACAGACCCCAAGGCCTTTTTAGCCAGTAGAGTCAACAGTCTCTTCTTTTCCCGTAAATTAAAGATTTGAACTAATTGAAGTTCATTTTCTTTGTAAAAGGAACAGCCGAAAAAACAAGTGTTCTTTTGTCATCATTACCTCCTACAGCTGATGCAGCGTTTGAACATCTAAAAAGAGTATATCTACAAATCCAGTTATGGTTAGGAAATGTAGATATTGAAAACGTAGGCATTGAAAATTGGTGTTGGAAGTATTTTAATAAAATGCTTATCCCAATAACAATTCATCAATTACCAGCTCCAGATAATTTATTGCAAAATGTTGTTTTGTAGCTGCAAAAAGTTTTGTGGAGCTGCTTGTGGATGTCGAAAGAGTGGCTTATACTGCAGTGTAGCTTTTCTACAGTGCAGCGAAAATACTTGTTTTATTCGCCAATCATTGAAATAAGTGAAGTTGAAGAAAATACTTAAATAGACAAAAATGTAAATTGTTTAAATAAACAAATGATTTCTTGATAATTTTTATTTTCTTTCATTTTTCTTCATTTATTTCATTTTCCTAATTACTATCTCTATATGAATACATATATAAATTAACTTAATTTTGGTGTAGAAAAATGTTCTACAGCCTAATATTATGAGGTATTGTATCATTTAAACTACGTATCAAAATTATAAATATTTAATTTTTGTTTTTAATCAAAATCACAATTTTTTAATAGGTAAACTTTTTTGTATATATTATAAGCTAAACATTCCACTTTGAATTATAAAATTTCATTCACTGTAATGGAAATCCGAGCTTTTCATGTTTTTAACGCCCCAGACACTCTACTATTACGCACTTTATGACTTATTAAATTTTTGTGATTATATATTTTTTTTTTTTGTGGGTTGACATAGGATGCCAACTTCACGATCACGGTCCAGTCGACCGATTAGGCGATATTTGCTGTATATTATATCACTCACTTATAGAAAAATGTCCAAGCACCACAATTTTATAAACGTGAATTAACGCGGTAATTTTGGCACAGTTGGCACTAAATTTGAAAACAATCCATTAAAAATGGTTAAAATATGTCGTGGGACATAGGTCACCCATTTTGGATGGAAATTTTCGATTTTCAGGCTATGCGAACATTGAGTGGGACACATGTGTCCAACAGGTGCGAAAGGGTTGAATATCTCAGCATTTTTCGAAACGCCTGTAATTCAATCTGTTTCTTTCTATTTTCTCCAATTTTTATTCCACATTTACCAACCGTTCATTGGGCAGAATAAGAAGGGAGAGAGGGTGAACGATTTGACACTGCTCAAGAATATTACAATTCGAAATGGTTTTTTGTATTTTTAGGATGCTTCCGTCAATTTCCTTTTTGAGTTATTTTGAATGAATAGCCATATCTTACAATTGCTACCACTTGAAGTGAACAGCTGGAGTTACGCTTCACCACAACTTTGACAGTTATATTATAAACAGATAGACAATTACAGCCAAATTACTAAAAATTACTTAATTTCTTCTATTCACAAGTTAACTACAAAGTGGATTTTTATATATAACTAGCTGCACCTGCCCGGCTTTGCCCATGCCCGAGAATTCTATTGGCCAATATGTTCGAGTAGACTTCCTTATAATTGTCTATAGCGGGTATCCGGCGTATGTTGCTGCGCCTAAAAAAAGAAGACCGATTTTGACCAAAGTTCACAGAAACACTCTCAGGCCAATACCGAAGATTGCCTGATTTGAGCTCAACCGGTGAAAGGGACTGCACGTTTTTCTCCGCATGGCTTAGGCCGCTCACACAACTTCGTTGTTCCGTTTAGGGTAGGTGCTTGCTGTCTGGCAGGCGCCTATGTCACCTTACTTCTGCGAATCAAACAACAAAGCGAAAATAAAAAACTTCGATTGAATCACTTTTCATTCACTTCCCCACCGATTGTTATCAATGTTGGAAAAGCAACTTTCCGATGTCCGATTCACAAAAAAATGCAAAAAATTTCAATAAGAGTTATTTGAATAAAATATTGAACACACGATATCTCAAGAATGAAAGTGCGCACAAATTCCACAATAAGCTTGAAACGTTCGTGTAGTCTCCCTCTTTCATATGCTTGTTCGGATAACAAATAAGTGACGTCTGTACGGTCTCTGTATCTGCGTCGTAATTTACACGCATACGCACATATGCATGTGTACTCACTCAAATGCCCATATCTCACACACCGATGCAGATATAGCCAAACATAACAACCTTCGTGCAGACGTCGCCTTTCATGGAAAAAAATTTCATTGGAATCGGTTAACGCGTTTGGCCAAACACCGGCAACAAACACAAATATGCTTTACGTTTTCCTTAATAACTTAAAAATAATTTTATTTCACTTTTTGTTTTGCTTTGAATGAGTGATAAATTGCTGAGTGCTATTTATTCATTTCCATCTCGTTTTATCCCATTCAGTTCAAAGCTGTCTGACTCATTTTCCTCCGGTGAGTTAAATTATTAGTGGATGTTCTGCCTTTGAAGCAATTTTGCTGACCTACACTGAATATTTCATACGGTTCTCGTTTCATGTTTTGGTAACTGCATCAACGACAACGACAACAACTGCATTTGAGTGAAAACTGTGGTTCCATCCCTCTCTTACACCCGGAGAAGATTGATTTTCACCACGCTATTGTCAACATCTCATCATTTTCACCAACCGCACTATCCGCCCAGGTTTCTGGTTGTTGAACTAGACTTCTTTGCGGAGTTGCCACATTTTCAATTCATCTTGAATTTTAATTGAACAATTTTAATTGGACATTCGGTAAAATCATGAGTGACTGTGGTTGTTTCATTTGTAAGACAAGCACGAATGATATCAGTGTTTCATGTGGAATCTGCCTTGACACTGCTCATGCAAAATGTATAGGGCTGAAAGGGAAAGATGTGGACAAAATCATTAATACCCCCGGTCTATGTTTTTATTGTGAGAAACATCGAAACATCGCACCTGACATCCTCCACTGGAAAATTGTAAAACTGCAAAAACATTTTAAAAATATTGCAACTTTATTCTCCGAGTTGGAGCAAATTTTTGATTTTGATTCTGCGAATGCACAAAGGATGCGGCAGAGTTTTATAAATATTGAGAAGGATTTACTGCAACAGTTGCCTCAATCAAACGACCTTATCTTAAATTGGTCAAGTCCTCAACCCCTACCAACGGATGGTGCCAAGGAATCCAATAATGGTATTCTTCGGAAGGTGAGCAGAAATCTCACTGTTGACCCAATTACAGAGACTCAAACTGTTCAGCCAAAAATGAGAATGCCACCGATAGTTCAACCAGTTCTTCAACTTCAAATCCATCCAAACGGTCGGAGTCCGAGTCCTCAGAGTGAAACCAATCGAACTGTCGATGAGGGATCAAACTGTTTCACTCCGAATCCGGATGCTCATCAAGGGATTCCTCTACTTCAGGTTCCTCGGATGAAAAGGGCTCTTCGGTCAAATGCGCCAGCAAAATCGTGTAGTACTTCTACTCCGTCAGGAAGCTGTGAAATCCTTGACAAGGAAGTGGCTGTCTGTGGAAGTGATTTATTTCGAAAGGATAACCCTTCTATCAGTAAGGAGTCGCAAACATCTCGCCAGCATTTGGATAAAGTTCCTGGTATGAATTGCTCTCTTAAAGTAGTAGCACCGCCTTTTGTGGTATTTTTGTCACGGCTGGAATATGGTACCAAAAGTAGCGACATTATTGATTATATTGTTAGCAAATGCATCGATACCAGTAACATAAAATGCCACTGCCTGACAGCTGATAACTTGCCAGGCCGGGTGTCCTCATCTTTTAAGCTGTTATCGCCTCAACCAACTGGAAATTTACTGGTGAATCCAAGTTTTTGGCCGAAGGATATGCTTGTGAAGGAATTTGTGAGCAGGCCTAACATCAAGAAAGCTCAACCAAAAAAACTTTCCAAAAAACTGAGAACCACTGACGTAACTCCCTCAACCTTCAACCTTTATTACCAAAATACTGGGGGTCTTCGTACTAAATTGCGTGATGTCTTACTTTTCTCCTCATCTTGTCAATATGATGTAATTGTTTTTACTGAGACCTGGCTCACTGGTGACCATCATAATGAAGAAATGTTCAACAAGGACCTCTACGAAGTTTATCGCAAAAACCGTTGTCCCATTCTTACCAACTGTGAAAGGGGTGGAGGAGTAATAGTTTCCGTGCGAAAATCATTGCGCAGTGATGAAGTAGTTATACCTCCAATTGATTTTGATGTGGACCAAGTAGCAGTTAAGATCAAATGTATTCCGGGTAAAGAAATTATTCTTATTGTAAGTTATATACCACCAAGGAGTTCTTATTTATTATATAAAGCGCATATCCATAATTGTTCTTTAATTTTAAATAATTTAGATGATCATCAGCATGTCATCCTACTTGGAGACTTTAACTTGCCTAATTTAATTTGGTCTTTTGATTACGAAGAGTCCATACTTTTACCTCTTAACGTAAACTTTGATTATGAGCGTGAAGTTGTTGATACGCTTGCCCAGTTAGATCTTAGGCAGATTAATCATTTTGCCACTGAGTTTAATAATGTTCTAGATTTGGTTTTTGTAGATTCTGAGCTAAGTATTAATATCAGTAACTCTATGATTCCACTTTTTCCTAATTCTGTTTTTCATGTAGCTTTTAGTAGTATTTTCGACCGGGTCCTTCTGTCAATATCTATAAGTATAATTATGCTAAAGCCAATTTCAATAGCATCTCTAACTATTTAGATAGTATTGATTGGTTGGTTCTTTTAAATAATGACAATCTAAATAATTCTTTTTATTTATTTATTGAAACAGTTAAAGTGGCAATCGATATGTTTACACCTAAAGTAAGGGTTGTATCGGGTGCTAAACCTATTTGGTTCAATAATAGAATCGTGAATTTAAATAATAGGAAAAATAAAGTCTATAAGCAGTTCCGAAAAAGAAGCAATGATCCTGATCTTTTGTTAGTTTATCGGAGGCTACAAAAAGAATTTGATGTTTTAAACAAGTTTCTTTACAGACAGTATGTTCTTTCTGTAGAATCTAATTTAAAGACTAATAGTAATCGTTTTTGGAGCTTTATCAATAGCAAAAAGCAATCTAGCGGTATTCCTTACTGTATGCGTCATAATGATGTATCATCTTCCGACCTTTTAACTATTTGTAATATGTTTGGTAACCACTTTCAGTCTGTATATTCAAGATATTATTTTTATTACTCCACATATAAATTCAAGTGATAGCTTTGTGTCAGGTAATTATTTAAATGTTGGTAATCTAGAGTGTTCAATCCACGAAGTTCAAATTGCTCTTTCTTTATTAAAACTAGATAAAAATCCTGGTTTCGAGGGCATCCCGCCAATTTTACTTCAAAAGTGTTCTTATGCGTTTTCCGTGCCTTTATGTTTAGTGTTTAACTTGTCTCCTCAGACTGTTCATTTTTTGGGAGTTTGGAAGAACTCGTTCATAACACCAATTTATAAATCTGGATCAAAGCAGGATATTACTAATTATCGTCCAATATGCAAAATTTCGACCATACCCAAGTTATTTGAAAAACTTATTTATGAGAAACTTACACCTCTCTTAAAGAGATTTATCTCTCCGTTTCAACATGGTTTTGTGGCCGGTAGATCTACCACTACAAATCTCTCAGTCTTTTGTCATACTGTCTTGAAAAACCTTGAGAAAGGGTTACAGTGTGATGTGATTTATACTGACTTTGCTAAGGCGTTTGACAGCGTTAATCACAATACATTGATGTCCAAACTAAACAGGTTTGGTTTTCACTCCAATTTTCTAGTGTGGATTCGCTCATATCTTACAGATCGTATTCAGTATGTTCGTATTAAGGACGTTCTTTCATCATCAGTGTATGTAACGTCTGGAGTACCTCAGGGAAGTCATTTGGGTCCTTTGCTTTTCCTCCTATTTATTAATGAATTCCTGATTTGTTTCTGCATTCCCAATGTTTAATGTTTGCCGACGATTTAAAATTGTTCCGACCTATTAAGTCTGAGCATGATTGCATTCTTTTGCAGGAAGACTTTGAGAGACTTTCTATGTGGTGTCATAACAATGACCTTCGACTCAATGTCTCCAAATGTCAAAGCCTATCCTTTTGTCGTAACCTCTCCGCAGTTTCATTTACGTACGTGATCGATAATTCCTCATTGTCCATTATCTCCTCTAAGAAAGACCTAGGAGTCATATTTGACAATAAACTAAATTTCTGCCAGCATATTGACTTCTTGGTTGCTAAAGGCAATTCAATGTTGGGTTTTATATTGCGGAATTCTAAAGACTTTCATGATCCACTTACTCTCAAATGTCTATTCTTTGTATTTGTCAGGTCTAATCTCGATTACTGTAGTATAGTATGGAATCCATGTTATGAAGTACATTCCAATAGAATTGAGAAGATCCAAAAACGTTTAACTAGGGTTACTATGCGTAAATTACGCTGGAATATTGAAATGCCTTCGTATGAGACAAGATGCAAATTATTTGGTATTTTGCCTCTTTTCAGGCGTAGGCAATATTTTTCACTTATGTTTATTCGCGATTTAATAAACAACCATATCGATTGCCCTTTTCTTTTATCATTAATTGGTTTCTATGCTCCATCAAGAGTACTTAGGAATCGTTTATTGTTTTATATTCCATATCATAGAGTTAATTACGGTTGTAATGAACCAATTACCAGATGCCTTAAGGAATGCAATAAGCATAGCAGTCTATTGGAGTTTGATTTGAGTAGAGACTCGTTTAAAAATAAATTAATCTTGGCGTTAGGCTTTGGTGGTAGAATTTAAGAATTTAAGTATTGAAATTATATTAAGTAATCTATTGGAACAGTAGATGTTTTCAGTTGATGAAATAAATGAAATAATAAATAAATAATATGGATTGATTTTTATATATAGAAAATATTACACAAAAAACTTTTTATTATTTCACTTAAATTTGTTTTTTTTTTTCAAAGCACATGATACCTACATATGAAACACACAGTGTATAAATACATTGTCAATTTTTTTTTCTTTTTTAAGAAACACATAATTTACACAGCGATGCAGATACAGACATCGCACATACATAACATCCTTCGTATAGACGTCACCTTTCTTTAAAAAAGAATTTCATTGGAATCGGTTAACGCGTTTGGCCAAACACCGGCAACAAACGCAAATATGGATTGATTTTTATATACATATATATATAAATAGATATAGATATATTCTCATATCAATTTTAATTCAGAAAAACTCACAAAATCGCAATGAAGAAACCCGAATCCGACAGCGCCACCAAACATGAAACAAAATTGGCTTCTCCATTGATCGATAATAGATGGCGTTACGTTGCGTGTCTATCTGACAGTTCAATTGTGATACGATATGTTACATTCAAATGTGATTCTTTATTTGGTTGTTGCCAAAATAAATAAATACAAAATGAAAAAGAAATAAAAATTTAAAAAAAATCTAAAAAAACCTGTCGTAACACGCTGGGTGGTCAAAATAAGCCATTTTGAAATTTAGATTTTTTTTTCTTCTAAAACCCGTGCTGAGAAAATACCTTTCCAACAATGCGGTTACATCGCTTCGGGCACTTTCTTTTATATATATAGATTTACTTACGCTAAAGTGGTTTTCTGTAAATCTTAAAGTTTTTCTTATTGTGCTAGAAACAGAGCACAAGCATTTGTTTCAGCAAGCAGCACATAGCAAAGGTGCTACTTACTATTAGAAAGAATAGAGATAGGATAGAAGTGTTTTGGTGCAGTTGTAGAGTTTTTTTTTCACGGGTGGTGTCTTAGTTGCTTAGGGAGATTAAGGTTTCATGTATTCGATTTAAAGTAATGGACTTGGCCGGGAGTCGAACGTACGGCGATCCAATCAGTAAGCGAATACACTACTACTGCACCGTTGCCACCCGCAAAAAAGTTAAAGTTAAAGATTAAAAGTTAATTCACGGCCCATTAATAAAAAATCATGTCCATGCATTAGCTAATTGTCGTTAAGTAATAGTTGGTATGGAAATTGGGAATCGAGAAGTAACAAATTGGTTGAAGATACCACGCCCAATATTCCATTTGGTTCAAAGATTTGCTGTCAGTTGTCCAAAATGCTGTCAGTTATATTTGAACTTAATTATTCCTCAATTCACCTACTTCAGTGAATTAGCTGATTGCATGTTTATCATCGGAAATTAACTTAAAAAACATAGGGACGGGCTACAGTCCGCTTGGGCGAACTGTTGGATACCCTATTCTTATTCCTATCCCTCATAAGTGGGCGTGACAAAAGTCTAAGTATGGTTGAATTGTTAAGAACGCTCTACATATTTTGTTATATAACATTTAAAGGATTTTATCAAAAAAACAACGCTCCCTAGCTCAAACTTGGGTGTTTCAATAAAATTGTTTTATTTAATTGTGGGCGTGTCAGTAGGCGGATTTAAAAAAAATTAACACATGAGAATAAAAGGCCCCTAGAGAGTATATATTATAAATTTCAGCTCCCTAGCGTGTCTTTGAATTTTCAAAAAAAAAAAAAATTAATTGTGGGCGTGTCAGTGGGCGGATTTTGAAAATATTTACACATGAGCATAAAGGGCCCATAGAGAGTATATACTATAAATTTCAGCTCCCTAGCTGAAACTTTGGATTTTCAAAAATTAATATACCCTTAGAATAGGGTATAAAAAAAATATTTTATTTATTTGTGGGCGTGTCAGTGGGCGGATTTTGAAATTTTTTTATCCCGAGCAGTTTTAGGAGTCATAGATCATATATAAAAAATTTCAGCTTTCTAGCTCAAAATTCGATTTTTTCCAAAATTTGGTTTTTTTGAGTTTGTGGGCGTGTCTGTGGGCGGATTTCAAAAATTCGTAAACTTGATTATTTCGGGACCCTAGAGAGTATATGGTTAAAATTTCAGCTCTCTAGGTCCAGTTTAAAGGCCTAATTTTTGGCTACAGACGGACGGACGGACGGACGGACGGACGGACGGACATGGCTAGATCGACATTACTATCGATGCTGATCATAAATATAGTAACTTTTAGGGGTCTACGGGCAATATTAAGGTATGTTACAAACTATGCGTCAAAATTAATATACCCTTAGAATAGGGTATAAAAAAATTGTTATTAAGATTACTCATTTAATTCATTGATTAAAGATAACTCACCCTTAATTTGAGTTTATTAATTCGGCTGTTGACAACAAACAATAGATTAGAGCCAGATGTTTTGCAACTTACTATTCGAAAAATGCAGTAGAACGAGCACGAATGTGATTCAACTCATGATTTGACCGATATCATTTTCAATTCACTGTCATTAATTTTACACCTTCAATCTTTCCGTGAAAACAGACCCCAATTTTGTTTTTCATTTCTAACAAAATAACAGCCAATTAACATTAGATTTGCCCCACAACTGGCCATAATGCTGTGATTTCTCTTTGCACTAAGCCAAGTTTAAAAATATATGCTAGGATATATCTATGTTAAATATAACATCTTCCCATTAACATTTGCGTCGAAATTTGATACGATCCCTCACTCACCAGAGGATGTTATTTAAGTTTGGAATGCATGTCAATTAATACGAGAAAACATTGCTCTTGTTCTATTGAAACTGTTCCCCTTAATAAAATTCCCAAATCATTGTGCTGTGAAATCCATTTAAGGCAATTTCCAATAATGCTCTTACTGATTAGTATGGATGAAATGTATTATCAATTGGAGCATAATTGGTCTATGAGGAGGAGGGCGGGCGAGGTGGGTAGTCTCCAAAAGGGTGTCGAGGGGCTTTTCTAGTGGTTGTCTGCGGTGGTTCTCTGTGGAGTTGTGGCGGTTAATTATTTTTAGATTGTGGGAAAAATCTATTTGGTCTTACGGTGATCTTTTCGTTTACCAAATCCTCTTCCTGCCGAATATCGATGATTGGGACTTAGGGCGTGGAAACCAAAATGTGATACCACGAAATTAATTCGCGAATAACTTGAATACCTAGGTATATATATGTTTTTATACCCTATTCTAAGGGTATATTAATTTTGACGCATAGTTTGTAACATACCTTAATATTGCCCGTAGACCCCTAAAAGTTACTATATTTATGATCAGCATCGATAGTAATGTCGATCTAGCCATGTCCGTCCGTCCGTCCGTCCGTCCGTCTGTAGCCAAAAATTAGGCCTTTAAACTGGACCTAGAGAGCTGAAATTTTAACCATATACTCTCTAGGGTCCCGAAATAATCAAGTTTACGAATTTTTGAAATCCGCCCACAGACACGCCCACAAAATCAAAAAAACCAAATTTTGGAAAAAATCGAATTTTGAGCTAGAAAGCTGAACTTTTTTATATATGATCTATGACTCCTAAAACTGCTCGGGATAAAAAAATTTCACAATCCGCCCACTGACACGCCCACAAATAAATAAAATAATTTTTTTATACCCTATTCTAATTGTATATTAATTTTTGAAAATCCAAAATTTCAGCTAGGGAGCTGAAATTTATAGTATATACTCTCTATGGGCCCTTTATGCTCATGTGTAAATATTTTCAAAATCCGAACACTGACACGCCCACAATTAATTTTTTATTTTTTTTTGAAAGTTCAAAGTTTGAGCTAGGGAGCTAGGAAATTTATAATATATACTCTCTAGGGGCCCTTTATTCTCATGTGTTAATTTTTTTTAAATCCGCCTACTGATACGCCCACAATTAAATAAAACAATTTTATTGAAACACCCAAGTTTGAGCTAGGGAAGGTTTTTTTTTTGATAAAATCCTTTAAATGTTATATAACAAAATATGTAGAGCGTTCTTAACAACTCAACCATACTTAGACTTTTGTCACGCCCACTTATGAGGGATAGGAATAAGAATAGGGTATCCAACAGTTCGCCTAAGCGGACTGTAGCCCGTCCCTATGTTTTTTTGTAAGTTTTAGATATTTTGGGGATAATTTAAGCCATATTTACAATTTGTCATAATTGAATGAATCCTAAGACTATGGTTTAATAAAAAAAAAACAATTATAGTCTTTTCGCGGTGGACTATGATGCGACAAACCAGAATTTGGCATAGGTTTCAAGTATTCACCGGGAGATGTGCCTCCTCTAAAAGCCAACCAGGAAAAGAAAGGGAACGCTAGGAAATGTGACCATGGAGTATTGACTGGATATCTGCATCTGGTTCCGGTTTCCGCCATGTCGACCAATTTCGACAAGCTAGTTCGAATTCCGTAAAATGTACAGGGTGCACAAATGAAAATGTATGTTTGCACGCTAATTCCACATCCGTAAAACTTTGCTGAATGTAGTTGAAGACATAAGAGATACACTGGATAATGACAGTGCTACATTTTTAGTGCTATTAGACGTCTCTAAACTTTTGATATGGTAGATCACTCAACTCGAATCAATAAGTTAAAACAATTCCTTGCTATTTCTCCCTCTGCTTGTAAATTAATTTCAGCATATCTAAGTGAAAGAGCGCAGGTTGTGTCACAAGAGGGTGTGTTGTCGGATTTTCTCCGCCTAAAGAAATGTGTTCCTCAAAGATCAATTTTAGGGGCCCTTTTTTTAATATGTAATGTAAACATTAATGACGTTCCGTTATATTGAGGTCATCCAAACACATTTACGCTGTTGTCCGTTAGGTCTAATTGAGGATTGCGCTTTGTGCTAGCGGTTTAAATGAGAGCTTCAGGGAATTTCAAATTGGTCGTCAATAAGTGGTTTAGTACTTTATCCAGGGAAATGTAAATATATAGTTATTTCGCAAACTAAATTGGACCTCTCCTATTTCCCATATGTAATGCTTAAGGGTTCCGAAATTAAATTCGTTGACACTTCAAAAATCTGGGCGTAGTCTTCAATAGAACGTGAAGAGTATCTGCCTGAGCCTTCCATCCTCTGTGATCCCGGGCACGCTGCTTTCAGTTCTCCAGACCAAGTGCTCCAGCAAACCGCGATGGCTTGGTTTTTAAAACGGAGGTTCAACCTTCCTTGCCTTCTCGAACCAGGGGGCTGGGAGTCGAAGATCCTCTTGACTGGAGCATAATTGTCCATTCGCCCAATGTGGCTCAGCCAATGTAGTCGACGTGATTTAGCTGTTTGGACTACATCCACATCTTGATTTAGCTCATAGAGTTCGCGGTTGTATGTTCTCCTCCACAGGACCACATATCCGACGGAGTATTTTTCTTTCAAAAGAACCCAACATTAGCTCTCCTTTCCTATTTATCGTCCAGCACTCAGCACCATAAAACAGGACTGGCCGGAAGAAGTTGCTGTTTACAGACGGATCTTTCTTTTTTTTGAGGAGAGAATACGTGATGTACCGTCAAGTGGTAGGCCCGACTCTCACGTACTAAACTCTTCCCGCTTACGGCCTACAAACCACCCTGGAACCGCTCTTGGCATTACATCATGGTGGTGCCGTTTATAAGTCCGTAAAAGGACGCCGTCTTGTTAGTCTTCTGTGGTCGAAGACGCCTGTGCCTGCTGAGACTCGTGGTGGTCTTCTTCTCTTTTTTCTTTCGAGAACATGTTCTGTGTAGCTACAGATTTGTTGACAGTTCTCGTAACTCTGTAGAATCTTCTCTACTATGTTCTCCGGTGTGATGGCGCCAATACTTACAATACTTATCTGCTGGTCTTGGCGAAGGCTTTCCCAGCGTCATCTTCTGGCGAGTCTCCGTACTGGCAGGCTGGACTGTTTGTTTTGCCGATTTTGTGGAGGAAGGCATTGAAATATCCGTGTCCGGTGAGTAACTGGGTGACGTAGTAGTTGACCTCCCCTTGTTTCCGGTCATTCCATTCAGCCACGTTCCTAATCAGCCTCGCTGTCCATCGTCCTCTGTTATCCGAGCTCCAACACTCTTGTCACCTCTGTTTCGTGAGCTCCTTAGCCTACTCGGATGCCGCTTCCATTCCCATTTCCGCCTTTTTGTCGTAGACGTGCTTCCTTTCTGCCGCTAGGAGATCGATGGGAGTCACTAAGAGCTACCTACACGTACAGCTCCGCATCTTTGTACTGCCGCCATCTGTTTCCGGTACTTCTCTTGTTTGAGTGCGTCTTCCCAGACAGAAGAATGGAGTGTATTGTCGCCATCAGTAACCGTCGCTTACTGGCTGTTGGACCAAATACATTTGCCATCAGTCTGCTCAGTGATGCAGATGTTTTTGAGGCTCTTTCCGCTGCTGCCTTTATTTGTTACCAGTAGGTTAGCTTTGAGTCCAGCCTTAATCCCAAGTACTTCACCGCGGCGCTGCTTCTTATTTCTTCTGCCCCAATTTGGAAGCCGATTTGTGTGGGGTCCTCTTCTTCGTGAGAAGGACTATCTCTGTTTTCTCCGTTGCGATGCTGAGTCCGTGCTCTTCCATCCACGAATTGTCTCGTCGAATGACCTGGTTGAGCTTTGGTTGCGCGTTAACGGTGTCTCGTGCCGTGGTCACCGCGGCGATGTCGTCTGCGTACCCGACCAGAGGTACTGTCGTAGGAGGTGTTCCAAGGTCTGGTCCTAAGATCGATAACTGCGCTGCGCCTGCTGCCACTTGCTTTCTTCGCGGGCCTTCTGTAGTCTCGTAGAAGGATCTATTGAAGATAATGCCATCCGTGTTGACGCCTGCCCTGCGCACTATTTTCTCCAGAACAAGATTGAAGAAGTCACATGGTAGCTTATCTCATTGCCGAAGTCCGAAACAAGTTTAGAATAATTTGGAGGAGCTGCTTTCAAACTGCACATTACAGCCTGTTTTCCTGTTTTCAAGTGTCACGCGACACAATTGGATCGTTTAGTGGGATATTGGATTCGGCCATCGCCACCTAGAGCTCCTGACGACGAATGCTATCCTATGCGGATTTAAAGCCGATGAAAAGGTGATGGGTCTCGACTTGAAATTCAATATTGTTTTCCAGAATGTGTCTTCGTGTGAAGATTGGGTCCATTGTCGATCTGCCAGGCTGGAGGTCACACTTATATGCGACTTGTAGCAGAGATATGCCTCGATAGTTCTTGTAAGACATATGATAGCATTTTTTGTAGATGGGGCATATGGAGCTGATTGTCCAGTCAACGGGCATGCTTTCTTCCAACCATACTTGGTTGATGATTTGTTGCATGCGCCCCACCAAAACATTGCCACCGTGTTTGAAAAGCTCCACTGGTTAATCATCAAAGATGGCGTTCTTATTGTTCTTGAGCTTTCTTATAGCTAAGTCAACCTCTTCTATACTGGGTGGTGAAATCTGCTCTTCATTGACAGGACGTGGGCCCTCTTCTTGCCCTATCACTCTCTCTACATTATGCCCATTTGACAGCTGTTGGAAATGCTGGTTAAATACATCTACTATTCCCTTCGCTTTGGTGACTTAGTTTCCATCGCTGTTTGGAATAGCCTGCATTCCGGTCTGAAGGCCAGCAGCTTTCTTGCAAAATCTCCGGATGTTGTTTTTTTTTTTTTTTTTTTTTTTTTTTTTTTTTTTTTTGAAAAAAAAGGAAATCCAAATCCCAGAGCACTCAGACTCGGTAACGGTCCATTGTACTACCAGGCAGAAATCCTCCTTTTGGTGTAGAGGCATGTGATTGGGTGGCGTATGTTGTTGTTCCACATGGGGATTGAACCTGCACCGCGCACCGCACGGGTCACAAGCCAACACACTAACCTTTACACCGTCGCCACCCATTATGTTGTTACTCTTCGGGCAAAATTCTTTGTATTGGCGAATTGTTAAGAAACACCTTGTATATATACTTCGCGAAAAACACGACCTTCATTTCCATCGACTTCTTAGATAAAACTGTTTTATTGTAATAGTGGGCGTGTCAATAAGCTGCAAACACAATTCTACACACTATGCCACCTCAAATTCATATTTTCAAAAAGTTGACCGTTTCTTTTACAAAATAGGAACACACTTTCGCTTTTTATCTATTATAATTATGTAAACAGAAAGATGGGACAAAAATGTTCTTCAATCTGTAACTGAGCCAGTCAACAGCCCATCGAAATTCAATTCCATTCGCATTGTTATCATATAAAATGTGGGTATAGAACTCAGCCAGGAGGATTCCCTTCTATTTCATTCTACATCTCAATATAGAACGCCTTTAGTTCCTTACACTGTTTGCTATTAGAGAATTCACTTAGTTTTCGAGATTTCCATTTTTTTTTTGATTTGAAATTGGGTCCATTGTTAATATTGTTTGGATATCCTCACGGGTGTTCTGCTATGCACAGAGCTATGTTATTGAAATTTACGCCCGACAAATTCACAAAGGACACCTGTTGCACTTACGTGTGTGTGTGTGTTTGTGATGAACACAATTCGCTTTTAAGATTTATTCAAATTTGATAAAAAAAGCTTTTCCCACGATAGCGAATGCGAATGACAGTAGTATGAGTGGTCCTATCAACATCCTCTAACATGATGTCCTTCTTCGAACGGCAGTGTGTGAGTGTAGTTTTCGGTCAAAACGTTTTGTTCTTAAATTATGCCGTCGTCGTATGTGGAGTATTTTAAGCCAATGTATCACTCAGTCAATTCCATTTATCAATTTTCAGCGTAGCACTGTGTGGTACATATTTTTAATGATTTTTTTTTTTGGGTGAGTGAATTGAATGGCAAAATTTGCAGCTGGAGCGCTTTCGTCTACTCTTTGAATTAGATGTGTGCGCCAAGTGCAGTAGAACGTACGCTCCGAATGGCTTAATTTGCATGAAGCTATCATAAAGGCGACTGTTAAAGTCATTTTGATCGCCATTAAGTGAACTCCTTTGGCAAGCGAACGACTGCTAATGCCATGGAGCATTGGATGGTATGATTTGGACCGTTCCGCCGCCGGGTCACAGGATGCTTATAAATTTATTATTTTTAAGGATCAATAATGGCATCAATGGAGAGCTTATAAAATTCGATTTCCATCGACAGAGGGTCGCATATAATTGAGTCATCGCGATGAGCGTGGGCTGGAAGTTCGATACAAAAGCATATAACATGGCCTGTTTCTGGATGAGCAGTAGTTGGAGTGAGGAAGAAAGCTGTGTTAGATGCGCATTTGATTGAAATGTGAAAATGCGAATATATATATACAAATACGTGTATGAATCGACGGTTGCTTTGTTGCATTCTTAAATTTGTGTTAATGGGTTAAGATAACTCTGGAGCACTGATTCCAGCTCGTTTTAACTTTTAAACCGAATTAGCAGCGGTTTCCCAAGGTAATTCTCCGCCGGATCTCCACTAAGGTATCATTCGTGGGGTTGATGTTTACTCCTAGGCAGATGAAGTCCTCAACTACCTCGAAGTTATTGCTATCAACGGGGACGTTTTGTCCTAGGCGGTGGACAGACGTTTAGTTTCTTCGTTGATTGCATGTTGTCGATATCGTCCGCATACCCCAGTAGCTGGACGGATCTATTAAAGTAGTGCCTTCCGTGTTGACATCTGCCCTTCGCACTGTTTTCTCCAGAACAAAATTAAAGAAGTCATATGATAGAGCATCTCCTTGCCAAAATCCGGTACAAGTTTGCAATAATTCGGAAGAGCTGCTTCCAAACTGCACATTACAAAGCGTGTTTTCAAGTGATACGCGACACAACTGGATCAGTTTTGCCGGGATCCTGAATTTGGCCATTGCCACGTAGAGCTCCTGACGATGAATTCTATCATTTACGGCTTTAAAGTCGATGAAACGGTGGTAGGTCTGAACTTGAAATTCATAGATCTTTTACAGGATATGCCTTAGTGTGAAAATTTGGTCTGTTGACGCTCTGGAAGCCACACTGGTACTACGATCCAGTTTTGACTAACCTCGTAGGTACATCTATCGGTGAATTAAATAAGCTTCCCCGCCGACGAACAAGTTGCTGTAGAAGATATAGAATTTTTGATATATGATCTGCAAAATCAAAAATCTCCGGGAATCGATGGCATACACCGGAAAAAATATTTTGATAAAACAACTGTGAAATTAACATTTTTCGGTAATAAAAGTGATCCAACATTAAAAATATCACTTTTGATATACTGATCATATCACTATTACATTGACGATATGGATTTACTATGAAAATTCATATATTGAAAATTAAAATGTTAAAATGATAAAATCGTTTTAACATTTCTTAATTAAAATTTTACATTATAAATGCCAAACTGATATGCAAAAACTGATATTGCTGATGCTAATTTTTTCTTTTTTTTTCTTTGCTAAGTGGAACGGACCTACAATTTTACGCTGATTCCGAACGGCAAATTTGAGAAGGTTCTCATGACAATTGATACTCTTGGATGTTTGTCAGACGTTCGCAAGAGGTGGGGCAGTGGAAAAAACTCAAGATGTTACTTGGCCCCGGCGGGAATTGAACCGGGAACCTTTCGATTAGTAGTCCGACACACTAACCATTGAGCCACTGTGCCCGACTAAAAATATAATTTAGAATATAATATAGTTTAGAGATCGCAATCATGTTGATATTTTAAGATATCAAAATAATCTTAATTCACAGACTTTTGTACATCAAGTTAATATTGTAATAGCATTAATATGATATTAAATTTGTAAAAATATGGTTAAATGCAAACCAAATTTTGATATTATTTATTGATATTACAATATAGAAAATAATTTTAATTTTTTTATATTTTAATATCTACCTTACCTTATAATTATTGATCTAATATTTTAATTTTTATAAATACAATCTTTCGTATAATTTTTTGAGATATTGATATGATATGCTATTTGATATTAATAAAATACTAAAATGATATGTCGTTTTTTTTCGGTGTAGAAAATAAATATCTTAAACAACTGCCCATGAGTGGATTTGTTTTGTTATGTTGTTTTGAATGAATAACCTTACATTCGTTACCACGTGAAGTGGACGGCTGGAGTTATAGCGCTGTTTCACGGTTCGCCACAACCGATCATCAGACTCCTTCTGTGGTGCTGGCCTGTCTCTTTCCTTCATTTTATCCCGAAAATCCATTTCCTCCACTGGGATTCGAACCTAGACCAGCGTCTTCCCAGGCAAGCACTCATGCACTGTGCCATTGAAGCCATGAGTTTTCAGTTTATCCAGTTTGTTTTTTTAGCTGGTTTAATAAATGCGTGTCTCAGATGTCAATATTTGCCACTAAAATGGAAAATGGCTAAAGTTGTTCCAATATTGAAACCATGAAAACCCCGAATTGATCCATTGAGTTACAGGACAATAAGCCTTCTGAGTTGTATTAGTAAAATTTTCGAAAAGGTAATTCGAAGCAAATTAGAAATTTTTCTGAACGATAAGAAAGTTATACCAATGCAGCAATTTGGTTTCAGGAAAGAGCATAACACGTCGCACCAGGTTCTAAGAATCAGCAGACATGTTAAAGAAAAACTGAAGGAAACAAAATCTACGGGATTAGTTCTGCTAGATGTAGAATAAGCTTTTGATAGTGTATGGCGCAATGCACTTATACACAAGCTAATTGTAAATGAATGTCCAGCTTTTTTAATAAAGGTTATACAAAGTTTTGACATGCAATTCATAGTTTTACTTAACGGAATAAATTCCATCTCCAAACTTGTTCCTGCTGGCGTTCCTCAGGGATGCTAATGCCAACGTGAGAAGCCAACAACATCTGAAGGATCTGACTGCTGCTGCGGACGTAGGAATTTAGAAGTGCTGGCATTATCTGTAATTAATCATGAAAGTATTGTTAAAATTATGTACATGTTATTTTTCCTCTTTTATTAGAAATTGTTTCATGTTTCTTTTTCATTTATTCTATTCCTCCTTATTTCTATCTTATTCTTATTTATTCTTTTCTTTTCCTTCTTTTCTCTGCCTGTTAAGATCATACTGCTGTTTTGAGTATTTCTTGAATTATAGTGTTTTAAGATATAGCAATCCGCTCTTACGATGCTCGTTTTATTATTATGTCTGGTAGAAACTCTACCATGGCCAATGGTGTGAGTAATAATTCTATGCGCGCTATGATACGAGTTTTATCTAGTATTCAGTCTGGTTTCTCAGTATGTCACTTGAACGCACGTAGTCTTCTAAATTAGATTATTTAAAATATGTTTTTGAGGGCTCTCAAGTAGATGTTATCTGTGTGAGTGAGACTTGCTTTAAGCCTGAAATTGATGATCATATTTTTGATATGTTCGGTTATGTTCTGTATCGCAATGATAGATTAACTAACACTACTGGTGGTGGGGTTGCAAATCAACTTTAAAATGCAAGGTAATTGGTAAATCGGTGTGCTACGGAATTGAATACTTAATGTTGGAGATTTCAGATGGTTGCGTTAAGTGCAGTGTGTCATGTGTTTATAATCCAAGCAGATGCTTTTCACCAGATCCGTTTCTTTATGAACATCTGATTGTATGTGGTGATTTAAATATTGATCTTTGCAAACGTGATTCTCTATCGCAGAAACTTAATGACTTAGTTTTATCCTATGGGCTTGTAATCAGTAATTCTTATCCAACTCGTTATGGACCAAACACTAACCCTAGTTTGCTTGATCTTCTGATAGTCTCCGATGTTTCGAATGTTCTTCCCTTTGACCAGCTCTCTCTTAATGGAATATCGGATCATGATTTAATGTTTTGTACGTATAACATAGATTTTTCCCATGTATCTCTTCCATACACCTATCGTTACAGGGATTTCAAGAACATTAATTTAGAATTTTTGCATAGAGAAGCAAATGCAAAATCATGGCAGCATTGCTGGTATCTAGGACATGTGAATGATAAGCTCAACTTTCTTCAATCACAGATTGTTGAACTTTTTGATAAACATGTGCCGTTGCGGATCATGCAAGTGATAAATACTAAATGTCCTTGGTTCACGCGCCATGTCCTAGACGCAATAAATACCCGAAAAAAATTGTACTGCAAATGGAAACGTAGCCCTACCATAAGGAATTGGGAGGTCTTCTGTCAGGCTCGTAATCACTCCACCTTTGTAACACGTCGAGCAAAGTGTAATTACTTTTCAACTAAGCTAAAGAGTTCACTCCCCTCCAAACAACTGTGAGAAAATTTGCGTAAAATTGGAGTTGGAAAAAAAGGATATAGTGTGTGCGGGCTGGATCCGAATGTTCTTAACAGCTCATTTTTAACAAGTTCTGACAGTAGCCCTCAATTTTCTTTGCAACCCGACCTTCTTTGTGACCTTAACTGCGACTTTGTAGCTGTCAATGAAAGCGATGTGCTTGAGACAGTAATGGGGCTTAAAACAAATGCAACGGGAGAGGATGGTATACCTCTTCGCTTTATTAAAATCATCTTAAGCTCACTGACACATACAATTAACCATTGCATTACTTGCTCTATTTTCTCTGATAGCTGGAAAGTTGCACGCATAATCCCTGTCGCCAAAAAACAACACGGTTCGCTTCCTTCGGATTATCGACCGATAAGTATATTACCGACTCTTTCAAAAGTCTTTGAGAAGTTACTAGCGAATCAAATAGTTCGGCATGTTAATGCAAACAGTTTGCTTTCTCATTTTCAATCTGGCTTTAGGCCTCAACATAGCTGTACCACAGCAATGGTCAAGATATTGGACGATATAAGACAACAATATGACCGCAATTATTTGACAGTCTTCTGCTTACTTGACTTCTCCAAGACTTTTGACAGAGTAAATCATACAGTATTATGTAGTAAATTGCGCCACTCTTTCGGTTTCAGTGATAGGGCAGTCAGGCTTATTAAAAGTTATTTAAGTAATAGGTAACAAAGAGTTTTAGTTGGAGAAAATTATTCGAATGATAAATTCTTGCATGAGGGCGTACCGCAGGGTTCAATTTTAGGGCCTATTATTTTTTCTATTTTTGTTAATGACTTAGTTCGTAATTGTAAAAGTGTATCGTTCCATCTCTATGCTGATGATGTTCAGATTTATTTATCTAGGCCTGTCGGATTAATCGAAGATCTTTTCCATCGTATAAATGAAGATATCGCAGCTATGTATTTGTAAGCAGTTAATAATGGAAAACACTAAATGCAGCTAAGACACAAGCTATCTTAATTTCCAAAAAAATTAAAGAAACTGGAAATCTGCCTCCTATCATGTTGTCTGTTATTGAAATTAAGTGTGCTGAAAAAGTCATGAGCTTAGGATTTATAATAAATCGGGATCTCTCTGGTAATGATCACATAAACTACACCATTGGTCGAATTTATGGTTGCCTTCGGAAACTATGGACGTGTGCCAACTTGGTTCCCCGTGATATAAAATCAAAACTAATGAAAACTCTGATACTTCGCATAATAACCTACACTGATGTTGTTTACTGTAAGCTTGATTCCATTTCACAAAATAAACTAAACGTTGCATTCAATGATATGATTCGTTATGTTCATGGGCTGCGAAGATATGATCATGTTTCGGCTTACCGGAATAACATTCTTGGTTGCTCTCTCACACAGTATTTGAAAGCCAGAAATTGTATTTTTTTGCATAAAATTATCTATTTAAAATCACCATTGTATCTATTCGAAAAACTGCAATTCTCACAGTCGTCAAGAGTATTCAATGTAATAATACAGCCTTGTAATTACACTAACTCATCGCGCCTGTTCTTTGCTCACGCCATTCGGCTATGGAACTCTTTACCCGAGGTCATAAAACGAGCATCGAGAGCCTCTGATTTCAGGACAGTTATTTTTGAATACTTTTCTCAACAGCAGTAGATTGTCTTTTTCCTATTTTTCTTCTCTTTATCTTTCTGTCTTTAACTATTACTTCATCTATCCCACTATTCTTTATATTTATTTTTTTTTCTATTATCTTTATATTTTATCTTTATTTTATATTAAATATACATGTAATTTCATTAACTGTTTTATTATATAATTTGTATAGTAAGGGAACTCTAAATGTTAATTTTGTTAGTACTCTTTAAAGACAAAGTCTTACATGTACTTAATAATTTGTAAATAAATTAAATTGAATTGAATTGAATTGAATCAGTTTTATCTCCTACCATATTTAATGTTTTTACGTCGGATTTTCCAGTCTTACAAAGTTGTGACTTTGGTAAGTATGCTGATGGAATTGCCATATACTCATCCGATGAACACCCTGCAAAAATATAATAAGCAACATTCAAAACGCCGTCGTAGTTATTTTTGAGTACTATAAACACTGAAGGATTAAAATAAATGCTGGAAAGAGTCAAGCTATCTTTTTTACCAGAAAAAGGAAGGATGGTTTCTCACCCTGCCATAATTTAAATATAAAGAACTGTGATATTCCATGGGTCAACTCTGTCAAGTACTTAGGTGTCTACTTAGACAAGACGCTGACCTTTAAGGAACACACACAAATGACATCAAATAAAATAAATATGAAATTGTTATACCCACTTATAAACCGGAAGTCATTACTCAGTAAGCACAATAAATTAATAATTTTTAAAGTAGTTTTTCAAGCGATATTATTGTATGGATCACCTGTTTGGGGAAATTGTGCCGGAATGCATAGGAAAAAACTACAAATATTGCAAAACAAAATTTTAAAAATGATCCTTGTCCCGTGGCATTTTTCAACTCAGGAGTTACACGATCAGGCAAAAGTCATTAAAGTAGATAGGAAAATTGAAGTTCTCAATGAAATTTTTTTCAGAACATGTGAATCCAGTGAAAACCCTCTCATAAAAAACCTCATTTAAAAATAACAAAAAATATATATATATATGTGTATAAGATTTATATCTTTTCTATTTATTTCTTTTGTTACTTGGATAATTTTTTTATTTATTATTCCTGTCATACTAACTTTTCTTTTGTACTTATTTATAATCAATGCATTTACATACATTTATATTATGTCCTACACCTTTATTTATTTATAAATATATTTTTCTTTTATTTATCTACTTATTTATTTATCTATGAAATAAAATAAGTATTTGTTTTCATTCTATTAGATTTTAGCGCTGGCCTGCCCAAAGAAAAAATCAAAAAATACAAACTGGATGAACTGAAACTCGTTGCTTCAATGGCACAGTGGAAGAGTGCTCGCCTGAGAAGCAGCTGGTCCTAGGTTCGAATCCCAGTGGAAGTAAAAATGGATTTTCGGGATACAAGGAAAAAACACAGACCAGTACCATAGAAAAAGGAGTCTGATGATCGGTTGTGGCAGACCGTGAAACAGCGCTGTAACTCCAGCCGTCCACTTCACGTGGTAGCAATTGTAAGAATTATGGTAGTTCATTCAAAACAACACAAAGGAAATTGATGTAAACAAAACCAAAAACGGGAAAATTGTGAGATACCACATACAAAACCATGTTAAATTTAAATGAAGGTTTTTTTTCAAATCTTTTAATATTGAAATATAAGCCTATCAGAAACCTAATATTGATTTTCAGTAGTAAGATACAATTTGTTATCATATCTCCATGCTTTGCAATGGCTTATAAATATTGTAAACTATGTAATTTCTCTTTGAAACAATAAATGTATCTATCTATCTTAATCTTTTCCTTAGTTGTTATACCATGACGGGTATAATTTCAATTCATCGAACAACATTTTAGCCTCCAGTACTTACCAGATACATCCTTCGTAAGCTTTCGTAAGCTTTCAAACTAATTTGTGCTTAACCTCATGGAACAGCATAAGGCGGTTTTTTGTGGTTAGTTTTCCCCTTCGGGATAGGGGTCAGAATTTACCCGAGGTAGGCATGCCGGTCGTAAAAGGCGACTAAAATCCACCCTCAGTAAACCGAGTGCAAAGAGTATACAAAAAATGCAATGATTAAAACAAAAAGGTATAATACCCCAGGTGGCAGCCCAGTTCAACTGGAAAATCCACACTCTTCGGAGGCAGGCTCTACGGATTCTAGAGAGAGCCATTTATTGCAATCGTCCGACCCTTTTAAAAATAATAAAAGGGTAACTAGATCACCACCAACGGGATCTGTGCCAAAAGCAAAAACCAAACGAAGTCCTACGACGCCAAAAGATTTTGGACACTTTTCGCGGGACTCAACGAAATGCAAAAACTTCAAGGACGAAAACAAGGAACTCCACACTAAGCTTAATCAAATTGCACAGTTAAAAAAAGAGCTAGATCAGCTGAAAGTTGAAAACAAAGCACTTGTTGAATCTCAACTAAAAAAACAGCCTGAAACCAAATCATATCGCTCATATCGAAGAAGAGCTAGCGCCCGATACGGATTGGATCACTAAGAGGAGACCGAACAAAAAACGAAAAGCCGGCTCCTCACCAGAAATCGTTGTGCTAAAAGATAGAAAACCCAAAAAGGCAGATGCCAACGAAATAGAAACGCTAAGGAAAAAACCTCAAAATAAGGTATACCTTCCACCTCCAATTAAGGTTACAAGTCTGAAAGGCCACATCGAGTTGTAGCCAGAGGGCTCCACTCTTCAAAGCTTAGTTTCGAAAAGTCTGAAAACATCGAAAAAATATACAACGTTAAAACTATCCAAAACATAGTGGTTAAAATTGAACCGATGCGCCAAAGGACTCTTCAGATTCCTCAGTGTAAGCGTTGCCAAGGCTACAATCACACGCACACATATTGCCAAAAAGAGCCTCGTTGCGTAAAATGTGCCGGTAAACATTTATCGAAGGAATGCGCTCTAAGTAGACAAGACCTACCAACATGCAAAAATTGCAATGGAAAACACCCGGCAAATTATCGCGGATGCGAAGTAGCTAAATAACTTCAAAATAGGCGCGACAACCAAAAACAAACCTGAAAAGGGCAACAATAAAATCGATGAAGGACGAAAAAAAGGCTAAAGAAATGGTCAAAATTGTTTAGAAAAAAGTCGCCGAACGCTGTTCCACAAACATACGCTGAAGCTGCGTTGCAAGGACGCGAACAAACAAATAAAACGTCTGATCCAGTCGCCCAAGTTTTCTCTGCATTCTTGCCAGGCTAGAAGAACAGAGCCAAATTAATAAACATATGTTTGAAAAACTCGACAAGCTCGAAAATCAATTTCGAAGTACACGTGCAATAATATTAATATGACAGACTTAGTTAAATTAGTGACATGGAATGCGAACGGCCTTCTGCATAAGATGGGCGAGCTCGAGATATTCATTCATAAATATGATATTGATATTTGTTTGATTTCAGAAACCCATCTGTCGAAAGAATCCAGCACAAACATTAGAGGATACATTGCCTATCACGCATATCACCCTTCGGAAAGGGCGTGATGCGGGGCATCCTTGTTGATCAAAAATACCATTAAACACTCAATTAGTGCAACAATTAAGCTTGACAAACTGCAATTAAGCACGGTAAGCGTAAAAATTAAACTCATAAAATATGATTTTGCAGCTATCTATTTCCCCCCACGTGCAACGATGGAAAGAAACGATTCTATAAGTATCTTTGACTCACTCGGACGAAATTTCGTCATCGTAGGTGACTTTAACGCAAAACATACCTTCTGGGGCTCGAGATGCATCTCGGCAAAAGGTAGAGTTCTTTACGAAGCCGGTATGGAATTGGGGGTTGACTTCCATTCCTCAGGAAAACCGACGTACTGGCCCTCGGATGCAGCAAAAACACCAGACCTTATCGATTTCTTCATCACGAAAGAGTTGTCGGGAAACTCTATTGTAGTTGATGAATGCTTTGATCTTTCTTCTGATCATTCACCCTTAATTTTGATAATTAACGGCTGTCTACGAAAAAAAGAAAGTCCGCCCAGATTAACTAACATGAAAACAATACTGTGAAAGTAAAACACCCCACGAACTTGAAGACGAAGTCGATCAATTTATTGATATAATACAATGCTCAGCCTTGGAAAATACTCCCCTTAAATGGAAAATAACTACAAGTTGCGAAATAAAATATCTCTTGGAAATTACTCAATTGTTAAAGTAGAAAAGGAGAGCTCGCAAAAGATAGCAACAATCTCGCGCTCCACAGGACAAAACCATTCTTAACTACCTTTGTAGTAAACTTAAGAGAGAAATTCGAGACTTTAAAAATCGTGAAATTTCTACATATCTTGAAAGCCTAACTGCGGATAAAAGTACAAATTACTCGCTCTGGAAAGCCATGAAAAGCAAAAACGCAAGCGCCACCCATCAGGAAAATCAATGGAGAATTGGCGAAGAGTGACAAGGAAAAAGCCGAAATATTTGCCGAACATCTGGGAGAAACATTTAAACCATTTGATGGTCAAGCGTTGCTCGAATTTCCTGTCCTAACCGTGGCACCTGACAATTATAGAATACAAAGTGTATCGCTACCCGAACTACGCTTCGAAATAGAGAAACTAAAATTAAGCAAAGCTCCTGGATATGACTTAATCATAGGACAGGTTCTCAAAGAGTTACCTAGAAAAGCTTTAATAAAGCTAGCCTATCTTATAAATTCATCGTTCAGGTTAGTGTACGTTCCACGACAATGTAAGGTAGCTGAAGTTATAATGGTTCCAAAGCCCGGTAAACCACTAAATGACAAAAAATCATATAGGCCAATATCGCTTTTACCGATAATGTCGAAGGTATTCGAAAAACTTTTGTTAAAGCGCCTACATCCGATTATCGAAGAATGTCGATGAATACCTGATCACCAATTCGGATTCATGATTAAGCACTTTAAAATCGACCAGGTTTACCGAATAACCAATGTAATTGAAAAAGCCCTAGAGGAGAAAAAAATATATTCTAGTGTTTTTCTAGACGTCTCTCAGGCCTTTGATAAAGTATAGCATAGTACGGGTTTGAAACCTAAGCTAAGACAAGCTTTTCCGAAACAATTATCTGATATCCTTAGTTATTACTTATCAGACAGACTCTTTCGTGTAAAACACGGAAATGATTACTCTGAATTCAAAGAAATCGCGGCAAGAGTTCCCCAAGGAAGCGTTCTTGGAGCGATTTTATTTCTAATATGCACTACTGATATTCCGCAAGAAGAAGGCACAAAAGTAGCCACGTTTGCAGACGATCTCAGCTACCTGAGAGTAACGATAATATTACTATGGCTTGGCAGTAATATTAAAAACTCTATAAATAAAAAAAAGGTTCCAATGGCCACGAATTTGTAGAATCGCCCATCGAAAGTCAAATTGTGCAATGTCTCACAATATTTGAGAACGCGCCGAAATTTCACTAAAAGCGTACTCTCAATGGGCCTTTTTGGCCTATCGGTGATACTTGCACAATTGTGCATGCAACCCTACTTACCTAACCTAACCTGACCTAGACTTTTGACACGTTCACTTTTTTGGGAATAGGAGTAGGGTTACCAACAGTTATCCCAACCGGACTGTAGCCTTTATTTATGTTTACATTTGTTAAATAAAACGTCAAATACAAAAGCAACAATTTAACACTTGTTTCTTGTTGTCGTGCTCGTGACTCTCATGTCCCGTCATTTTAATTCGAATAGTTATTAATTTTCTTAATAATATCTGTTAAAATTAAATAAACTGAAAAGGCGGAATTACAATGATACATTTTTTTTTTTTTTTTTTTTAGGTATTTTATATTTCGTGGGAAAATTGTGGGATAATAATAACAAAGGCGTTGGAAAAAAGGGATTTTCAGGTATCACTGTGCGAAAACCTGCTCGAAGTCTGGTATCACTGCACCGAAAAAGGAATTTATGGGATCAATGGCCATCGGTATTCCTTATTAGATATCGCTTTCTGCTACGTTCCTTACAACTTTTATCTTCGCATATAATCCTTTCAACAAACATTGCCAATACGTCTTTGATAAAATATTTTCTTATTTGCGAATTAAGTGCAGAAAACCGCGTAATTTTCCACTCATCTATATAAATCCCTCGGATTCATAAACCCAAGGATGAAAAAACCAACAAAGAATGCAAAAAAAACATACTTAATCATGCCCAACTAATGCAATTTATTTGTTTGCATAAAATTCAGTTTTCCTTTGCATGCATATTTTTTCCGCCTTTTATGCAATTTCATCTCGAATAATGGGAGAATGAAATAAAAATCCACATAAAGACGGATCAGATAAAAAAAATATACCAACACCATCGCGGAGGAACCGCTTCCATTGCATTCGACCCGCAGCAGCACATAACTACTAGATGAGCAAACATAAAGGAGTGAACAAATTTCTCTTAAAGGACGAATAAAATTCCATTTCTTCGATCTTAAACATCGCCGCCGAATGGGAACAAAAGGATATCCAGGATATCGGGTGAATGGATTTAAAAAAAAAATCAATCGTAGTCAGCGATACCACTGCACTATAAATGAAGTAGATCTACCTCAGTCTTCCACAAAGTGTTAAGAAAATCTAGTAGGTACCTACTTCACTTATTCCTGTTTTGTCCGAGATGCAACCACGCATTGGCACGTGCGTTCATTCCGTTATGTGCAAGGACTTTGGTTTCGACTTACACGAATCGCAGCCCGAGAAATAATTGACTGTTCTATATTTGCATTGACCTACGGTGCTTTACCACAACTTTACGAAACATTACGTTCTGGACTTACGAATGTCCATTAGAAGTTGAGGCATATTCTCTGTGGTTTGATTTAATGAATCTTCAAATTTAATACAATTTAAAAATTGTGTGGGCGGCAGTGTGGGCGAGATTCGAACCCCACGCAGGAACACGTAACATTTTTCCCAATGCAGCACCGCTTGCGACAGTCGAACAAACATTCAAGAATATAAACTTTCATGAGAGGCTTCTCAAAATTTGCAGTTCGGCATCGGCGTTAAATTGTAGGTCCCTTCCAATCGTGTCAAAATTATAGCTTCGCACACACAAATGGCTGAATAACCTTGCTTTGAGGATCTATAACGGCCCGTTAGTGCCTTACATTTATTTTTCACTCCTGTCATTTATTAATCCACTTAAACCATCAGCGTGATATTACTTTTCTGTAGTACGAGTATATTGCAAATGAAATAAAATAAAAAAGATTATATATGTTTTATATCCTTATACGTGTTATGTATCTGAATGTCTGCCTTGACGGTGCATAAGACCTTGCATGGAAGTTCATCTCGCTGGCCTGGACAGCTCTGTGGGACTATTTTCACCTCTTGAACTATCATGGATTTAATAAAGTTGTTAGGAAGTTGTCTTATACAGATGGATGCTATGTTTTTAAATCCAGATCTTACAGCTTACAACTGTTATGTCGCTAACGGCAAATACGGGACCTAATGGCTAGCTACTCCCGACAATCGTGTGTACGTAGTCAACTTTAGACACGAGAAGGCAGTTAATAATCTTGGATATGGAAAAAGTGTTAGTTGTTGCGATGTGGGATTCGAACCTCGCTCATTAGTCCAATGCACCAGCCACTGAGCCACTATAAATGTTCTCAGGACATTGTAAATAATGAACCGATTCTGCTCCAATATTTTTTTCCGAAGTGGCATCGCTGCGTCGCAGTTCACACCATCCACAGATACTAACTTCGTCTTCATTGTTGGGGTGCAATTGCCACTGCCACACCACGACCTGCATGTTATATAATAATGTTTGCGCCATAAGCAATTTCTTTAATTATGGCCAATTAATGCATTTGTCGGATTTTGTTGTAGTGAACACCCAAAGAGAATAGAATCGTTGAATACGAGCAATATTTAACGTTCAATGCACTCTCGGCAACACGGTGGTGTGGTACATTTACTTCACCCGTATAATTCCATCTTTTCTGATTCGAAGGATCTTAAGTGGTTTCGGCTATGTTCTCATGCAATCATATACTCTTAAACAACGTATTTTATTTTTATCCTACTATTATGAAAGGCGATTTTGTTCTCGTTATACAAAGAGTTTATCTTGATTCACCACAAATGCTTCTTCAGTTCGAAGAATATACAAAGGAAATGATTTTATATCCCAGGATATGGCTATGATTAAAAATCAAGACAACAATTTTTTTTTTTTTTTTTTTTTTTTTAAGGAAATCCAAATCCCAGAGCACTTAGACTCGGTAACGGTCCATTCTACTACCAGGCAGAAATCCTCCTATTTGGTATAGAGGCATGTGAATGGGTGGCGTATGTTGTAGTTCCCCATGGGGATTGAACCTGCACCGCATGGGTAACAAGCCAACACACTAACCTCTACACCGTCGCCACCCTACAAATTTAATATAATATAGTCAACTAAAGAGTGGCGCACGAATTGTGCTACAAAAACAAAACGTAATAACTTTTTTTCTGTGTGAGTAATCGGATAATTTTTTATTTGGCAGGTTACCATATGAATGAAAATGAATGCTTGGGATACCGAAAAAAGGATGTGGATAGTGCAGCGATACCCTGCTTTGCAGTCCTTGGGATTTTGGCGGCAATCCGCCTAGTAGAGGCTGGTAAACATGGTTGCCGAATCTGGAAGCATCGCACGAATACCTTACCATCGAGATCCCTATTTTCGGGTTGAAGACACAATTGCGGCTGTAGCATCGACTCGAAACTGATCGGTCAAATTGGAGATAGCAGACGGTCATTACAACGGATAATTCAAGATGACTTAAACTTGGTTCCGTAGACATAGCCCAAATTGCAAGCCTCTGGATTTTGCGATTTCAATGTTTTTTTTTATGTGATACCACACAATATTTCCTGGTTTTAATTTTTGTTTTCCGTCAATTTCCGTTATGTTGTTTTGAATGAATAACCACCTTACATTCGTTACCACGTGAAGTGGACGGATGGAGTTACAGCGCTGTTTCACGGTTCGCCACAACCGATTATCAGACTCCTTCTGTGGTGCTGGTCTGTCTTTTTCCTTCATTTTATCCCGAAAATCCGTTTCTTCCACTGGGATTCGAACCTAGACCAGCGTCTTCTCAGGCAAGCACTCATGCACTGTGCCATTGAAGCCACGAGTTCATCCAATTTTTATTTTGATTTTCTTGAAGTAAATTTTTGTACCATTTTGAAAGACTGAATGTTGATATAATACTTACATACTTAACGGCTTTACGAACCGAATGGCCAACTCTAATTAAAATAAAAAAAGTGGCCAAGTGCGAGTCGGACTCGCCCATGAAGGGTTCCGCGCAAATTATATTTATTATTTACTTAGGCACCTATTAGATACAGACAGAAACTATTGAGTTTAGAAAAAAATGATATTAGAAACCTCAATATCATTTTTGAAGACCTATCCATAGATACCCCACACGTATGGGTTTGATGAAAAAAAATTTTGAGTTTCGGTTCTAAGTATGGGGAAAACCCAAAATGTATTGTTTTTTTTCTATTTTTATGTGAAAATCTTAATGCGGTTCATAGAATACATCTACTTACCAAGTTTCAACAGTATAGCTCTTATATTTTCGGAACAAAGTGGCTGTGACATTCCCGGACAGACAGACAGACAGACATACAGACATGACGAATCTATAAGCGTTCCGTTTTTTTGCCATTTGGCAACGGAGCCCTAAAAAGGAACTTCCTCGGCAATTGTTTCTTTGGGGAGCTGCAGGATCTGGACCAAATAAAGGTTTAAAGCCTGCTTAGATTTATCTTTTAATTTGGATGGATTATAATGGACCCGATTTGCTGGTCTAAGTGACGCTTGAAAGATTGTAATGTTCTTCCTTGCGAATAATACTATTCGCAGAATAAAGGTTTAGGCTTATTGCCCTGAGCTGTATTCTAAGCGCAGCACACTTTCAGAATATTCTGTTATTGTAGTGTGAGCATATAGAGTGCCGCTGTTAACGATGAGTCAAAATGAGGATTAAGACTGATTTTAATAATTTTAATTCGACCTTTTATACAAAAAAAACTAAGACTAATTCATAATACATACGTATTACTCTAGCATGTATACATACATGCATTCTTAGAAGAATTAACAGGATTCCTTTACTCTACATTATTCTTAACATGCTCAAATTCATATTTATATACAACAGTATCTTTATTACTAATTTACTATACTTCCTAATACCGGGGGTCAATAAATGCAAATGGAAACAATAACAGACACAACATGTACTGTATTGAACTCTTGCATAGCATGAATCACTGTCACTACTACTTGGATGGCATTTGACACCTTCCGCGTTCGAAGCAAAGCGAAGCGATACAATGTTACATAATTGTTTAATTTTGTTTACCTTGTGCCTGCATTGAGTCACACTACAAGATAGTCACATCATCACCTGTCAGCGACGCTGCCGCCAGTTTCCTATTTGAACTATCAACACTAGGTCTGTCGAAAAAGTACGTAAGAATTCGAAATTTGCTTGTCAAATACATCTGCAACTGTACAAAATGGCAATAATAGATCAAACACCTTTCGTCACAAGCTCTGGTGTTCCGCAAGGTTGCATCCTAAGCCCGGTTCTTTTTTCATTGTATGTCGATGATATTTTTAGATACAAAAAAAAAACCAACAACATGCTGCACTATTTCTTCGATATCTGCCAAACCAGTTGACCTACAGCGATCAAATAAATATGACTGAATTCTAGATTAAATTATCTATAAAGTGGCATTAATAGATTTTTGTTTTAGATAAAAAAAAACCAACAACATGCTGCACTATTTCTTCGATATCTGCCAAACCAGTTGACCTACAGCGATAAAATAAATATGACTGAATTCTAGATTAAATTATCTATAAAGTGGCATTAATAGATTTTTGTTTTAGATACAAAAAAAAACCAACAACATGCTGCACTATTTCTTCGATATCTGCCAAACCAGTTGACCTACAGCGATCAAATAAATATGACTGAATTCTAGATTAAATTATCTATAAAGTGGCATTAATAGATTTTTGTTTTATATAAAAAAAAACCAACAACATGCTGCACTATTTCTTCGATATCTGCCAAACCAGTTGACCTACAGCGATCAAATAAATATGACTGAATTCTAGATTAAATTATCTATAAAGTGGCATTAATAGATTTTTGTTTTATATAAAAAAAAACCAACAACATGCTGCACTATTTCTTCGATATCTGCCAAACCAGTTGACCTACAGCGATCAAATAAATATGACTGAATTCTAGATTAAATTATCTATAAAGTGGCATTAATAGATTTTTGTTTTATATAAAAAAAAACCAACAACATGCTGCACTATTTCTTCGATATCTGCCAAACCAGTTGACCTACAGCGATCAAATAAATATGACTGAATTCTAGATTAAATTATCTATAAAGTGGCATTAATAGATTTTTGTTTTAGATACAAAAAAAAAACCAACAACATGCTGCACTATTTCTTCGATATCTGCCAAACCAGTTGACCTACAGCGATCAAATAAATATGACTGAATTCTAGATTAAATTATCTATAAAGTGGCATTAATAGATTTTTGTTTTAGATACAAAAAAAACCAACAACATGCTGCACTATTTCTTCGATATCTGCCAAACCAGTTGACCTACAGCGATCAAATAAATATGACTGAATTCTAGATTAAATTATCTATAAAGTGGCATTAATAGATTTTTGTTTTAGATACAAAAAAAAACAACAACATGCTGCACTATTTCTTCGATATCTGCCAAACCAGTTGACCTACAGCGATCAAATAAATATGACTGAATTCTAGATTAAATTATCTATAAAGTGGCATTAATAGATTTTTGTTTTAGATACAAAAAAAAACCAACAACATGCTGCACTATTTCTTCGATATCTGCCAAACCAGTTGACCTACAGCGATCAAATAAATATGACTGAATTCTAGATTAAATTATCTATAAAGTGGCATTTTAGATACAAAAAAAAACCAACAACATGCTGCACTATTTCTGCGATATCTGCCAAACCAGTTGACCTACAGCGATCAAATAAATATAACTGAATTCTACATTAAATTATCTATAAAGTGGCATTAATAGATTTTTGTTTTAGATACAAAAAAAAACAACAACATGCTGCACTATTTCTTCGATATCTGCCAACCCAGTTGACCTACAACGATAAAATAAATATGACTGAATTCTAGATTAAATTATCTATAAATTGGCATTAATAGATTTTTGTTTTAGATACAAAAAAAACCAACAACATGCTGCACTATTTCTTAGATATCTGCCAAACCAGTTGACCTACAGCGATCAAAAAAATATTACTGAATTCTAGATTAAATTATCTATAAAGTGGCATTAATAGATTTTTGTTTTAGATACAAAAAAAACCAACAACATGCTGCACTATTTCTTCGATATCTCCCAAACCAGTTGACCTACAGCGATCAAATAAATATGACTGAATTCTAGATTAAATTATCTATAAAGTTGCATTAATAGATTTTAATTTTAGATACAAAAAAAAAACCAACAACATGCTGCACTATTTCTTCGATATCTGCCAAACCAGTTGACCTACAGCGATCAAATAAATATGACTGAATTCTAGATTAAATTATCTATAAAGTGGCATTAATAGATTTTTGTTTTAGATACAAAAAAAACCAACAACATGCTGCACTATTTCTTCGATATCTGCCAAACCAGTTGACCTACAGCGATCAAATAAATATGACTGAATTCTAGATTAAATTATCTATAAAGTGGCATTAATAGATTTTTGTTTTAGATACAAAAAAAACCAACAACATGCTGCACTATTTCTTCGATATCTGCCAAACCAGTTGACCTACAGCGATCAAATAAATATGACTGAATTCTAGATTAAATTATCTATAAAGTGGCATTAATAGATTTTTGTTTTAGATACAAAAAAAACCATCAACATGCTGCACTATTTCTTCGATATCTGCCAAACCAATTGACCTACAGCGATCAAATAAATATGACTGAATTCTAGATTAAATTATCTATAAAGTGGCATCAATAGATTTTAATTTTAAATACAAAAAAAAACCAACAACATGCTGCACTATTTCTTCGATATCTGCCAAACCAGTTGACCTACAGCGATCAAATAAATATGACTGAATTCTAGATTAAATTATCTATAAAGTGGCATTAATAGATTTTTGTTTTAGATACAAAAAAAAACCAACAACATGCTGCACTATTTCTTCGATATCTGCCAAACCAGTTGACCTACAGCGATAAAATAAATATGACTGAATTCTAGATTAAATTATCTATAAAGTGGGATTAATAGATTTTAATTTTAGATACAAAAAAAAAACCAACAACATGCTGCACTATTTCTTCGATATCTGCCAAACCAGTTGACCTGCGGCGATAAAATAAATATGACTGAATTCTAGATTAAATTATCTATAAAGTGGCATTAATAGATTTTAATTTTAGATACAAAAAAAAAAACTAACAACATGCTGCACTATTTCTTCGATATCTGCCAAACCAGTTGACCTACAGCGATCAAATAAATATGACTGAATTCTAGATTAAATTATCTATAAAGTGGCATTAATAGATTTTTGTTTTATATAAAAAAAAACCAACAACATGCTGCACTATTTCTTCGATATCTGCCAAACCAGTTGACCTACAGCGATCAAATAAATATGACTGAATTCTAGATTAAATTATCTATAAAGTGGCATTAATAGATTTTTGTTTTAGATACAAAAAAAACCATCAACATGCTGCACTATTTCTTCGATATCTGCCAAACCAGTTGACCTACAGCGATCAAATAAATATGACTGAATTCTAGATTAAATTATCTATAAAGTGGCATTAATAGATTTTAATTTTAGATACAAAAAAAAAACCAACAACATGCTGCACTATTTCTTCGATATCTGCCAAACCAGTTGACCTACAGCGATCAAATAAATATGACTGAATTCTAGATTAAATTATCTATAAAGTGGCATTAATAGATTTTTGTTTTAGATACAAAAAAAACCATCAACATGCTGCACTATTTCTTCGATATCTGCCAAACCAGTTGACCTACAGCGATCAAATAAATATGACTGAATTCTAGATTAAATTATCTATAAAGTGGCATTAATAGATTTTTGTTTTATATAAAAAAAAACCAACAACATGCTGCACTATTTCTTCGATATCTGCCAAACCAGTTGACCTACAGCGATCAAATAAATATGACTGAATTCTAGATTAAATTATCTATAAAGTGGCATTAATAGATTTTTGTTTTAGATACAAAAAAAACCATCAACATGCTGCACTATTTCTTCGATATCTGCCAAACCAGTTGACCTACAGCGATCAAATAAATATGACTGAATTCTAGATTAAATTATCTATAAAGTGGCATTAATAGATTTTAATTTTAGATACAAAAAAAAAACCAACAACATGCTGCACTATTTCTTCGATATCTGCCAAACCAGTTGACCTACAGCGATCAAATAAATATGACTGAATTCTAGATTAAATTATCTATAAAGTGGCATTAATAGATTTTTGTTTTAGATACAAAAAAAACCATCAACATGCTGCACTATTTCTTCGATATCTGCCAAACCAGTTGACCTACAGCGATCAAATAAATATGACTGAATTCTAGATTAAATTATCTATAAAGTGGCATTAATAGATTTTTGTTTTAGATACAAAAAAAACCATCAACATGCTGCACTATTTCTTCGATATCTGCCAAACCAGTTGACCTACAGCGATCAAATAAATATGACTGAATTCTAGATTAAATTATCTATAAAGTGGCATTAATAGATTTTTGTTTTAGATACAAAAAAAACCAACAACATGCTGCACTATTTCTTCGATATCTGCCAAACCAGTTGACCTACAGCGATCAAATAAATATGACTGAATTCTAGATTAAATTATCTATAAAGTGGCATTAATAGATTTTTGTTTTAGATACAAAAAAAACCATCAACATGCTGCACTATTTCTTCGATATCTGCCAAACCAATTGACCTACAGCGATCAAATAAATATGACTGAATTCTAGATTAAATTATCTATAAAGTGGCATCAATAGATTTTAATTTTAAATACAAAAAAAAACCAACAACATGCTGCACTATTTCTTCGATATCTGCCAAACCAGTTGACCTACAGCGATAAAATAAATATGACTGAATTCTAGATTAAATTATCTATAAAGTGGGATTAATAGATTTTAATTTTAGATACAAAAAAAAAACCAACAACATGCTGCACTATTTCTTCGATATCTGCCAAACCAGTTGACCTGCGGCGATAAAATAAATATGACTGAATTCTAGATTAAATTATCTATAAAGTGGCATTAATAGATTTTAATTTTAGATACAAAAAAAAAAACTAACAACATGCTGCACTATTTCTTCGATATCTGCCAAACCAGTTGACCTACAGCGATCAAATAAATATGACTGAATTCTAGATTAAATTATCTATAAAGTGGCATTAATAGATTTTTGTTTTCGATACAAAAAAAAAAACCAACAACATGCTGCACTATTTCTTCGATATCTGCCAAACCAGTTGACCTACAGCGATCAAATAAATATGACTGAATTCTAGATTAAATTATCTATTAAGTGGCATTAATAGATTTTTGTTTTAGATACAAAAAAAAACCAACAACATGCTGCACTATTTCTTCGATATCTTCCAAACCAGTTGACCTACAGCGATCCAATAAATATGACTGAACTCTAGATTAAATTATCTGTAAAGTGTCATTAATAGATTTTTGTTTTAGATACAAAAAACACCAACAACATCCTGCACTATTTCTTCGATATCTGCCAAACCAGTTGACCTACAGCGATCAAATAAATATGACTGAATTCTAAATTAAATTATCTATAAAGTGGCATTAATAGATTTTTGTTTTAGATACAAAAAAAAAACCAACAACATGCTGCACTATTTCTTCGATATCTGCCAAACCAGTTGACCTACAGCGATCAAATAAATATGACTGAATTCTAGATTAAATTATCTATAAAGTGGCATTAATAGATTTTTGTTTTAGATACAAAAAAAACCAACAACATGCTGCACTATTTCTTCGATATCTGCCAAACCAGTTGACCTACAGCGATCAAATAAATATGACTGAATTCTAGATTAAATTATCTATAAAGTGGCATTAATAGATTTTTGTTTTAGATACAAAAAAAAACAACAACATGCTGCACTATTTCTTCGATATCTGCCAAACCAGTTGACCTACAGCGATCAAATAAATATGACTGAATTCTAGATTAAATTATCTATAAAGTGGCATTAATAGATTTTTGTTTTAGATACAAAAAAAAACCAACAACATGCTGCACTATTTCTTCGATATCTGCCAAACCAGTTGACCTACAGCGATCAAATAAATATGACTGAATTCTAGATTAAATTATCTATAAAGTGGCATTTTAGATACAAAAAAAAAACCAACAACATGCTGCACTATTTCTGCGATATCTGCCAAACCAGTTGACCTACAGCGATCAAATAAATATAACTGAATTCTACATTAAATTATCTATAAAGTGGCATTAATAGATTTTTGTTTTAGATACAAAAAAAAACAACAACATGCTGCACTATTTCTTCGATATCTGCCAAACCAGTTGACCTACAGCGATAAAATAAATATGACTGAATTCTAGATTAAATTATCTATAAATTGGCATTAATAGATTTTTGTTTTAGATACAAAAAAAACCAACAACATGCTGCACTATTTCTTAGATATCTGCCAAACCAGTTGACCTACAGCGATCAAATAAATATTACTGAATTCTAGATTAAATTATCTATAAAGTGGCATTAATAGATTTTTGTTTTAGATACAAAAAAAAACCAACAACATGCTGCACTATTTCTTCGATATCTCCCAAACCAGTTGACCTACAGCGATCAAATAAATATGACTGAATTCTAGATTAAATTATCTATAAAGTTGCATTAATAGATTTTAATTTTAGATACAAAAAAAAAACCAACAACATGCTGCACTATTTCTTCGATATCTGCCAAACCAGTTGACCTACAGCGATCAAATAAATATGACTGAATTCTAGATTAAATTATCTATAAAGTGGCATTAATAGATTTTTGTTTTAGATACAAAAAAAACCAACAACATGCTGCACTATTTCTTCGATATCTGCCAAACCAGTTGACCTACAGCGATCAAATAAATATGACTGAATTCTAGATTAAATTATCTATAAAGTGGCATTAATAGATTTTTGTTTTAGATACAAAAAAAAACCAACAACATGCTGCACTATTTCTTCGATATCTGCCAAACCAGTTGACCTACAGCGATCAAATAAATATGACTGAATTCTAGATTAAATTATCTATAAAGTGGCATTAATAGATTTTTGTTTTAGATACAAAAAAAAACCAACAACATGCTGCACTATTTCTTCGATATCTGCCAAACCAATTGACCTACAGCGATCAAATAAATATGACTGAATTCTAGATTAAATTATCTATAAAGTGGCATCAATAGATTTTAATTTTAAATACAAAAAAAAACCAACAACATGCTGCACTATTTCTTCGATATCTGCCAAACCAGTTGACCTACAGCGATCAAATAAATATGACTGAATTCTAGATTAAATTATCTATAAAGTGGCATTAATAGATTTTTGTTTTAGATACAAAAAAAAACCAACAACATGCTGCACTATTTCTTCGATATCTGCCAAACCAGTTGACCTACAGCGATAAAATAAATATGACTGAATTCTAGATTAAATTATCTATAAAGTGGGATTAATAGATTTTAATTTTAGATACAAAAAAAAACCAACAACATGCTGCACTATTTCTTCGATATCTGCCAAACCAGTTGACCTGCAGCGATAAAATAAATATGACTGAATTCTAGATTAAATTATCTATAAAGTGGCATTAATAGATTTTAATTTTAGATACAAAAAAAAAAACCAACAACATGCTGCACTCTTTCTTCGATATCTGCCAAACCAGTTGACCTACAGCGATCAAATAAATATGACTGAATTCTAGATTAAATTATCTATAAAGTGGCATTAATAGATTTTTGTTTTCGATACAAAAAAAAAAACCAACAACATGCTGCACTATTTCTTCGATATCTGCCAAACCAGTTGACCTACAGCGATCAAATAAATATGACTGAATTCTAGATTAAATTATCTATAAAGTGGCATTAATAGATTTTTGTTTTCGATACAAAAAAAAAACCAACAACATGCTGCACTATTTCTTCGATATCTGCCAAACCAGTTGACCTACAGCGATCAAATAAATATGACTGAATTCTAGATTAAATTATCTATTAAGTGGCATTAATAGATTTTTGTTTTAGATACAAAAAACACCAACAACATCCTGCACTATTTCTTCGATATCTGCCAAACCAGTTGACCTACAGCGATCAAATAAATATGACTGAATTCTAAATTAAATTATCTATAAAGTGGCATTAATAGATTTTAATTTTAGATACAAAAAAAAACCAACAACATGCTGCACTATTTCTTCGATATCTGCCAAACCAGTTGACCTACAGCGATCAAATAAATATGACTGAATTCTAGATTAAATTATCTATAAAGTGGCATTAATAGATTTTTGTTTTAGATACTAAAAAAACCAACAACATGCTGCACTATTTCTTCGATATCTGCCAAACCAGTTGACCTACAGCGATCAAATAAATATGACTGAATTCTAGATTAAATTATCTATAAAGTGGCATTAATAGATTTTTGGTTTAGATACAAAAAAAAACCAACAACATGCTGCACTATTTCTTCGATATCTGCCAAACCAGTTGACCTGCGGCGATAAAATAAATATGACTGAATTCTAGATTAAATTATCTATAAAGTGGCATTAATAGATTTTAATTTTAGATACAAAAAAAAAAACTAACAACATGCTGCACTATTTCTTCGATATCTGCCAAACCAGTTGACCTACAGCGATAAAATAAATATGACTGAATTCTAGATTAAATTATCTATAAAGTGGCATTAATAGATTTTAATTTTAGATACAAAAAAAACCAACAACATGCTGCACTATTTCTTCGATATCTGCCAAACCAGTTGACCTACAGCGATCAAATAAATATGACTGAATTCTAGATTAAATTATCTATAAAGTGGCATTAATAGATTTTTGTTTTAGATACAAAAAAAAACCAACAACATGCTGCACTATTTCTTCGATATCTCCCAAACCAGTTGACCTACAGCGATCAAATAAATATGACTGAATTCTAGATTAAATTATCTATAAAGTGGGATTAATAGATTTTAATTTTAGATACAAAAAAAAACCAACAACATGCTGCACTATTTCTTCGATATCTGCCAAACCAGTTGACCTGCGGCGATAAAATAAATATGACTGAATTCTAGATTAAATTATCTATAAAGTGGCATTAATAGATTTTAATTTTAGATACAAAAAAAAAAACTAACAACATGCTGCACTATTTCTTCGATATCTGCCAAACCAGTTGACCTACAGCGATCAAATAAATATGACTGAATTCTAGATTAAATTATCTATAAAGTGGCATTAATAGATTTTTGTTTTATATAAAAAAAAACCAACAACATGCTGCACTATTTCTTCGATATCTGCCAAACCAGTTGACCTACAGCGATCAAATAAATATGACTGAATTCTAGATTAAATTATCTATAAAGTGGCATTAATAGATTTTTGTTTTAGATACAAAAAAAACCATCAACATGCTGCACTATTTCTTCGATATCTGCCAAACCAGTTGACCTACAGCGATCAAATAAATATGACTGAATTCTAGATTAAATTATCTATAAAGTGGCATTAATAGATTTTAATTTTAGATACAAAAAAAAAACCAACAACATGCTGCACTATTTCTTCGATATCTGCCAAACCAGTTGACCTACAGCGATCAAATAAATATGACTGAATTCTAGATTAAATTATCTATAAAGTGGCATTAATAGATTTTTGTTTTAGATACAAAAAAAACCATCAACATGCTGCACTATTTCTTCGATATCTGCCAAACCAGTTGACCTACAGCGATCAAATAAATATGACTGAATTCTAGATTAAATTATCTATAAAGTGGCATTAATAGATTTTTGTTTTATATAAAAAAAAACCAACAACATGCTGCACTATTTCTTCGATATCTGCCAAACCAGTTGACCTACAGCGATCAAATAAATATGACTGAATTCTAGATTAAATTATCTATAAAGTGGCATTAATAGATTTTTGTTTTAGATACAAAAAAAACCATCAACATGCTGCACTATTTCTTCGATATCTGCCAAACCAGTTGACCTACAGCGATCAAATAAATATGACTGAATTCTAGATTAAATTATCTATAAAGTGGCATTAATAGATTTTAATTTTAGATACAAAAAAAAAACCAACAACATGCTGCACTATTTCTTCGATATCTGCCAAACCAGTTGACCTACAGCGATCAAATAAATATGACTGAATTCTAGATTAAATTATCTATAAAGTGGCATTAATAGATTTTTGTTTTAGATACAAAAAAAACCATCAACATGCTGCACTATTTCTTCGATATCTGCCAAACCAGTTGACCTACAGCGATCAAATAAATATGACTGAATTCTAGATTAAATTATCTATAAAGTGGCATTAATAGATTTTTGTTTTAGATACAAAAAAAACCATCAACATGCTGCACTATTTCTTCGATATCTGCCAAACCAGTTGACCTACAGCGATCAAATAAATATGACTGAATTCTAGATTAAATTATCTATAAAGTGGCATTAATAGATTTTTGTTTTAGATACAAAAAAAACCAACAACATGCTGCACTATTTCTTCGATATCTGCCAAACCAGTTGACCTACAGCGATCAAATAAATATGACTGAATTCTAGATTAAATTATCTATAAAGTGGCATTAATAGATTTTTGTTTTAGATACAAAAAAAACCATCAACATGCTGCACTATTTCTTCGATATCTGCCAAACCAATTGACCTACAGCGATCAAATAAATATGACTGAATTCTAGATTAAATTATCTATAAAGTGGCATCAATAGATTTTAATTTTAAATACAAAAAAAAACCAACAACATGCTGCACTATTTCTTCGATATCTGCCAAACCAGTTGACCTACAGCGATAAAATAAATATGACTGAATTCTAGATTAAATTATCTATAAAGTGGGATTAATAGATTTTAATTTTAGATACAAAAAAAAAACCAACAACATGCTGCACTATTTCTTCGATATCTGCCAAACCAGTTGACCTGCGGCGATAAAATAAATATGACTGAATTCTAGATTAAATTATCTATAAAGTGGCATTAATAGATTTTAATTTTAGATACAAAAAAAAAAACTAACAACATGCTGCACTATTTCTTCGATATCTGCCAAACCAGTTGACCTACAGCGATCAAATAAATATGACTGAATTCTAGATTAAATTATCTATAAAGTGGCATTAATAGATTTTTGTTTTCGATACAAAAAAAAAAACCAACAACATGCTGCACTATTTCTTCGATATCTGCCAAACCAGTTGACCTACAGCGATCAAATAAATATGACTGAATTCTAGATTAAATTATCTATTAAGTGGCATTAATAGATTTTTGTTTTAGATACAAAAAAAAACCAACAACATGCTGCACTATTTCTTCGATATCTTCCAAACCAGTTGACCTACAGCGATCCAATAAATATGACTGAACTCTAGATTAAATTATCTGTAAAGTGTCATTAATAGATTTTTGTTTTAGATACAAAAAACACCAACAACATCCTGCACTATTTCTTCGATATCTGCCAAACCAGTTGACCTACAGCGATCAAATAAATATGACTGAATTCTAAATTAAATTATCTATAAAGTGGCATTAATAGATTTTTGTTTTAGATACAAAAAAAAAACCAACAACATGCTGCACTATTTCTTCGATATCTGCCAAACCAGTTGACCTACAGCGATCAAATAAATATGACTGAATTCTAGATTAAATTATCTATAAAGTGGCATTAATAGATTTTTGTTTTAGATACAAAAAAAACCAACAACATGCTGCACTATTTCTTCGATATCTGCCAAACCAGTTGACCTACAGCGATCAAATAAATATGACTGAATTCTAGATTAAATTATCTATAAAGTGGCATTAATAGATTTTTGTTTTAGATACAAAAAAAAACAACAACATGCTGCACTATTTCTTCGATATCTGCCAAACCAGTTGACCTACAGCGATCAAATAAATATGACTGAATTCTAGATTAAATTATCTATAAAGTGGCATTAATAGATTTTTGTTTTAGATACAAAAAAAAACCAACAACATGCTGCACTATTTCTTCGATATCTGCCAAACCAGTTGACCTACAGCGATCAAATAAATATGACTGAATTCTAGATTAAATTATCTATAAAGTGGCATTTTAGATACAAAAAAAAAACCAACAACATGCTGCACTATTTCTGCGATATCTGCCAAACCAGTTGACCTACAGCGATCAAATAAATATAACTGAATTCTACATTAAATTATCTATAAAGTGGCATTAATAGATTTTTGTTTTAGATACAAAAAAAAACAACAACATGCTGCACTATTTCTTCGATATCTGCCAAACCAGTTGACCTACAGCGATAAAATAAATATGACTGAATTCTAGATTAAATTATCTATAAATTGGCATTAATAGATTTTTGTTTTAGATACAAAAAAAACCAACAACATGCTGCACTATTTCTTAGATATCTGCCAAACCAGTTGACCTACAGCGATCAAATAAATATTACTGAATTCTAGATTAAATTATCTATAAAGTGGCATTAATAGATTTTTGTTTTAGATACAAAAAAAAACCAACAACATGCTGCACTATTTCTTCGATATCTCCCAAACCAGTTGACCTACAGCGATCAAATAAATATGACTGAATTCTAGATTAAATTATCTATAAAGTTGCATTAATAGATTTTAATTTTAGATACAAAAAAAAAACCAACAACATGCTGCACTATTTCTTCGATATCTGCCAAACCAGTTGACCTACAGCGATCAAATAAATATGACTGAATTCTAGATTAAATTATCTATAAAGTGGCATTAATAGATTTTTGTTTTAGATACAAAAAAAACCAACAACATGCTGCACTATTTCTTCGATATCTGCCAAACCAGTTGACCTACAGCGATCAAATAAATATGACTGAATTCTAGATTAAATTATCTATAAAGTGGCATTAATAGATTTTTGTTTTAGATACAAAAAAAAACCAACAACATGCTGCACTATTTCTTCGATATCTGCCAAACCAGTTGACCTACAGCGATCAAATAAATATGACTGAATTCTAGATTAAATTATCTATAAAGTGGCATTAATAGATTTTTGTTTTAGATACAAAAAAAAACCAACAACATGCTGCACTATTTCTTCGATATCTGCCAAACCAATTGACCTACAGCGATCAAATAAATATGACTGAATTCTAGATTAAATTATCTATAAAGTGGCATCAATAGATTTTAATTTTAAATACAAAAAAAAACCAACAACATGCTGCACTATTTCTTCGATATCTGCCAAACCAGTTGACCTACAGCGATCAAATAAATATGACTGAATTCTAGATTAAATTATCTATAAAGTGGCATTAATAGATTTTTGTTTTAGATACAAAAAAAAACCAACAACATGCTGCACTATTTCTTCGATATCTGCCAAACCAGTTGACCTACAGCGATAAAATAAATATGACTGAATTCTAGATTAAATTATCTATAAAGTGGGATTAATAGATTTTAATTTTAGATACAAAAAAAAACCAACAACATGCTGCACTATTTCTTCGATATCTGCCAAACCAGTTGACCTGCAGCGATGAAATAAATATGACTGAATTCTAGATTAAATTATCTATAAAGTGGCATTAATAGATTTTAATTTTAGATACAAAAAAAAAAACCAACAACATGCTGCACTCTTTCTTCGATATCTGCCAAACCAGTTGACCTACAGCGATCAAATAAATATGACTGAATTCTAGATTAAATTATCTATAAAGTGGCATTAATAGATTTTTGTTTTCGATACAAAAAAAAAAACCAACAACATGCTGCACTATTTCTTCGATATCTGCCAAACCAGTTGACCTACAGCGATCAAATAAATATGACTGAATTCTAGATTAAATTATCTATAAAGTGGCATTAATAGATTTTTGTTTTCGATACAAAAAAAAAACCAACAACATGCTGCACTATTTCTTCGATATCTGCCAAACCAGTTGACCTACAGCGATCAAATAAATATGACTGAATTCTAGATTAAATTATCTATTAAGTGGCATTAATAGATTTTTGTTTTAGATACAAAAAACACCAACAACATCCTGCACTATTTCTTCGATATCTGCCAAACCAGTTGACCTACAGCGATCAAATAAATATGACTGAATTCTAAATTAAATTATCTATAAAGTGGCATTAATAGATTTTAATTTTAGATACAAAAAAAAAACCAACAACATGCTGCACTATTTCTTCGATATCTGCCAAACCAGTTGACCTACAGCGATCAAATAAATATGACTGAATTCTAGATTAAATTATCTATAAAGTGGCATTAATAGATTTTTGTTTTAGATACTAAAAAAACCAACAACATGCTGCACTATTTCTTCGATATCTGCCAAACCAGTTGACCTACAGCGATCAAATAAATATGACTGAATTCTAGATTAAATTATCTATAAAGTGGCATTAATAGATTTTTGGTTTAGATACAAAAAAAAACCAACAACATGCTGCACTATTTCTTCGATATCTGCCAAACCAGTTGACCTGCGGCGATAAAATAAATATGACTGAATTCTAGATTAAATTATCTATAAAGTGGCATTAATAGATTTTAATTTTAGATACAAAAAAAAAAAACTAACAACATGCTGCACTATTTCTTCGATATCTGCCAAACCAGTTGACCTACAGCGATAAAATAAATATGACTGAATTCTAGATTAAATTATCTATAAAGTGGCATTAATAGATTTTAATTTTAGATACAAAAAAAACCAACAACATGCTGCACTATTTCTTCGATATCTGCCAAACCAGTTGACCTACAGCGATCAAATAAATATGACTGAATTCTAGATTAAATTATCTATAAAGTGGCATTAATAGATTTTGTTTTAGATACAAAAAAAACCAACAACATGCTGCACTATTTCTTCGATATCTCCCAAACCAGTTGACCTACAGCGATCAAATAAATATGACTGAATTCTAGATTAAATTATCTATAAAGTTGCATTAATAGATTTTAATTTTAGATACAAAAAAAAAACCAACAACATGCTGCACTATTTCTTCGATATCTGCCAAACCAGTTGACCTACAGCGATCAAATAAATATAACTGAATTCTACATTAAATTATCTATAAAGTGGCATTAATAGATTTTTGTTTTAGATACAAAAAAAACCAACAACATCCTGCACTATTTCTTCGATATCTGCCAAACCAGTTGACCTACAGCGATCAAATAAATATGACTGAATTCTAAATTAAATTATCTATAAAGTGGCATTAATAGATTTTAATTTTAGATACAAAAAAAAACCAACAACATGCTGCACTATTTCTTCGATATCTGCCAAACCAGTTGACCTACAGCGATCAAATAAATATGACTGAATTCTAGATTAAATTATCTATAAAGTGGCATTAATAGATTTTTGTTTTAGATACTAAAAAAACCAACAACATGCTGCACTATTTCTTCGATATCTGCCAAACCAGTTGACCTACAGCGATCAAATAAATATGACTGAATTCTTGATTAAATTATCTATAAAGTGGCATTAATAGATTTTTGGTTTAGATACAAAAAAAAACCAACAACATGCTGCACTATTTCTTCGATATCTGCCAAACCAGTTGACCTGCGGCGATAAAATAAATATGACTGAATTCTAGATTAAATTATCTATAAAGTGGCATTAATAGATTTTAATTTTAGATACAAAAAAAAAAAACTAACAACATGCTGCACTATTTCTTCGATATCTGCCAAACCAGTTGACCTACAGCGATAAAATAAATATGACTGAATTCTAGATTAAATTATCTATAAAGTGGCATTAATAGATTTTAATTTTAGATACAAAAAAAACCAACAACATGCTGCACTATTTCTTCGATATCTGCCAAACCAGTTGACCTACAGCGATCAAATAAATATGACTGAATTCTAGATTAAATTATCTATAAAGTGGCATTAATAGATTTTGTTTTAGATACAAAAAAAACCAACAACATGCTGCACTATTTCTTCGATATCTCCCAAACCAGTTGACCTACAGCGATCAAATAAATATGACTGAATTCTAGATTAAATTATCTATAAAGTTGCATTAATAGATTTTAATTTTAGATACAAAAAAAAAACCAACAACATGCTGCACTATTTCTTCGATATCTGCCAAACCAGTTGACCTACAGCGATCAAATAAATATAACTGAATTCTACATTAAATTATCTATAAAGTGGCATTAATAGATTTTTGTTTTAGATACAAAAAAAACCAACAACATGCTGCACTATTTCTTCGATATCTGCCAAACCAGTTGACCTACAGCGATCAAATAAATATGACTGAATTCTAGATTAAATTATCTATTAAGTGGCATTAATAGATTTTTGTTTTAGATACAAAAAACACCAACAACATCCTGCACTATTTCTTCGATATCTGCCAAACCAGTTGACCTACAGCGATCAAATAAATATGACTGAATTCTAAATTAAATTATCTATAAAGTGGCATTAATAGATTTTAATTTTAGATACAAAAAAAAACCAACAACATGCTGCACTATTTCTTCGATATCTGCCAAACCAGTTGACCTACAGCGATCAAATAAATATGACTGAATTCTAGATTAAATTATCTATAAAGTGGCATTAATAGATTTTTGTTTTAGATACTAAAAAAACCAACAACATGCTGCACTATTTCTTCGATATCTGCCAAACCAGTTGACCTACAGCGATCAAATAAATATGACTGAATTCTAGATTAAATTATCTATAAAGTGGCATTAATAGATTTTTGGTTTAGATACAAAAAAAAACCAACAACATGCTGCACTATTTCTTCGATATCTGCCAAACCAGTTGACCTGCGGCGATAAAATAAATATGACTGAATTCTAGATTAAATTATCTATAAAGTGGCATTAATAGATTTTAATTTTAGATACAAAAAAAAAAAACTAACAACATGCTGCACTATTTCTTCGATATCTGCCAAACCAGTTGACCTACAGCGATAAAATAAATATGACTGAATTCTAGATTAAATTATCTATAAAGTGGCATTAATAGATTTTAATTTTAGATACAAAAAAAACCAACAACATGCTGCACTATTTCTTCGATATCTGCCAAACCAGTTGACCTACAGCGATCAAATAAATATGACTGAATTCTAGATTAAATTATCTATAAAGTGGCATTAATAGATTTTGTTTTAGATACAAAAAAAACCAACAACATGCTGCACTATTTCTTCGATATCTCCCAAACCAGTTGACCTACAGCGATCAAATAAATATGACTGAATTCTAGATTAAATTATCTATAAAGTTGCATTAATAGATTTTAATTTTAGATACAAAAAAAAAACCAACAACATGCTGCACTATTTCTTCGATATCTGCCAAACCAGTTGACCTACAGCGATCAAATAAATATAACTGAATTCTACATTAAATTATCTATAAAGTGGCATTAATAGATTTTTGTTTTAGATACAAAAAAAACCAACAACATGCTGCACTATTTCTTCGATATCTGCCAAACCAGTTGACCTACAGCGATCAAATAAATATGACTGAATTCTAGATTAAATTATCTATAAAGTGGCATTAATAGATTTTTGTTTTAGATACAAAAAAAAAACCAACAACATGCTGCACTATTTCTTCGATATCTGCCAAACCAGTTGACCTACAGCGATCAAATAAATATTACTGAATTCTAGATTAAATTATCTATAAAGTGGCATTAATAGATTTTTGTTTTAGATACAAAAAAAAACCAACAACATGCTGCACTATTTCTTCGATATCTCCCAAACCAGTTGACCTACAGCGATCAAATAAATATGACTGAATTCTAGATTAAATTATCTATAAAGTTGCATTAATAGATTTTAATTTTAGATACAAAAAAAAACCAACAACATGCTGCACTATTTCTTCGATATCTGCCAAACCAGTTGACCTACAGCGATCAAATAAATATGACTGAATTCTAGATTAAATTATCTATAAAGTGGCATTAATAGATTTTTGTTTTAGATACAAAAAAAACCAACAACATGCTGCACTATTTCTTCGATATCTGCCAAACCAGTTGACCTACAGCGATCAAATAAATATGACTGAATTCTAGATTAAATTATCTATAAAGTGGCATTAATAGATTTTTGTTTTAGATACAAAAAAAAACCAACAACATGCTGCACTATTTCTTCGATATCTGCCAAACCAGTTGACCTACAGCGATCAAATAAATATGACTGAATTCTAGATTAAATTATCTATAAAGTGGCATTAATAGATTTTTGTTTTAGATACAAAAAAAAACCAACAACATGCTGCACTATTTCTTCGATATCTGCCAAACCAATTGACCTACAGCGATCAAATAAATATGACTGAATTCTAGATTAAATTATCTATAAAGTGGCATCAATAGATTTTAATTTTAAATACAAAAAAAAACCAACAACATGCTGCACTATTTCTTCGATATCTGCCAAACCAGTTGACCTACAGCGATCAAATAAATATGACTGAATTCTAGATTAAATTATCTATAAAGTGGCATTAATAGATTTTTGTTTTAGATACAAAAAAAAAACCAACAACATGCTGCACTATTTCTTCGATATCTGCCAAACCAGTTGACCTACAGCGATAAAATAAATATGACTGAATTCTAGATTAAATTATCTATAAAGTGGGATTAATAGATTTTAATTTTAGATACAAAAAAAAACCAACAACATGCTGCACTATTTCTTCGATATCTGCCAAACCAGTTGACCTGCAGCGATAAAATAAATATGACTGAATTCTAGATTAAATTATCTATAAAGTGGCATTAATAGATTTTAATTTTAGATACAAAAAAAAAAACCAACAACATGCTGCACTATTTCTTCGATATCTGCCAAACCAGTTGACCTACAGCGATCAAATAAATATGACTGAATTCTAGATTAAATTATCTATAAAGTGGCATTAATAGATTTTTGTTTTCGATACAAAAAAAAAAACCAACAACATGCTGCACTATTTCTTCGATATCTGCCAAACCAGTTGACCTACAGCGATCAAATAAATATGACTGAATTCTAGATTAAATTATCTATAAAGTGGCATTAATAGATTTTTGTTTTCGATACAAAAAAAAAACCAACAACATGCTGCACTATTTCTTCGATATCTGCCAAACCAGTTGACCTACAGCGATCAAATAAATATGACTGAATTCTAGATTAAATTATCTATTAAGTGGCATTAATAGATTTTTGTTTTAGATACAAAAAACACCAACAACATCCTGCACTATTTCTTCGATATCTGCCAAACCAGTTGACCTACAGCGATCAAATAAATATGACTGAATTCTAAATTAAATTATCTATAAAGTGGCATTAATAGATTTTAATTTTAGATACAAAAAAAAACCAACAACATGCTGCACTATTTCTTCGATATCTGCCAAACCAGTTGACCTACAGCGATCAAATAAATATGACTGAATTCTAGATTAAATTATCTATAAAGTGGCATTAATAGATTTTTGTTTTAGATACTAAAAAAACCAACAACATGCTGCACTATTTCTTCGATATCTGCCAAACCAGTTGACCTACAGCGATCAAATAAATATGACTGAATTCTAGATTAAATTATCTATAAAGTGGCATTAATAGATTTTTGGTTTAGATACAAAAAAAAACCAACAACATGCTGCACTATTTCTTCGATATCTGCCAAACCAGTTGACCTACAGCGATAAAATAAACATGACTGAATTTTAGATTAAAGTATCTATAAAGTGGCATTAATAGATTTTAAGTTTAGATACAAACAAAAAACCAACAACATGCTGCACTATTTCTTCGATATCTGCCAAACCAGTTGACCTACAGCGATAAAATAAATATGACTGAATTCTAGATTAAATTATCTATAAAGTGGCATTAATAGATTTTAATTTTAGATACAAAAAAAACCAACAACATGCTGCACTATTTCTTCGATATCTGCCAAACCAGTTGACCTACAGCGATCAAATAAATATGACTGAATTCTAGATTAAATTATCTATAAAGTGGCATTAATAGATTTTGTTTTAGATACAAAAAAAACCAACAACATGCTGCACTATTTCTTCGATATCTCCCAAACCAGTTGACCTACAGCGATCAAATAAATATGACTGAATTCTAGATTAAATTATCTATAAAGTTGCATTAATAGATTTTAATTTTAGATACAAAAAAAAAACCAACAACATGCTGCACTATTTCTTCGATATCTGCCAAACCAGTTGACCTACAGCGATCAAATAAATATGACTGAATTCTAGATTAAATTATCTATTAAATGGCATTAATAGATTTTTGTTTTAGATACAAAAAAAACCAACAACATGCTGCACTATTTCTTCGATATCTGCCAAACCAGTTGACCTACAGCGATCAAATAAATATGACTGAATTCTAGATTAAATTATCTATAAAGTGGCATTAATAGATTTTTGTTTTAGATACAAAAAAAAACCAACAACATGCTGCACTATTTCTTCGATATCTGCCAAACCAGTTGACCTACAGCGATCAAATAAATATGACTGAATTCTAGATTAAATTATCTATAAAGTGGCATTAATAGATTTTTGTTTTAGATACAAAAAAAAACCAACAACATGCTGCACTATTTCTTCGATATCTGCCAAACCAATTGACCTACAGCGATCAAATAAATATGACTGAATTCTAGATTAAATTATCTATAAAGTGGCATCAATAGATTTTAATTTTAAATACAAAAAAAAACCAACAACATGCTGCACTATTTCTTCGATATCTGCCAAACCAGTTGACCTACAGCGATCAAATAAATATGACTGAATTCTAGATTAAATTATCTATAAAGTGGCATTAATAGATTTTTGTTTTAGATACAAAAAAAAACCAACAACATGCTGCACTATTTCTTCGATATCTGCCAAACCAGTTGACCTACAGCGATAAAATAAATATGACTGAATTCTAGATTAAATTATCTATAAAGTGGGATTAATAGATTTTAATTTTAGATACAAAAAAAAACCAACAACATGCTGCACTATTTCTTCGATATCTGCCAAACCAGTTGACCTGCAGCGATAAAATAAATATGACTGAATTCTAGATTAAATTATCTATAAAGTGGCATTAATAGATTTTAATTTTAGATACAAAAAAAAAAAACCAACAACATGCTGCACTATTTCTTCGATATCTGCCAAACCAGTTGACCTACAGCGATCAAATAAATATGACTGAATTCTAGATTAAATTATCTATAAAGTGGCATTAATAGATTTTTGTTTTCGATACAAAAAAAAAAACCAACAACATGCTGCACTATTTCTTCGATATCTGCCAAACCAGTTGACCTACAGCGATCAAATAAATATGACTGAATTCTAGATTAAATTATCTATAAAGTGGCATTAATAGATTTTTGTTTTCGATACAAAAAAAAAACCAACAACATGCTGCACTATTTCTTCGATATCTGCCAAACCAGTTGACCTACAGCGATCAAATAAATATGACTGAATTCTAGATTAAATTATCTATTAAGTGGCATTAATAGATTTTTGTTTTAGATACAAAAAACACCAACAACATCCTGCACTATTTCTTCGATATCTGCCAAACCAGTTGACCTACAGCGATCAAATAAATATGACTGAATTCTAAATTAAATTATCTATAAAGTGGCATTAATAGATTTTAATTTTAGATACAAAAAAAAACCAACAACATGCTGCACTATTTCTTCGATATCTGCCAAACCAGTTGACCTACAGCGATCAAATAAATATGACTGAATTCTAGATTAAATTATCTATAAAGTGGCATTAATAGATTTTTGTTTTAGATACTAAAAAAACCAACAACATGCTGCACTATTTCTTCGATATCTGCCAAACCAGTTGACCTACAGCGATCAAATAAATATGACTGAATTCTAGATTAAATTATCTATAAAGTGGCATTAATAGATTTTTGGTTTAGATACAAAAAAAAACCAACAACATGCTGCACTATTTCTTCGATATCTGCCAAACCAGTTGACCTACAGCGATAAAATAAACATGACTGAATTTTAGATTAAAGTATCTATAAAGTGGCATTAATAGATTTTAAGTTTAGATACAAACAAAAAACCAACAACATGCTGCACTATTTCTTCGATATCTGCCAAACCAGTTGACCTACAGCGATAAAATAAATATGACTGAATTCTAGATTAAATTATCTATAAAGTGGCATTAATAGATTTTAATTTTAGATACAAAAAAAACCAACAACATGCTGCACTATTTCTTCGATATCTGCCAAACCAGTTGACCTACAGCGATCAAATAAATATGACTGAATTCTAGATTAAATTATCTATAAAGTGGCATTAATAGATTTTGTTTTAGATACAAAAAAAAACAACAACATGCTGCACTATTTCTTCGATATCTGCCAAACCAGTTGACCTACAGCGATCAAATAAATATGACTGAATTCTAGATTAAATTATCTATAAAGTGGCATTAATAGATTTTTGTTTTAGATACTAAAAAAAACCAACAACATGCTGCACTATTTCTTCGATATCTGCCAAACCAGTTGACCTACAGCGATCAAATAAATATGACTGAATTCTAGATTAAATTATCTATAAAGTGGCACTAATAGATTTTAATTTTAGATACAAAAAAAAAAAACCAACAACATGCTGCACTATTTCTTCGATATCTGCCAAACCAGTTGACCTACAGCGATCAAATAAATATGACTGAATTCTAGATTAAATTATCTATAAAGTGGCATTAATAGATTTTAATTTCAGATACAAAAAAAAAAACCAACAACATGCTGCACTATTTCTTCGATATCTGCCAAACCAATTGACCTACAGCGATCAAATAAATATGACTGAATTCTAGATTAAATTATCTATAAAGTGGCATTAATAGATTTTTGTTTTTAGATACAAAAAAAACCAACAACATGCTGCACTATTTTCTTCGATATCTGCCAAACCAGTTGACCTACAGCGATAAAATAAATATGACTGAATTCTAGATTAAATTATCTATAAAGTGACATTAATAGATTTTAATTTTAGATACAAAAAAAAACCAACAACATGCTGCACTATTTCTTCGATATCTGCCAAACCAGTTGACCTACAGCGATCAAATAAATATGACTGAATTCTAGATTAAATTATCTATAAAGTGGCATTAATAGATTTTTGTTTTAGATACAAAAAAAAAACCAACAACATGCTGCACTCTTTCTTCGATATCTGCCAAACCAGTTGACCTACAGCGATCAAATAAATATGACTGAATTCTAGATTAAATTATCTATAAAGTGGCATTAATAGATTTTAATTTTAAATACAAAAAAAAAAACCAACAACATGCTGCACTATTTCTTCGATATCTGCCAAACCAGTTGACCTACAGCGATCAAATAAATATGACTGAATTCTAGATTAAATTATCTATAAAGTGGCATTAATAGATTTTTGTTCTAGATACAAAAAAAAACCAACAACATGCTGCACTATTTCTTCGATATCTGCCAAACCAGTTGACCTACAGCGATAAAATAAATATGACTGAATTCTAGATTAAATTATCTATAAAGTGGCATTAATAGATTTTAATTTTAGATACAAAAAAAAACCAACATTATCCTGCACTATTTCTTCGATATCTGCCAAACCAGTTGACCTACAGCGATAAAATAAATATGACTGAATTCTAGATTAAATTATCTATAAAATTGCATTAATAGATTTTAATTTTAGATACAAAAAAAAAACCAACATTATCCTGCACTATTTCTTCGATATCTGCCAAACCAGTTGACCTACAGCGATAAAATAAATATGACTGAATTCTAGATTAAATTATCTATAAAATTGCATTAATAGATTTTAATTTTAGATACAAAAAAAAACCAACATTATCCTGCACTATTTCTTCGATATCTGCCAAACCAGTTGACCTACATCGATCAAATAAATATGACTGAATTCTAGATTAAATTATCTATAAAGTGGCATTAATAGATTTTTGTTTTAGATACAAAAAAAAAACCAACAACATGCTGCACTATTTCTTCGATATCTGCCAAACCAATTGACCTACAGCGATCAAATAAATATGACTGAATTCTAGATTAAATTATCTATAAAGTGGCATTAATAGATTTTAATTTTAAATACAAAAAAAAACCAACAACATGCTGCACTATTTCTTCGATATCTGCCAAACCAGTTGACCTACAGCGATCAAATAAATATGACTGAATTCTAGATTAAATTATCTATAAAGTGGCATTAATAGATTTTTGTTTTAGATACAAAAAAAAACCAACAACATGCTGCACTATTTCTTCGATATCTGCCAAACCAGTTGACCTACAGCGATAAAATAAATATGACTGAATTCTAGATTAAATTATCTATAAAGTGGCATTAATAGATTTTAATTTTAGATACAAAAAAAAAACCAACAACATGCTGCACTATTTCTTCGATATCTGCCAAACCAGTTGACCTACAGCGATAAAATAAATATGACTGAATTCTAGATTAAATTATCTATAAAGTGGCATTAATAGATTTTAATTTTAGATACAAAAAAAAAACCAACAACATGCTGCACTATTTCTTCGATATCTGCCAAACCAGTTGACCTACAGCGATCAAATAAATATGACTGAATTCTAGATTAAATTATCTATAAAGTGGCATTAATAGATTTTTGTTTTCGATACAAAAAAAAACCAACAACATGTTGCACTATTTCTTCGATATCTGCCAAACCAGTTGACCTACAGCGATCAAATAAATATGACTGAATTCTAGATTAAATTATCTATTAAGTGGCATTAATAGATTTTTGTTTTAGATACAAAAAAAAACCAACAACATGCTGCACTATTTCTTCGATATCTTCCAAACCAGTTGACCTACAGCGATCAAATAAATATGACTGAACTCTAGATTAAATTATCTATAAAGTGTCATTAATAGATTTTTGTTTTAGATACAAAAAAACACCAACAACATGCTGCACTATTTCTTCGATATCTGCCAAACCAGTTGACCTACAGCGATCAAATAAATATGACTTAATTCTAGATTAAATTATCTATTAAGTGGCATTAATAGATTTTTGTTTTAGATACAAAAAAAAACCAACAACATGCTGCACTATTTCTTCGATATCTTCCAAACCAGTTGACCTACAGCGATCAAATAAATATGACTGAACTCTAGATTAAATTATCTATAAAGTGTCATTAATAGATTTTTGTTTTAGATACAAAAAACACCAACAACATGCTGCACTATTTCTTCGATATCTGCCAAACCAGTTGACCTACAGCGATAAAATAAATATGACTGAATTCTAGATTAAATTATCTATAAAGTGGCATTAGTAGATTTTAATTTTAGATACAAAAAAAAACCAACAACATGCTGCACTATTTCTTCGATATCTGCCAAACCAGTTGACCTAAAGCGATAAAATAAATATGACTGAATTCTAGATTAAATTATCTATAAAGTGGCATTAATAGATTTTTGTTTTAGATACAAAAAAAAACCAACAACATGATGCACTATTTCTTCGATATCTGCCAAACCAGTTGACCTACAGCGATCAAATAAATATGACTGAATTCTAGATTAAATTATCTATAAAGTGGCATTAATAGATTTTAATTTTAGATACAAAAAAAAACTAACAACATGCTGCACTATTTCTTCGATATCTGCCAAACCAGTTGACCTAAAGCGATAAAATAAATATGACTGAATTCTAGATTAAATTATCTATAAAGTGGCATTAATAGATTTTTCTTTTAGATACAAAAAAAAACCAACAACATGATGCACTATTTCTTCGATATCTGCCAAACCAGTTGACCTACAGCGATCAAATAAAAATGACTGAATTCTAGATTAAATTATCTATAAAGTGGCATTAATAGATTTTTGTTTTAGATACAAAAAAAAAACCAACAACATGCTGCACTATTTCTTCGATATCTGCCAAACCAGTTGACCTACAGCGATCAAATAACTATGACTTAATTCTAGATTAAATTATCTATAAAGTGGTATTAATAGATTTCTGTTTTAGATACAAAAAAAACCAACAACATGCTGCACTATTTCTTCGATATCTGCCAAACCAGTTGACCTACAGCGATAAATAAATATGACTGAATTCTAGATTAAATTATCTATAAAGTGGCATTAATAGATTTTAATTTTAAATACAAAAAAAAAACCAACAACATGCTGCACTATTTCTTCGATATCTGCCAAACCAGTTGACCTACAGCGATCAAATAAATATGACTGAATTCTAGATTAAATTATCTATAAAGTGGCATTAATAGATTTTTGTTTTAGATACAAAAAAAACCAACAACATGCTGCACTATTTCTTCGATATCTGCCAAACCAGTTGACCTACAGCGATCAAATAAATATGACTGAATTCTAGATTAAATTATCTATAAAGTGGCATTAATGGATTTTAGTTTTAGATACAAAAAAAAAACCAACAACATGCTGCACTATTTCTTCGATATCTGCCAAACCAGTTGACCTACAGCGATAAATAAATATGACTGAATTCTAGATTAAATTATCTATAAAGTGGCATTAATAGATTTTAATTTTAAATACAAAAAAAAAACCAACAACATGCTGCACTATTTCTTCGATATCTGCCAAACCAGTTGACCTACAGCGATCAAATAAATATGACTGAATTCTAGATTAAATTATCTATAAAGTGGCATTAATAGATTTTTGTTTTAGATACAAAAAAAACCAACAACATGCTGCACTATTTCTTCGATATCTGCCAAACCAGTTGACCTACAGCGATCAAATAAATATGACTGAATTCTAGATTAAATTATCTATAAAGTGGCATTAATAGATTTTAATTTTAAATACAAAAAAAAAACCAACAACATGCTGCACTATTTCTTCGATATCTGCCAAACCAGTTGACCTACAGCGATCAAATAAATATGACTGAATTCTAGATTAAATTATCTATAAAGTGGCATTAATAGATTTTTGTTTTAGATACAAAAAAAACCAACAACATGCTGCACTATTTCTTCGATATCTGCCAAACCAGTTGACCTACAGCGATCAAATAAATATGACTGAATTCTAGATTAAATTATCTATAAAGTGGCATTAATAGATTTTTGTTTTAGATACAAAAAAAACCAACAACATGCTGCACTATTTCTTCGATATCTGCCAAACCAGTTGACCTACAGCGATCAAATAAATATGACTGAATTCTAGATTAAATTATCTATAAAGTGGCATTAATGGATTTTAGTTTTAGATACAAAAAAAAACCAACAACATGCTGCACTATTTCTTCGATATCTGCCAAACCAGTTGACCTACAGCGATAAAATAAATATGACTGAATTCTAGATTAAATTATCTATAAAGTGGCATTAATAGATTTTTGTTTTAGATACAAAAAAAACCAACAACATGATGCACTATTTCTTCGATATCTGCCAAACCAGTTGACCTACAGCGATCAAATAAATATGACTGAATTCTAGATTAAATTATCTATAAAGTGGCATTAATAGATTTTTGTTTTAGATACAAAAAAAAACCAACAACATGCTGCACTATTTCTTCGATATCTGCCAAACCAGTTGACCTAAAGCGATAAAATAAATATGACTGAATTCTAGATTAAATTATCTATAAAGTGGCATTAATAGATTTTTGTTTTAGATACAAAAAAAACCAACAACATGCTGCACTATTTCTTCGATATCTGCCAAACCAGTTGACCTACAGCGATAAAATAAATATGACTGAATTCTAGATTAAATTATCTATAAAGTGGCATTAATAGATTTTAATTTTAGATACAAAAAAAACCAGCAACATGCTGCACTATTTCTTCGATATCTGCCAAACCAGTTGACCTACAGCGATCAAATAAATATGACTGAATTCTAGATTAAATTATCTATAAAGTGGCATTAATAGATTTTTGTTTTAGATACAAAAAAAAAACCAACAACATGCTGCACTATTTCTTCGATATCTGCCAAACCAGTTGACCTACAGCGATAAAATAAATATGACTGAATTCTAGATTAAATTATCTATAAAGAGGCATTAATAGATTTTAATTTTAGATACAAAAAAAAACCAACAACATGCTGCACTATTTCTTCGATATCTGCCAAACCAGTTGACCTACAGCGATAAATAAATATGACTGAATTCTAGATTACATTATCTATAAAGTGGCATTAATAGATTTTTGTTTTAGATACAAAAAAAAACCAACAACATGCTGCACTATTTCTTCGATATCTGCCAAACCAGTTGACCTACAGCGATAAAATAAATATGACTGAATTCTAGATTAAATTATCTATAAAGTGGCATTAATAGATTTTTGTTTTAGATACAAAAAAAACCAACAACATGCTGCACTATTTCTTCGATATCTGCCAAACCAGTTGACCTACAGCGATAAAATAAATATGACTGAATTCTAGATTAAATTATCTATAAAGTGGCATTAATAGATTTTAGTTTTAGATACAAAAAAAAACCAACAACATGCTGCACTATTTCTTCGATATCTGCCAAACCAGTTGACCTAAAGCGATAAAATAAATATGACTGAATTCTAGATTAAATTATCTATAAAGTGGCATTAATAGATTTTTGTTTTAGATACAAAAAAAACCAACAACATGATGCACTATTTCTTCGATATCTGCCAAACCAGTTGACCTACAGCGATCAAATAAATATGACTGAATTCTAGATTAAATTATCTATAAAGTGGCATTAATAGATTTTTGTTTTAGATACAAAAAAAAAACCAACAACATGCTGCACTATTTCTTCGATATCTGCCAAACCAGTTGACCTAAAGCGATAAAATAAATATGACTGAATTCTAGATTAAATTATTTATAAAGTGGCATTAATAGATTTTTGTTTTAGATACAAAAAAAACCAACAACATGCTGCACTATTTCTTCGATATCTGCCAAACCAGTTGACCTACAGCGATAAAATAAATATGACTGAATTCTAGATTAAATTATCTATAAAGTGGCATTAATAGATTTTAATTTTAGATACAAAAAAAACCAACAACATGCTGCACTATTTCTTCGATATCTGCCAAACCAGTTGACCTACAGCGATCAAATAAATATGACTGAATTCTAGATTAAATTATCTATAAAGTGGCATTAATATATTTTTGTTTTAGATACAAAAAAAAACCAACAACATGCTGCACTATTTCTTCGATATCTGCCAAACCAGTTGACCTACAGCGATAAAATAAATATGACTGAATTCTAGATTAAATTATCTATAAAGAGGCATTAATAGATTTTAATTTTAGATACAAAAAAAAACCAACAACATGCTGCACTATTTCTTCGATATCTGCCAAACCAGTTGACCTACAGCGATCAAATAAATATGACTGAATTCTAGATTACATTATCTATAAAGTGGCATTAATAGATTTTTGTTTTAGATACAAAAAAAAACCAACAACATGCTGCACTATTTCTTCGATATCTGCCAAACCAGTTGACCTACAGCGATAAAATAAATATGACTGAATTCTAGATTAAATTATCTATAAAGTGGCATTAATAGATTTTAATTTTAGATACAAAAAAAAACCAACAACATGCTGCACTATTTCTTCGATATCTGCCAAACCAGTTAACCTAGAGCGATCAAATAAATATGACTGAATTCTAGATTAAATTATCTATAAAGTGGCATTAATAGATTTTTGTTTTAGATACAAAAAAAACCAACAACATGATGCACTATTTCTTCGATATCTGCCAAACCAGTTGACCTACAGCGATAAAATAAATATGACTGAATTCTAGATTAAATTATCTATAAAGTGGCATTAATAGATTTTTGTTTTAGATACAAAAAAAAAACCAACAACATGCTGCACTATTTCTTCGATATCTGCCAAACCAGTTGACCTAAAGCGATAAAATAAATATGACTGAATTCTAGATTAAATTATTTATAAAGTGGCATTAATAGATTTTTGTTTTAGATACAAAAAAAACCAACAACATGCTGCACTATTTCTTCGATATCTGCCAAACCAGTTGACCTACAGCGATAAAATAAATATGACTGAATTCTAGATTAAATTATCTATAAAGTGGCATTAATAGATTTTAATTTTAGATACAAAAAAAACCAACAACATGCTGCACTATTTCTTCGATATCTGCCAAACCAGTTGACCTACAGCGATCAAATAAATATGACTGAATTCTAGATTAAATTATCTATAAAGTGGCATTAATATATTTTTGTTTTAGATACAAAAAAAAACCAACAACATGCTGCACTATTTCTTCGATATCTGCCAAACCAGTTGACCTACAGCGATAAAATAAATATGACTGAATTCTAGATTAAATTATCTATAAAGAGGCATTAATAGATTTTAATTTTAGATACAAAAAAAAACCAACAACATGCTGCACTATTTCTTCGATATCTGCCAAACCAGTTGACCTACAGCGATCAAATAAATATGACTGAATTCTAGATTACATTATCTATAAAGTGGCATTAATAGATTTTTGTTTTAGATACAAAAAAAAACCAACAACATGCTGCACTATTTCTTCGATATCTGCCAAACCAGTTGACCTACAGCGATAAAATAAATATGACTGAATTCTAGATTAAATTATCTATAAAGTGGCATTAATAGATTTTAATTTTAGATACAAAAAAAAACCAACAACATGCTGCACTATTTCTTCGATATCTGCCAAACCAGTTAACCTAGAGCGATCAAATAAATATGACTGAATTCTAGATTAAATTATCTATAAAGTGGCATTAATAGATTTTTGTTTTAGATACAAAAAAAACCAACAACATGATGCACTATTTCTTCGATATCTGCCAAACCAGTTGACCTACAGCGATCAAATAAATATGACTGAATTCTAGATTAAATTATCTATAAAGTGGCATTAATAGATTTTTGTTTTAGATACAAAAAAAAACCAACAACATGCTGCACTATTTCTTCGATATCTGCCAAACCAGTTGACCTAAAGCGATAAAATAAATATGACTGAATTCTAGATTAAATTATCTATAAAGTGGCATTAATAGATTTTTGTTTTAGATACAAAAAAAACCAACAACATGCTGCACTATTTCTTCGATATCTGCCAAACCAGTTGACCTACAGCGATAAAATAAATATGACTGAATTCTAGATTAAATTATCTATAAAGTGGCATTAATAGATTTTAATTTTAGATACAAAAAAAACCAACAACATGCTGCACTATTTCTTCGATATCTGCCAAACCAGTTGACCTACAGCGATCAAATAAATATGACTGAATTCTAGATTAAATTATCTATAAAGTGGCATTAATATATTTTTGTTTTAGATACAAAAAAAAACCAACAACATGCTGCACTATTTCTTCGATATCTGCCAAACCAGTTGACCTACAGCGATAAAATAAATATGACTGAATTCTAGATTAAATTATCTATAAAGAGGCCCTAATAGATTTTAATTTTAGATACAAAAAAAAACCAACAACATGCTGCACTATTTCTTCGATATCTGCCAAACCAGTTGACCTACAGCGATCAAATAAATATGACTGAATTCTAGATTACATTATCTATAAAGTGGCATTAATAGATTTTTGTTTTAGATACAAAAAAAAACCAACAACATGCTGCACTATTTCTTCGATATCTGCCAAACCAGTTGACCTACAGCGATAAAATAAATATGACTGAATTCTAGATTAAATTATCTATAAAGTGGCATTAATAGATTTTAATTTTAGATACAAAAAAAAACCAACAACATGCTGCACTATTTCTTCGATATCTGCCAAACCAGTTAACCTAGAGCGATCAAATAAATATGACTGAATTCTAGATTAAATTATCTATAAAGTGGCATTAATAGATTTTTGTTTTAGATACAAAAAAAAACCAACAACATGCTGCACTATTTCTTGGATATCTGCCAAACCAGTTGACCTACAGCGATAAAATAAATATGACTGAATTGTAGATTAAATTATCTATAAAGTGGCATTAATAGATTTTAATTTTAGATACAAAAAAAAACTAACAACATGCTGCACTATTTCTTCGATATCTGCCAAACCAGTTGACCTAAAGCGATAAAATAAATATGACTGAATTCTAGATTAAATTATCTATAAAGTGGCATTAATAGATTTTTGTTTTAGATACAAAAAAAAAACCAACAACATGATGCACTATTTCTTCGATATCTGCCAAACCAGTTGACCTACAGCGATCAAATAAATATGACTGAATTCTAGATTAAATTATCTATAAAGTGGCATTAATAGATTTTTGTTTTAGATACAAAAAAAAACCAACAACATGCTGCACTATTTCTTCGATATCTGCCAAACCAGTTGACCTACAGCGATCAAATAAATATGACTTAATTCTAGATTAAATTATCTATAAAGTGGTATTAATAGATTTTTGTTTAAGATACAAAAAAAACCAACAACATGCTGCACTATTTCTTCGATATCTGCCAAACCAGTTGACCTACAGCGATAAAATAAATATGACTGAATTCTAGATTAAATTATCTATAAAGTGGCATTAATAGATTTTTGTTTTAGATACAAAAAAAAAACCAACAACATGCTGCACTATTTCTTCGATATCTGCCAAACCAAATGACCTACAGCGATCAAATAAATATGACTTAATTCTAGATTAAATTATCTATAAAGTGGTATTAATAGATTTTTGTTTTAGATACAAAAAAAACCAACAACATGCAGCACTATTTCTTCGATATCTGCCAAACCAGTTGACCTACAGCGATAAAATAAATATGACTGAATTCTAGATTAAATTATCTATAAAGTGGCATTAATAGATTTTAATTTTAGATACAAAAAAAAACTAACAACATGCTGCACTATTTCTTCGATATCTGCCAAACCAGTTGACCTAAAGCGATAAAATAAATATGACTTAATTCTAGATTAAATTATCTATAAAGTGGTATTAATAGATTTTTGTTTTAGATACAAAAAAAACCAACAACATGCAGCACTATTTCTTCGATATCTGCCAAACCAGTTGACCTACAGCGATAAAATAAATATGACTGAATTCTAGATTAAATTATCTATAAAGTGGCATTAATAGATTTTTGTTTTAGATACAAAAAAAAAACCAACAACATGCTGCACTATTTCTTCGATATCTGCCAAACCAGTTGACCTACAGCGATCAAATAAATATGACTTAATTCTAGATTAAATTATCTATAAAGTGGTATTAATAGATTTTTGTTTTAGATACAAAAAAAACCAACAACATGCTGCACTATTTCTTCGATATCTGCCAAACCAGTTGACCTACAGCGATCATATAAATATGACTTAATTCTAGATTAAATTATCTATAAAGTGGTATTAATAGATTTTTGTTTTAGATACAAAAAAAACCAACAACATGCTGCACTATTTCTTCGATATCTGCCAAACCAGTTGACCTACAGCGATCAAATAAATATGACTGAATTCTAGATTAAATTATCTATAAAGTGGCATTAATAGATTTTAATTTTAGATACAAAAAAAAAACCAACAACATGCTGCACTATTTCTTCGATATCTGCCAAACCAGTTGACCTACAGCGATAAAATAAATATGACTGAATTCTAGATTAAATTATCTATAAAGTGGCATTAGTAGATTTTAATTTTAGATACAAAAAAAAACCAACAACATGCTGCACTATTTCTTCGATATCTGCCAAACCAGTTGACCTAAAGCGATAAAATAAATATGACTGAATTCTAGATTAAATTATCTATAAAGTGGCATTAATAGATTTTTGTTTTAGATACAAAAAAAAACCAACAACATGATGCACTATTTCTTCGATATCTGCCAAACCAGTTGACCTACAGCGATCAAATAAATATGACTGAATTCTAGATTAAATTATCTATAAAGTGGCATTAATAGATTTTAATTTTAGATACAAAAAAAAACTAACAACATGCTGCACTATTTCTTCGATATCTGCCAAACCAGTTGACCTAAAGCGATAAAATAAATATGACTGAATTCTAGATTAAATTATCTATAAAGTGGCATTAATAGATTTTTCTTTTAGATACAAAAAAAAAACCAACAACATGATGCACTATTTCTTCGATATCTGCCAAACCAGTTGACCTACAGCGATCAAATAAAAATGACTGAATTCTAGATTAAATTATCTATAAAGTGGCATTAATAGATTTTTGTTTTAGATACAAAAAAAAAAACCAAGAACATGCTGCACTATTTCTTCGATATCTGCCAAACCAGTTGACCTACAGCGATCAAATAAATATGACTTAATTCTAGATTAAATTATCTATAAAGTGGTATTAATAGATTTTTGTTTTAGATACAAAAAAAACCAACAACATGCTGCACTATTTCTTCGATATCTGCCAAACCAGTTGACCTACAGCGATAAAATAAATATGACTGAATTCTAGATTAAATTATCTATAAAGTGGCATTAATAGATTTTAATTTTAGATACAAAAAAAAAACCAACAACATGCTGCACTATTTCTTCGATATCTGCCAAACCAGTTGACCTACAGCGATCAAATAAATATGACTGAATTCTAGATTAAATTATCTATAAAGTGGCATTAATAGATTTTTGTTTTAGATACAAAAAAAACCAACAACATGCTGCACTATTTCTTCGATATCTGCCAAACCAGTTGACCTACAGCGATAAAATAAATATGACTGAATTCTAGATTAAATTATCTATAAAGTGGCATTAATAGATTTTAGTTTTAGATACAAAAAAAAACCAACAACATGCTGCACTATTTCTTCGATATCTGCCAAACCAGTTGACCTAAAGCGATAAAATAAATATGACTGAATTCTAGATTAAATTATCTATAAAGTGGCATTAATAGATTTTTGTTTTAGATACAAAAAAACCAACAACATGATGCACTATTTCTTCGATATCTGCCAAACCAGTTGACCTACAGCGATCAAATAAATATGACTGAATTCTAGATTAAATTATCTATAAAGTTGCATTAATAGATTTTTGTTTTAGATACAAAAAAAAAACAACAACATGCTGCACTATTTCTTCGATATCTGCCAAACCAGTTGACCTAAAGCGATAAAATAAATATGACTGAATTCTAGATTAAATTATCTATAAAGTGGCATTAATAGATTTTTGTTTTAGATACAAAAAAACCAACAACATGCTGCACTATTTCTTCGATATCTGCCAAACCAGTTGACCTACAGCGATAAAATAAATATGACTGAATTCTAGATTAAATTATCTATAAAGTGGCATTAATAGATTTTAATTTTAGATACAAAAAAAAACCAACAACATGCTGCACTATTTCTTCGATATCTGCCAAACCAGTTGACCTACAGCGATCAAATAAATATGACTGAATTCTAGATTAAATTATCTATAAAGTGGCATTAATAGATTTTTGTTTTAGATACAAAAAAAAACCAACAACATGCTGCACTATTTCTTCGATATCTGCCAAACCAGTTGACCTACAGCGATAAAATAAATATGACTGAATTCTAGATTAAATTATCTATAAAGTGGCATTAATAGATTTTTGTTTTAGATACAAAAAAAAACCAACAACATGCTGCACTATTTCTTGGATATCTGCCAAACCAGTTGACCTACAGCGATAAAATAAATATGACTGAATTCTAGATTAAATTATCTATAAAGTGGCATTAATAGATTTTAATTTTAGATACAAAAAAAAACTAACAACATGCTGCACTATTTCTTCGATATCTGCCAAACCAGTTGACCTAAAGCGATAAAATAAATATGACTGAATTCTAGATTAAATTATCTATAAAGTGGCATTAATAGATTTTAATTTTAGATACAAAAAAAAAAAAACAAAAGCTGCACTATTTCTTCGATATCTGCCAAACCAGTTAACCTATAGCGATCAAATAAATATGACTGAATTCTAGATTAAATTATCTATAAAGTGGCATTAATAGATTTTTGTTTTAGATACAAAAAAAAACCAACAACATGCTGCACTATTTCTTCGATATCTGCCAAACCAGTTGACCTAAAGCGATAAAATAAATATGACTGAATTCTAGATTAAATTATCTATAAAGTGGCATTAATAGATTTTTGTTTTAGATACAAAAAAAAACCAACAACATGATGCACTATTTCTTCGATATCTGCCAAACCAGTTGACCTACAGCGATCAAATAAATATGACTGAATTCTAGATTAAATTATCTATAAAGTGGCATTAATAGATTTTTGTTTTAGATACAAAAAAAAAAACCAACAACATGCTGCACTATTTCTTGGATATCAGCCAAACCAGTTGACCTACAGCGATAAAATAAATATGACTGAATTCTAGATTAAATTATCTATAAAGTGGCATTAATAGATTTTAATTTTAGATACAAAAAAAAACTAACAACATGCTGCACTATTTCTTCGATATCTTCCAAACCAGTTGACCTAAAGCGATAAAATAAATATGACTGAATTCTAGATTAAATTATCTATAAAGTGGCATTAATAGATTTTTGTTTTAGATACAAAAAAAAAACCAACAACATGATGCACTATTTCTTCGATATCTGCCAAACCAGTTGACCTACAGCGATCAAATAAATATGACTGAATTCTAGATTAAATTATCTATAAAGTGGCATTAATAGATTTTTGTTTTAGATACAAAAAAAAACCAACAACATGCTGCACTATTTCTTCGATATCTGCCAAACCAGTTGACCTACAGCGATCAAATAAATATGACTTAATTCTAGATTAAATTATCTATAAAGTGGTATTAATAGATTTTTGTTTTAGATACAAAAAAAACCAACAACATGCTGCACTATTTCTTCGATATCTGCCAAACCAGTTGACCTACAGCGATAAAATAAATATGACTGAATTCTAGATTAAATTATCTATAAAGTGGCATTAATAGATTTTAATTTTAGATACAAAAAAAAAAACCAACAACATGCTGCACTATTTCTTCGATATCTGCCAAACCAGTTGACCTACAGCGATCAAATAAATATGACTGAATTCTAGAATAAATTATCTATAAAGTGGCATTAATAGATTTTTGTTTTAGATACAAAAAAAAAAACCAACAACATGATGCACTATTTCTTCGATATCTGCCAAACCAGTTGACCTACAGCGATCAAATAAATATGACTGAATTCTAGATTAAATTATCTATAAAGTGGCATTAATAGATTTTTGTTTTAGATACAAAAAAAAACCAACAACATGCTGCACTATTTCTTCGATATCTGCCAAACCAGTTGACCTACAGCGATAAAATAAATATGACTGAATTCTAGATTAAATTATCTATAAAGTGGCATTAATAGATTTTAATTTTAGATACAAAAAAAACCAACAACATGCTGCACTATTTCTTCGATATCTGCCAAACCAGTTGACCTACAGCGATAAAATAAATATGACTGAATTCTAGATTAAATTATCTATAAAGTGGCATTAATAGATTTTTATTTTGGATACAATAAAAAACCAACAACATGATGCACTATTTCTTCGATATCTGCCAAACCAGTTGACCTACAGCGATCAAATAAATATGACTGAATTCTAGATTAAATTATCTATAAAGTGGCATTAATAGATTTTTGTTTTAGATACAAAAAAAACCAACAACATGCTGCACTATTTCTTCGATATCTGCCAAACCAGTTGACCTACAGCGATCAAATAAATATGACTGAATTCTAGATTAAATTATCTATAAAGTGGCATTAATAGATTTTAATTTTAGATACAAAAAAAACCAACAACATGCTGCACTATTTCTTCGATATCTGCCAAACCAGTTGACCTAAAGCGATAAAATAAATATGACTGAATTCTAGATTAAATTATCTATAAAGTGGCATTAATAGATTTTTGTTTTAGATACAAAAAAAAAACTAACAACATGATGCACTATTTCTTCGATATCTGCCAAACCAGTTGACCTACAGCGATCAAATAAATATGACTGAATTCTAGATTAAATTATCTATAAAGTGGCATTAATAGATTTTTGTTTTAGATACAAAAAAAAACCAACAACATGCTGCACTATTTCTTCGATATCTGCCAAACCAGTTGACCTACAGCAATCAAATAAATATGACTTAATTCTAGATTAAATTATCTATAAAGTGGTATTAATAGATTTTTGTTTTAGATACAAAAAAAACCAACAACATGCTGCACTATTTCTTCGATAGCTGCCAAACCAGTTGACCTACAGCGATAAAATAAATATGACTGAATTCTAGATTAAATTATCTATAAAGTGGCATTAATAGATTTTTGTTTTAGATACAAAAAAAAATCAACAACATGCTGCACTATTTCTTCGATATCTGCCAAACCAGTTGACCTACAGCGATCAAATAAATATGACTTAATTCTAGATTAAATTATCTATAAAGTGGTATTAATAGATTTTTGTTTTAGATACAAAAAAAAACCAACAACATGCAGCACTATTTCTTCGATATCTGCCAAACCAGTTGACCTACAGCGATAAAATAAATATGACTGAATTCTAGATTAAATTATCTATAAAGTGGCATTAATAGATTTTAATTTTAGATACAAAAAAAAACTAACAACATGCTGCACTATTTCTTCGATATTTGCCAAACCAGTTGACCTAAAGCGATAAAATAAATATGACTGAATTCTAGATTAAATTATCTATAAAGTGGCATTAATAGATTTTTGTTTTAGATACAAAAAAAAAAACCAACAACATGATGCACTATTTCTTCGATATCTGCCAAACCAGTTGACCTACAGCGATCAAATAAATACGACTGAATTCTAGATTAAATTATCTATAAAGTGGCATTAATAGATTTTTGTTTTAGATACAAAAAAAAAACCAACAACATGCTGCACTATTCCTTCGATATCTGCCAAACCAGTTGACCTACAGCGATCAAATAAATATGACTTAATTCTAGATTAAATTATCTATAAAGTGGTATTAATAGATTTTTGTTTTAGATACAAAAAAAACCAACAACATGCTGCACTATTTCTTCGATATCTGCCAAACCAGTTGACCTACAGCGATCAAATAAATATGACTTAATTCTAGATTAAATTATCTATAAAGTGGTATTAATAGATTTTTGTTTTAGATACAAAAAAAACCAACAACATGCTGCACTATTTCTTCGATATCTGCCAAACCAGTTGACCTACAGCGATAAAATAAATATGACTGAATTCTAGATTAAATTATCTATAAAGTGGCATTAATAGATTTTAATTTTAGATACAAAAAAAAAAACCAACAACATGCTGCACTATTTCTTCGATATCTGCCAAACCAGTTGACCTACAGCGATCAAATAAATATGACTGAATTCTAGATTAAATTATCTATAAAGTGGCATTAATAGATTTTTGTTTTAGATACAAAAAAAAACCAACAACATGCTGCACTATTTCTTCGATATCTGCCAAACCAGTTGACCTACAGCGATAAAATAAATATGACTGAATTCTAGATTAAATTATCTATAAAGTGGCATTAGTAGATTTTAATTTTAGATACAAAAAAAAACCAACAACATGCTGCACTATTTCTTCGATATCTGCCAAACCAGTTGACCTAAAGCGATAAAATAAATATGACTGAATTCTAGATTAAATTATCTATAAAGTGGCATTAATAGATTTTTGTTTTAGATACAAAAAAAAACCAACAACATGATGCACTATTTCTTCGATATCTGCCAAACCAGTTGACCTACAGCGATCAAATAAATATGACTGAATTCTAGATTAAATTATCTATAAAGTGGCATTAATAGATTTTAATTTTAGATACAAAAAAAAACTAACAACATGCTGCACTATTTCTTCGATATCTGCCAAACCAGTTGACCTAGAGCGATAAAATAAATATGACTGAATTCTAGATTAAATTATCTATAAAGTGGCATTAATAGATTTTTCTTTTAGATACAAAAAAAAAACCAACACCATGATGCACTATTTCTTCGATATCTGCCAAACCAGTTGACCTACAGCGATCAAATAAAAATGACTGAATTCTAGATTAAATTATCTATAAAGTGGCATTAATAGATTTTTGTTTTAGATACAAAAAAAAAACCAACAACATGCTGCACTATTTCTTCGATATCTGCCAAACCAGTTGACCTACAGCGATCAAATAAATATGACTTAATTCTAGATTAAATTATCTATAAAGTGGTATTAATAGATTTTTGTTTTAGATACAAAAAAAACCAACAACATGCTGCACTATTTCTTCGATATCTGCCAAACCAGTTGACCTACAGCGATAAAATAAATATGACTGAATTCTAGATTAAATTATCTATAAAGTGGCATTAATAGATTTTAATTTTAGATACAAAAAAAAAACCAACAACATGCTGCACTATTTCTTCGATATCTGCCAAACCAGTTGACCTACAGCGATCAAATAAATATGACTGAATTCTAGATTAAATTATCTATAAAGTGGCATTAATAGATTTTTGTTTTAGATACAAAAAAAACCAACAACATGCTGCACTATTTCTTCGATATCTGCCAAACCAGTTGACCTACAGCGATAAAATAAATATGACTGAATTCTAGATTAAATTATCTATAAAGTGGCATTAATAGATTTTAGTTTTAGATACAAAAAAAAACCAACAACATGCTGCACTATTTCTTCGATATCTGCCAAACCAGTTGACCTAAAGCGATAAAATAAATATGACTGAATTCTAGATTAAATTATCTATAAAGTGGCATTAATAGATTTTTGTTTTAGATACAAAAAAACCAACAACATGATGCACTATTTCTTCGATATCTGCCAAACCAGTTGACCTACAGCGATCAAATAAATATGACTGAATTCTAGATTAAATTATCTATAAAGTGGCATTAATAGATTTTTGTTTTAGATACAAAAAAAAACCAACAACATGCTGCACTATTTCTTCGATATCTGCCAAACCAGTTGACCTAAAGCGATAAAATAAATATGACTGAATTCTAGATTAAATTATCTATAAAGTGGCATTAATAGATTTTTGTTTTAGATACAAAAAAACCAACAACATGCTGCACTATTTCTTCGATATCTGCCAAACCAGTTGACCTACAGCGATAAAATAAATATGACTGAATTCTAGATTAAATTATCTATAAAGTGGCATTAATAGATTTTAATTTTAGATACAAAAAAAAACCAACAACATGCTGCACTATTTCTTCGATATCTGCCAAACCAGTTGACCTACAGCGATCAAATAAATATGACTGAATTCTAGATTAAATTATCTATAAAGTGGCATTAATAGATTTTTGTTTTAGATACAAAAAAAAACCAACAACATGCTGCACTATTTCTTCGATATCTGCCAAACCAGTTGACCTACAGCGATAAAATAAATATGACTGAATTCTAGATTAAATTATCTATAAAGTGGCATTAATAGATTTTTGTTTTAGATACAAAAAAAAACCAACAACAAGCTGCACTATTTCTTGGATATCTGCCAAACCAGTTGACCTACAGTGATAAAATAAATATGACTGAATTCTAGATTAAATTATCTATAAAGTGGCATTAATAGATTTTAATTTTAGATACAAAAAAAAACTAACAACATGCTGCACTATTTCTTCGATATCTGCCAAACCAGTTGACCTAAAGCGATAAAATAAATATGACTGAATTCTAGATTAAATTATCTATAAAGTGGCATTAATAGATTTTAATTTTAGATACAAAAAAAAAACAACAAAAGCTGCACTATTTCTTCGATATCTGCCAAACCAGTTAACCTATAGCGATCAAATAAATATGACTGAATTCTAGATTAAATTATCTATAAAGTGGCATTAATAGATTTTTGTTTTAGATACAAAAAAAAACCAACAACATGCTGCACTATTTCTTCGATATCTGCCAAACCAGTTGACCTAAAGCGATAAAATAAATATGACTGAATTCTAGATTAAATTATCTATAAAGTGGCATTAATAGATTTTTGTTTTAGATACAAAAAAAAACCAACAACATGATGCACTATTTCTTCGATATCTGCCAAACCAGTTGACCTACAGCGATCAAATAAATATGACTGAATTCTAGATTAAATTATCTATAAAGTGGCATTAATAGATTTTTGTTTTAGATACAAAAAAAAAACCAACAACATGCTGCACTATTTCTTGGATATCTGCCAAACCAGTTGACCTACAGCGATAAAATAAATATGACTGAATTCTAGATTAAATTATCTATAAAGTGGCATTAATAGATTTTAATTTTAGATACAAAAAAAAACTAACAACATGCTGCACTATTTCTTCGATATCTTCCAAACCAGTTGACCTAAAGCGATAAAATAAATATGACTGAATTCTAGATTAAATTATCTATAAAGTGGCATTAATAGATTTTTGTTTTAGATACAAAAAAAAACCAACAACATGATGCACTATTTCTTCGATATCTGCCAAACCAGTTGACCTACAGCGATCAAATAAATATGACTGAATTCTAGATTAAATTATCTATAAAGTGGCATTAATAGATTTTTGTTTTAGATACAAAAAAAAACCAACAACATGCTGCACTATTTCTTCGATATCTGCCAAACCAGTTGACCTACAGCGATCAAATAAATATGACTTAATTCTAGATTAAATTATCTATAAAGTGGTATTAATAGATTTTTGTTTTAGATACAAAAAAAACCAACAACATGCTGCACTATTTCTTCGATATCTGCCAAACCAGTTGACCTACAGCGATAAAATAAATATGACTGAATTCTAGATTAAATTATCTATAAAGTGGCATTAATAGATTTTAATTTTAGATACAAAAAAAAAACCAACAACATGCTGCACTATTTCTTCGATATCTGCCAAACCAGTTGACCTACAGCGATCAAATAAATATGACTGAATTCTAGAATAAATTATCTATAAAGTGGCATTAATAGATTTTTGTTTTAGATACAAAAAAAAAACCAACAACATGATGCACTATTTGTTCGATATCTGCCAAACCAGTTGACCTACAGCGATCAAATAAATATGACTGAATTCTAGATTAAATTATCTATAAAGTGGCATTAATAGATTTTTGTTTTAGATACAAAAAAAACCAACAACATGCTGCACTATTTCTTCGATATCTGCCAAACCAGTTGACCTACAGCGATCAAATAAATATGACTTAATTCTAGATTAAATTATCTATAAAGTGGTATTAATAGATTTTTGTTTTAGATACAAAAAAAACCAACAACATGCTGCACTATTTCTTCGATATCTGCCAAACCAGTTGACCTACAGCGATAAAATAAATATGACTGAATTCTAGATTAAATTATCTATAAAGTGGCATTAATAGATTTTAATTTTAGATACAAAAAAAAAACCAACAACATGCTGCACTATTTCTTCGATATCTGCCAAACCAGTTGACCTAAAGCGATAAAATAAATATGACTGAATTCTAGATTAAATTATCTATAAAGTGGCATTAATAGATTTTTGTTTTAGATACAAAAAAAAACCAACAACATGATGCACTATTTCTTCGATATCTGCCAAACCAGTTGACCTACAGCGATCAAATAAATATGACTGAATTCTAGATTAAATTATCTATAAAGTGGCATTAATAGATTTTTGTTTTAGATACAAAAAACAACCAACAACATGCTGCACTATTTCTTCGATATCTGCCAAACCAGTTGACCTACAGCGATAAAATAAATATGACTAAATTCTAGATTAAATTATCTATAAAGTGGCATTAATAGATTTTAATTTTAGATACAAAAAAAAACCAACAACATGCTGCACTATTTCTTCGATATCTGCCAAACCAGTTGACCTACAGCGATAAAATAAATATGACTGAATTCTAGATTAAATTATCTATAAAGTGGCATTAATAGATTTTTATTTTGGATACAATAAAAAACCAACAACATGATGCACTATTTCTTCGATATCTGCCAAACCAGTTGACCTACAGCGATCAAATAAATATGACTGAATTCTAGATTAAATTATCTATAAAGTGGCATTAATAGATTTTTGTTTTAGATACAAAAAAAACCAACAACATGCTGCACTATTTCTTCGATATCTGCCAAACCAGTTGACCTACAGCGATCAAATAAATATGACTGAATTCTAGATTAAATTATCTATAAAGTGGCATTAATAGATTTTGATTTTAGATACAAGAAAAAACAAACAACATGCTGCACTATTTCTTCGATATCTGCCAAGCCAGTTGACCTACAGCGATAAAATAAATATGACTGAATTCTAGATTAAATTATCTATAAAGTGGCATTAATAGATTTTTGTTTTAGATACAAAAAAAAACCAACAACATGCTGCACTATTTCTTCGATATCTGCCAAACCAGTTGACCTACAGCGATCAAATAAATATTACTGAATTCTAGATTAAATTATCTATAAAGTGGCATTAATAGATTTTTGTTTTAGATACAAAAAAAAACCAACAACATGCTGCACTATTTCTTCGATATCTGGCAAAGTTGACCTACAGCGATCAAATAAATATGACTGAATTCTAGATTAAATTATCTATAAAGTGGCATTAATAGATTTTTGTTTTAGATACAAAAAAAAACCAACAACATGCTGCACTATTTCTTCGATATCTGCCAAACCAGTTGACCTACAGCGATCAAATAAATATGACTGAATTCTAGATTAAATTATCTATAAAGTGGCATTAATAGATTTTTGTTTTAGATACAAAAAAAAACCAACAACATGATGCACTATTTCTTCGATATCTGCCAAACCAGTTGACCTACAGCGATCAAATAAATATGACTGAATTCTAGATTAAATTATCTATAAAGTGGCATTAATAGATTTTTGTTTTAGATACAACAAACAACCAACAACATGCTGCACTATTTCTTCGATATCTGCCAAACCAGTTGACCTACAGCGATAAAATAAATATGACTGAATTCTAGATTAAATTATCTATAAAGTGGCATTAATAGATTTTAATTTTAGATACAAAAAAAAAACCAACAACATGCTGCACTATTTCTTCGATATCTGCCAAACCAGTTGACCTACAGCGATAAAATAAATATGAATGAATTCTAGATTAAATTATCTATAAAGTGGCATTAATAGATTTTTATTTTGGATACAATAAAAAACCAACAACATGATGCACTATTTCTTCGATATCTGCCAAACCAGTTGACCTACAGCGATCAAATAAATATGACTGAATTCTAGATTAAATTATCTATAAAGTGGCATTAATAGATTTTTGTTTTAGATACAAAAAAAACCAACAACATGCTGCACTATTTCTTCGATATCTGCCAAACCAGTTGACCTACAGCGATCAAATAAATATGACTGAATTCTAGATTAAATTATCTATAAAGTGGCATTAATAGATTTTAATTTTAGATACAAAAAAAACCAACAACATGCTGCACTATTTCTTCGATATCTGCCAAACCAGTTCACCTACAGCGATAAAACAAATATGACTGAATTCTAGATTAAATTATCTATAAAGTGGCATTAATAGATTTTTATTTTAGATACAAAAAACCAACAACATTATGCACTATTTCTTCGATATCTGCCAAACCAGTTGACCTACAGCGATCAAATAAATATGACTGAATTCTAGATTAAATTATCTATAAAGTGGCATTAATAGATTTTTGTTTTAGATACAAAAAAAAACCAACAACATGCTGCACTATTTCTTCGATATCTGCCAAACCAGTTGACCTACAGCGATCAAATAAATATGACTGAATTCTAGATTAAATTATCTATAAAGTGGCATTAATAGATTTTTGTTTTAGATACAAAAAAAAACCAACAACATGCTGCACTATTTCTTCGATATCTGGCAAAGTTGACCTACAGCGATCAAATAAATATGACTGAATTCTAGATTAAATTATCTATAAAGTGGCATTAATAGATTTTTGTTTTAGATACAAAAAAAAACCAACAACATGTTGCACTATTTCTTCGATATCTGCCAAAGCAGTTGACCTACAGCGATAAAATAAATATGACTGAATTCTAGATTAAATTATCTATAAAGTGGCATTAACAGATTTTAATTTTAGATACAAAAAAAAACCAACAACATGCTGCACTATTTCTTCGACATCTGCCAAACCAGTTGACCTACAGCGATCAAATAAATATGACTGAATTCTAGATTAAATTATCTATAAAGTGGCATTAATAGATTTTTGTTCTAGATAAAAAAAAAACCAACAACATGCTGCACTATTTCTTCGATATCTGCCAAACCAGTTGACCTACAGCGATAAAATAAATATGACTGAATTCTAGATTAAATTATCTATAAAGTGGCATTAATAGATTTTAATTTTAGATACAAGAAAAAACCAACAACATGCTGCACTATTTCTTCGATATCTGCCAAACCAGTAGACCTACAGCGATCAAATAAATATGACTGAATTCTAGATTAAATAATCTATAAAGTGGCATTAATAGATTTTTGTTTTAGATACAAAAACAAAACCAACAACATGCTGCACTATTTCTTCGATATTTGTAAAACCAGTTGACCTACAGCGATAAAATAAATATGACTGAATTCTAGATTAAATTATCTATAAAGTGGCATTAATAGATTTTTGTTTTAGATACAAAAAAAACCAACAACATGCTGCACTATTTCTTCGATATCTGCCAAACCAGTTGACCTACAGCGATAAAATAAATATGACTGAATTCTAGATTAAATTATCTATAAAGTGGCATTAATAGATTTTTGTTTTAGATACAAAAAAAAACCAACAACATGCTGCACTATTTCTTCGATATCTGCCAAACCAGTTGACCTACAGCGATCAAATAAATATGACTGAATTCTAGATTAAATTATCTATAATGTGGCCTTAATAGATTTTAATTTTAGATACAAAAGAAACCAACAACATGCTGCACTATTTCTTCGATATCTGCCAAACCAGTTGACCTACAGCGATAAAATAAATATGACTGAATTCTAGATTAAATTATCTATAAAGTGGCATTAATAGATTTTAATTTTAGATACAAAAAAAAATCCAACAACATGCTGCACTATTTCTTCGATATCTGCCAAACCAGTTGACCTACAGCGATAAAATAAATATGACTGAATTCTAGATTAAATTATCTATAAAGTGGCATTAATAGATTTTAATTTTAAATACAAAAAAAAACCAACAACATGCTGCACTATTTCTTCGATATCTGCCAAACCAGTTGACCTACAGCGATCAAATAAATATGACTGAATTCTAGATTAAATTATCTATAAAGTGGCATTAATAGATTTTTGTTTTAGATACAAAAAAAAAACCAACAACATGCTGCACTATTTCTTCCATATCTGCCAAACCAGTTGACCTACAGCGATCAAATAAATATGACTGAATTCTAGATTAAATTATCTATAAAGTGGCATTAATAGATTTTTGTTTTAGATACAAAAAAAACCAACAACATGATGCACTATTTCTTCGATATCTGCCAAACCAGTTGACCTACAGCGATCAAATAAATATGACTGAATTCTAGATTAAACTATCTATGAAGTGGCATTAATAGATTTTTGTTTTAGATACAAAAAAAAACCAACAACATGCTGCACTATTTCTTCGATATCTGCCAAACCAGTTGACCTACAGCGATAAAATAAATATGTATGAATTCTAGATTAAATTATCTATAAAGTGGCATTAACAGATTTTAATTTTAGATACAAAAAAAAACCAACAACATGCTGCACTATTTCTTCGACATGTGCCAAACCAGTTGACCTACAGCGATCAAATAAATATGACTGAATTCTAGATTAAATTATCTATAAAGTGGCATTAATAGATTTTTGTTTTAGATACAAAAAAAACCAACAACATGCTGCACTATTTCTTCGATATCTGATAAACCAGTTGACCTAGAGCGATAAAATAAATATGACTGAATTCTAGATTAAATTATCTATAAAGTGGCATTAATAGATTTTAATTTTAGATACAAAAACAAAACCAACAACATGCTGCACTATTTCTTCGATATCTGCCAAACCAGTAGACCTACAGCGATCAAATAAATATGACTGAATTCTAGATTAAATTATCTATAAAGTGGCATTAATAGATTTTTGTTTTAGATACAAAAACAAAACCAACAACATGCTGCATTATTTCTTCGATATCTGTAAAACCAGTTGACCTACAGCGATCAAATAAATATGACTGAATTCTAGATTAAATTATCTATAAAGTGGCATTAATAGATTTTTGTTTTAGATACAAAAAAAAAACCAACAACATGCTGCACTATTTCTTCGATATCTGCCAAACCAGTTGACCTACAGCGATAAAATAAATATGACTGAATTCTAGATTAAATTATCTATAAAGTGGTATTAATAGATTTTAATTTTAGATACAAAAAAAACCAACAACATGCTGCACTATTTCTTCGATATCTGCCAAACCAGTTGACCTACAGCGATAAAATAAATATGACTGAATTCTAGATTAAATTATCTATAAAGTGGCATTAATAGATTTTTGTTTTAGATACAAAAAAAACCAACAACATACTGCACTATTTCTTCGATATCTGCCAAACCAGTTGACCTACAGCGATCAAATAAATATGACTGAATTCTAGATTAAATTATCGATAAAGTGGCATTAATAGATTTTTGTTTTAGATACAAAAAAAAACCAACATGCTGCACTATTTCTTCGATATCTGCCAAACCAGTTGACCTACAGCGATCAAATAAATATGACTGAATTCTAGATTCAATTATCTATAAAGTGGCATTAATAGATTTTTGTTTTAGATACAAAAAAAAACCAACAACATGCTGCACTATTTCTTCGATATCTGCCAAACCAGTTGACCTACAGCGATCAAATAAATATGACTGAATTCTAGATTAAATTATCTATAAAGTGGCATTAATAGATTTTAATTTTAGATACAAAAAAAACCAACAACATGCTGCACTATTTCTTCGATATCTGCCAAACCAGTTGACCTACAGCAATAAAATAAATATGACTGAATTCTAGATTAAAATATCTATAAAGTGGCATTAATAGATTTTAATTTTAGATACAAAAAAAAAAACAACAACATGCTGCACTATTTCTTCGATATCTGCCAAACCAGTTGACCTACAGCGATCAAATAAATATGACTGAATTCTAGATTAAATTATCTATAAAGTGGCATTAATAGATTTTTGTTTTAGATACAAAAAAAAACCAACAACATGCTGCACTATTTCTTCGATATCTGCCAAACCAGTTGACCTACAGCGATAAAATAAATATGACTGAATTCTAGATTAAATTATCTATAAAGTGGTATTAATAGATTTTAATTTTAGATACTAATCTAGAATTCATTCATATTTATTTGATCGCTGTAGGTCAACTGGTTTGGCAGATATCGAAGAAATAGTGCAGCATGTTGTTGGTTTTTTTTTGTATCTAAAACAAAAATCTATTAATGCCACTTTATAGATAATTTAACCTAGAATTCAGTCATATTTATTTGATCGCTGTAGGTCAACTGGTTTGGCATATATCGAAGAAATAGTGCAGCATGTTGTTGGTTTTTTTGTATCTAAAATTAAAATCTATTAATGCCACTTTATAGATAATTTAATCTAGAATTCAGTCATATTTATTTGATCGCTGTAGGTCAACTGGTTTGGCAGATATCGAAGAAATAGTGCAGCATGTTGTTGGTTTTCTGTTGTATCTAAAATTAAAATCTATTAATGCCACTTTATAGATAATTTAATCTAGAATTCAGTCATATTTATTTTATCGCTGTAGGTCAACTGGTTTGGCAGATATCGAAGAAATAGTGCAGCCTGCTGTTGGTTTTTTTTTTGTATCTAAAATTAAAATCTATTAATGGCACTTTATAGATAATTTAATCTAGAATTCAGTCATATTTATTTGATCGCTGTAGGTCAACTGGTTTGGCAGATATCGAAGAAATAGTGCAGCATGTTGTTGGTTTTCTTTTGTATCTAAAATTAAAATCTATTAATGCCACTTTATAGATAATTTAATCTAGAATTCAGTCATATTTATTTTATCGCTGTAGGTCAACTGGTTTGGCAGATATCGAAGAAATAGTGCAGCCTGCTGTTGGTTTTTTTTTTGTATCTAAAATTAAAATCTATTAATGGCACTTTATAGATAATTTAATCTAGAATTCAGTCATATTTATTTGATCGCTGTAGGTCAACTGGTTTGGCAGATATCGAAGAAATAGTGCAGCATGTTGTTGGTTTTTTTTTTGTATCTAAAATTAAAATCTATTAATGCCACTTTATAGATAATTTAATCTAGAATTCAGTCATATTTATTTTATCGCTGTAGGTCAACTGGTTTGGCAGATATCGAAGAAATAGTGCAGCCTGCTGTTGGTTTTTTTTTTTGTATCTAAAAATAAAATCTATTAATGGCACTTTATAGATAATTTAATCTAGAATTCAGTCATATTTATTTGATCGCTGTAGGTCAACTGGTTTGGCAGATATCGAAGAAATAGTGCAGCATGTTGTTGGTTTTTTTTTGTATCTAAAATTAAAATCTATTAATGCCACTTTATAGATAATTTAATCTAGAACTCAGTCATATTTATTTTATCGCTGTAGGTCAACTGGTTTGGCAGATATCGAAGAAATAGTGCAGCATGTTGTTGGTTTTTTTTTGGTATCTAAAATTAAAATCTATTAATACCACTTTATAGATAATTTAATCTAGAACTCAATCATATTTATTTTATCGCTGTAGGTCAACTGGTTTGGCAGATATCGAAGAAATAGTGCAGCATGTTGTTGGTTTTTTTTTGTATCTAAAACAAAAATCTATTAATGCCACTTTATAGATAATTTAATCTAGAATTCAGTCATATTTATTTGATCGCTGTAGGTCAACTGGTTTGGCAGATATCGAAGAAATAGTGCAGCATGTTGTTGGTTTTTTTTTTGTATCTAAAATTAAAATCTATTAGTGCCACTTTATAGATAATTTAATCTAGAATTCAGTCATATTTATTTGATCGCTGTAGGTCAACTGGTTTGGCAGATATCGAAGAAATAGTGCAGCATGTTGTTGGTTTTTTTGTATCTAAAACAAAAATCTATTAATGCCACTTTATAGATAATTTAATATAGAATTCAGTCATATTTATTTGATCGCTGTAGGTCAACTGGTTTGGCAGATATCGAAGAAATAGTGCAGCATGTTGTTGGTTTTTTTTTGTATCTAAAACAAAAATCTATTAATGCCACTTTATAGATAATTTAATATAGAATTCAGTCATATTTATTTGATCGCTGTAGGTCAACTGGTTTGGCAGATATCGAAGAAATAGTGCAGCATGTTGTTGGTTTTTTTTTGTATCTAAAATTAAAATCTATTAATGCCACTTTATAGATAATTTAATCTAGAATTCAGTCATATTTATTTGATCGCTCTAGGTCAACTGGTTTGGCAGATATCGAAGAAATAGTCCAGCATGTTGTTGTTTTTTGTTGTATCTAAAATTAAAATCTATTAATGCCACTTTATAGATAATTTAATCTAGAATTCAGTCATATTTATTTTATCGCTGTAGGTCAACTGGTTTGGCAGATATCGAAGAAATAGTGCAGCATGTTGTTGGTTTTTTTTGTATCTAAAACAAAAATCTATTAATGCCACTTTATAGATAATTTAATATAGAATTCAGTCATATTTATTTGATCGCTGTAGGTCAACTGGTTTGGCAGATATCGAAGAAATAGTGCAGCATGTTGTTGGTTTTTTTTTGTATTTAAAATTAAAATCTATTAATGCCACTTTATAGATAATTTAATCTAGAATTCAGTCATATTTATTTGATCGCTGTAGGTCAACTGGTTTGGCAGATATCGAAGAAATAGTGCAGCATGTTGTTGGTTTTTTTTTGTATCTAAAACAAAAATCTATTAATGCCACTTTATAGATAATTTAATATAGAATTCAGTCATATTTATTTGATCGCTGTAGGAAATAGAATATATAATAATATAGAAATAGTGCAGCATGTTGTTGGTTTTTTTTTGTATCTAAAACAAAAATCTATTAATGCCACTTTATAGATAATTTAATCTAGAATTCAGTCATATTTATTTGATCGCTGTAGGTCAACTGGTTTGGCATATATCGAAGAAATAGTGCAGCATGTTGTTGGTTTTTTTGTATCTAAAATTAAAATCTATTAATGCCACTTTATAGATAATTTAATCTAGAATTCAGTCATATTTATTTGATCGCTGTAGGTCAACTGGTTTGGCAGATATCGAAGAAATAGTGCAGCATGTTGTTGGTTTTCTTTTGTATCTAAAATTAAAATCTATTAATGCCACTTTATAGATAATTTAATCTAGAATTCAGTCATATTTATTTTATCGCTGTAGGTCAACTGGTTTGGCAGATATCGAAGAAATAGTGCAGCCTGCTGTTGGTTTTTTTTTTGTATCTAAAATTAAAATCTATTAATGGCACTTTATAGATAATTTAATCTAGAATTCAGTCATATTTATTTGATCGCTGTAGGTCAACTGGTTTGGCAGATATCGAAGAAATAGTGCAGCATGTTGTTGGTTTTCTTTTGTATCTAAAATTAAAATCTATTAATGCCACTTTATAGATAATTTAATCTAGAATTCAGTCATATTTATTTTATCGCTGTAGGTCAACTGGTTTGGCAGATATCGAAGAAATAGTGCAGCCTGCTGTTGGTTTTTTTTTTGTATCTAAAATTAAAATCTATTAATGGCACTTTATAGATAATTTAATCTAGAATTCAGTCATATTTATTTGATCGCTGTAGGTCAACTGGTTTGGCAGATATCGAAGAAATAGTGCAGCATGTTGTTGGTTTTTTTTTGTATCTAAAATTAAAATCTATTAATGCCACTTTATAGATAATTTAATCTAGAATTCAGTCATATTTATTTTATCGCTGTAGGTCAACTGGTTTGGCAGATATCGAAGAAATAGTGCAGCCTGCTGTTGGTTTTTTTTTTTGTATCTAAAATTAAAATCTATTAATGGCACTTTATAGATAATTTAATCTAGAATTCAGTCATATTTATTTGATCGCTGTAGGTCAACTGGTTTGGCAGATATCGAAGAAATAGTGCAGCATGTTGTTGGTTTTTTTTTGTATCTAAAATTAAAATCTATTAATGCCACTTTATAGATAATTTAATCTAGAACTCAGTCATATTTATTTTATCGCTGTAGGTCAACTGGTTTGGCAGATATCGAAGAAATAGTGCAGCATGTTGTTGGTTTTTTTTTGTATCTAAAATTAAAATCTATTAATTCCACTTTATAGATAATTTAATCTAGAATTCAGTCATATTTATTTGATCGCTATAGGTCAACTGGTTTGGCAGATATCGAAGAAATAGTGCAGCATGTTGTTGGTTTTTTTTGTATCTGAAACAAAAATCTATTAATGCCACTTTATAGATAATTTAATCTAGAATTCAGTCATATTTATTTGATCGCTGTAGGTCAACTGGTTTGGCAGATATCGAAGAAATAATGCAGCATGTTGTTGGTTTTTTTTGGTATCTAAAATTAAAATCTATTAATACCACTTTATAGATAATTTAATCTAGAATTCAGTCATATTTATTTGATCGCTATAGGTCAACTGGTTTGGCAGATATCGAAGAAATAGTGCAGCATGTTGTTGGTTTTTTTTGTATCTGAAACAAAAATCTATTAATGCCACTTTATAGATAATTTAATCTAGAATTCAGTCATATTTATTTGATCGCTGTAGGTCAACTGGTTTGGCAGATATCGAAGAAATAATGCAGCATGTTGTTGGTTTTTTTTGGTATCTAAAATTAAAATCTATTAATACCACTTTATAGATAATTTAATCTAGAACTCAATCATATTTATTTTATCGCTGTAGGTCAACTGGTTTGGCAGATATCGAAGAAATAGTGCAGCATGTTGTTGGTTTTTTTTTGTATCTAAAATTAAAATCTATTAATGCCACTTTATAGATAATTTAATCTAGAATTCAGTCATATTTATTTGATCGCTGTAGGTCAACTGGTTTGGCAGATATCGAAGAAATAGTGCAGCATGTTGTTGGTTTTTTTTTGTATCTAAAACATAAATCTATTAATGCCACTTTATAGATAATTTAATATAGAATTCAGTCATATTTATTTGATCGCTGTAGGAAATAGAATATATAATAATATAGAAATAGTGCAGCATGTTGTTGGTTTTTTTTTGTATCTAAAACAAAAATCTATTAATGCCACTTTATAGATAATTTAATCTAGAATTCAGTCATATTTATTTGATCGCTGTAGGTCAACTGGTTTGGCATATATCGAAGAAATAGTGCAGCATGTTGTTGGTTTTTTTGTATCTAAAATTAAAATCTATTAATGCCACTTTATAGATAATTTAATCTAGAATTCAGTCATATTTATTTGATCGCTGTAGGTCAACTGGTTTGGCAGATATCGAAGAAATAGTGCAGCATGTTGTTGGTTTTCTTTTGTATCTAAAATTAAAATCTATTAATGCCACTTTATAGATAATTTAATCTAGAATTCAGTCATATTTATTTTATCGCTGTAGGTCAACTGGTTTGGCAGATATCGAAGAAATAGTGCAGCCTGCTGTTGGTTTTTTTTTTGTATCTAAAATTAAAATCTATTAATGGCACTTTATAGATAATTTAATCTAGAATTCAGTCATATTTATTTGATCGCTGTAGGTCAACTGGTTTGGCAGATATCGAAGAAATAGTGCAGCATGTTGTTGGTTTTCTTTTGTATCTAAAATTAAAATCTATTAATGCCACTTTATAGATAATTTAATCTAGAATTCAGTCATATTTATTTTATCGCTGTAGGTCAACTGGTTTGGCAGATATCGAAGAAATAGTGCAGCCTGCTGTTGGTTTTTTTTTTGTATCTAAAATTAAAATCTATTAATGGCACTTTATAGATAATTTAATCTAGAATTCAGTCATATTTATTTGATCGCTGTAGGTCAACTGGTTTGGCAGATATCGAAGAAATAGTGCAGCATGTTGTTGGTTTTTTTTTTGTATCTAAAATTAAAATCTATTAATGCCACTTTATAGATAATTTAATCTAGAATTCAGTCATATTTATTTTATCGCTGTAGGTCAACTGGTTTGGCAGATATCGAAGAAATAGTGCAGCCTGCTGTTGGTTTTTTTTTTTGTATCTAAAATTAAAATCTATTAATGGCACTTTATAGATAATTTAATCTAGAATTCAGTCATATTTATTTGATCGCTGTAGGTCAACTGGTTTGGCAGATATCGAAGAAATAGTGCAGCATGTTGTTGGTTTTTTTTTGTATCTAAAATTAAAATCTATTAATGCCACTTTATAGATAATTTAATCTAGAACTCAGTCATATTTATTTTATCGCTGTAGGTCAACTGGTTTGGCAGATATCGAAGAAATAGTGCAGCATGTTGTTGGTTTTTTTTTGTATCTAAAATTAAAATCTATTAATTCCACTTTATAGATAATTTAATCTAGAATTCAGTCATATTTATTTGATCGCTATAGGTCAACTGGTTTGGCAGATATCGAAGAAATAGTGCAGCATGTTGTTGGTTTTGTTTGTATCTGAAACAAAAATCTATTAATGCCACTTTATAGATAATTTAATCTAGAATTCAGTCATATTTATTTGATCGCTGTAGGTCAACTGGTTTGGCAGATATCGAAGAAATAATGCAGCATGTTGTTGGTTTTTTTTGGTATCTAAAATTAAAATCTATTAATACCACTTTATAGATAATTTAATCTAGAACTCAATCATATTTATTTTATCGCTGTAGGTCAACTGGTTTGGCAGATATCGAAGAAATAGTGCAGCATGTTGTTGGTTTTTTTTTGTATCTAAAACAAAAATCTATTAATGCCACTTTATAGATAATTTAATGTAGAATTCAGTCATATTTATTTGATCGCTGTAGGTCAACTGGTTTGGCAGATATCGAAGAAATAGTGCAGCATGTTGTTGGTTTTTTTTTGTATCTAAAACATAAATCTATTAATGCCACTTTATAGATAATTTAATCTAGAATTCAGTCATATTTATTTGATCGCTGTAGATCAACTGGTTTGGCAGATATCGAAGAAATAGTGCAGCATGTTGTTGGTTTTTTTTTTGTATCTAAAACAAAAATCTATTAATGCCACTTTATAGATAATTTAATCTAGAATTCAGTCATATTTATTTTATCGCTGTAGGTCAACTGGTTTGGCAGATATCGAAGAAATAGTGCAGCATGTTGTTGGTTTTTTTTTGTATCTAAAACAAAAATCTATTAATGCCACTTTATAGATAATTTAATTTAGAATTCAGTCATATTTATTTGATCGCTGTAGGTCAACTGGTTTGGCAGATATCGAAGAAATAGTGCAGCATGTTGTTGGTTTTTTTTTTGTATCTAAAATTAAAATCTATTAATGCCACTTTATAGATAATTTAATCTAGAATTCAGTCATATTTATTTGATCGCTGTAGGTCAACTGGTTTGGCAGATATCGAAGAAATAGTGCAGCATGTTGTTGGTTTTTTTGTATCTAAAACAAAAATCTATTAATGCCACTTTATAGATAATTTAATATAGAATTCAGTCATATTTATTTGATCGCTGTAGGTCAACTGGTTTGGCAGATATCGAAGAAATAGTGCAGCATGTTGTTGGTTTTTTTTCGTATCTAAAACAAAAATCTATTAATGCCACTTTATAGATAATTTAATATAGAATTCAGTCATATTTATTTGATCGCTGTAGGTCAACTGGTTTGGCAGATATCGAAGAAATAGTGCAGCATGTTGTTGGTTTTTTTTTGTATCTAAAATTAAAATCTATTAATGCCACTTTATAGATAATTTAATCTAGAATTCAGTCATATTTATTTGATCGCTGTAGGTCAACTGGTTTGGCAGATATCGAAGAAATAGTCCAGCATGTTGTTGTTTTTTTTTGTATCTAAAATTAAAATCTATTAATGCCACTTTATAGATAATTTAATCTAGAATTCAGTCATATTTATTTTATCGCTGTAGGTCAACTGGTTTGGCAGATATCGAAGAAATAGTGCAGCATGTTGTTGGTTTTTTTTTGTATCTAAAACAAAAATCTATTAATGCCACTTTATAGATAATTTAATATAGAATTCAGTCATATTTATTTGATCGCTGTAGGTCAACTGGTTTGGCAGATATCGAAGAAATAGTGCAGCATGTTGTTGGTTTTTTTTTTGTATTTAAAATTAAAATCTATTAATGCCACTTTATAGATAATTTAATCTAGAATTCAGTCATATTTATTTGATCGCTGTAGGTCAACTGGTTTGGCAGATATCGAAGAAATAGTGCAGCATGTTGTTGGTTTTTTTTTGTATCTAAAACAAAAATCTATTAATGCCACTTTATAGATAATTTAATATAGAATTCAGTCATATTTATTTGATCGCTGTAGGTCAACTGGTTTGGCAGATATCGAAGAAATAGTGCAGCATGTTGTTGGTTTTTTTTTGTATCTAAAACAAAAATCTATTAATGCCACTTTATAGATAATTTAATATAGAATTCAGTCATATTTATTTGATCGCTGTAGGTCAACTGGTTTTTCATATATCGAAGAAATAGTGCAGCATGTTGTTGGTTTTTTTTTGTATCTAAAATTAAAATCTATTAATGCCACTTTATAGATAATTTAATCTAGAATTCAGTCATATTTATTTGATCGCTGTAGGTCAACTGGTTTGGCAGATATCGAAGAAATAGTCCAGCATGTTGTTGGTTTTTTTTTGTATCTAAAATTAAAATCTATTAATGCCACTTTATAGATAATTTAATCTAGAATTCAGTCATATTTATTTTATCGCTGTAGGTCAACTGGTTTGGCAGATATCGAAGAAATAGTGCAGCATGTTGTTGGTTTTTTTTTGTATCTAAAACAAAAATCTATTAATGCCACTTTATAGATAATTTAATATAGAATTCAGTCATATTTATTTGATCGCTGTAGGTCAACTGGTTTGGCAGATATCGAAGAAATAGTGCAGCATGTTGTTGGTTTTTTTTTTGTATCTAAAATTAAAATCTATTAATGCCACTTTATAGATAATTTAATCTAGAATTCAGTCATATTTATTTGATCGCTGTAGGTCAACTGGTTTGGCAGATATCGAAGAAATAGTGCAGCATGTTGTTGGTTTTTTTTGTATCTAAAACAAAAATCTATTAATGCCACTTTATAGATAATTTAATATAGAATTCAGTCATATTTATTTGATCGCTGTAGGTCAACTGGTTTGGCAGATATCGAAGAAATAGTGCAGCATGTTGTTGGTTTTTTTTGTATCTAAAACAAAAATCTATTAATGCCACTTTATAGATAATTTAATATAGAATTCAGTCATATTTATTTGATCGCTGTAGGTCAACTGGTTTGGCAGATATCGAAGAAATAGTGCAGCATGTTGTTGGTTTTTTTTTGTATCTAAAATTAAAATCTATTAATGCCACTTTATAGATAATTTAATCTAGAATTCAGTCATATTTATTTGATCGCTGTAGGTCAACTGGTTTGGCAGATATCGAAGAAATAGTGCAGCATGTTGTTGGTTTTTTTTGTTTCTAAAATTAAAATCTATTAATGCCACTTTATAGATAATTTTATCTAGAATTCAGTCATATTTATTTGATCGCTGTAGGTCAACTGGTTTGGCAGATATCGAAGAAATAGTGCAGCATGTTGTTGGTTTTTTTTTGTATCTAAAACAAAAATCTATTAATGCCACTTTATAGATAATTTAATCTAGAATTCAGTCATATTTATTTGATCGCTGTAGGTCAACTGGTTTGGCAGATATCGAAGAAATAGTGCAGCATGTTGTTGGTTTTTTTTTTGTATCTAAAATTAAAATCCATTAATGCCACTTTATAGATAATTTAATCTAGAATTCAGTCATATTTATTTGATCCCTCTAGGTCAACTGGTTTGGCAGATATCGAAGAAATAATGCAGCATGTAGTTGGTTTTTTTTTGTATCTAAAACAAAAATCTATTAATGCCACTTTATAGATAATTTAATCTAGAACTCAGTCATATTTATTTTATCGCTGTATGTCAACTGGTTTGGCAGATATCGAAGAAATAGTGCAGCATGTTGTTGGTTTTTTTTGTATCTAAAATTAAAATCTATTAATGCCACTTTATAGATAATTTTATCTAGAATTCAGTCATATTTATTTGATCGCTGTAGGTCAACTGGTTTGGCAGATATCGAAGAAATAGTGCAGCATGTTGTTGGTTTTTTTTGTATCTAAAACAAAAATCTATTAATGCCACTTTATAGATAATTTAATCTAGAGTTCAGTCATATTTATTTTATCGCTGTAGGTCAACTGGTTTGGCAGATATCGAATAAATAGTGCAGCATGTTGTTGGTTTTTTTTTGTATCTAAAACAAAAATCTATTAATGCCACTTTATAGATAATTTAATCTAGAATTCAGTCATATTTATTTTATCGCTGTAGGTCAACTGGTTTGGCAGATATCGAAGAAATAGTGCAGCATGTTGTTGGGTTTTTTTTGTATCTAAAACAAAAATCTATTAATGCCACTTTATAGATAATTTAATCTAGAATTCAGTCATATTTATTTGATCGCTGTAGGTCAATTGGTTTGGCAGATATCGAAGAAAAAGTGCAGCATGTTGTTGGTTTTTTTTTGTATCTAAAATTAAAATCTATTAATGCCACTTTATAGATAATTTAATCTAGAATTTAGTCATATTTATTTGATCGCTGTAGGTCAACTGGTTTGGCAGATATCGAAGAAATAGTGCAGCATTTTGTTGGTTTTTTTTTTTGTATCTAAAACAAAAATCTATTAATGCCACTTTATAGATAATTTAATCTAGAACTCAGTCATATTTATTTTATCGCTGTAGGTCAACTGGTTTGGCAGATATCGAAGAAATAGTGCAGCATGTTGTTGGTTTTTTTTTTGTATCTAAAATTAAAATCTATTAATGCCACTTTATAGATAATTTAATCTAGAATTCAGTCATATTTATTTTATCGCTGTAGGTCAACTGGTTTGGCAGATATCGCAGAAATAGTGCAGCATGTTGTTGGTTTTTTTTGTATCTAAAACAAAAATCTATTAATGCCACTTTATAGATAATTTAATCTAGAATTCAGTCATATTTATTTGATCGCTGTAGGTCAACTGGTTTGGCAGATATCGAAGAAATAGTGCAGCATGTTGTTGGTTTTTTTTGTATCTAAAATTAAAATCTATTAATGCCACTTTATAGATAATTTAATCTAGAATTCAGTCATATTTATTTGATCGCTGTAGGTCAACTGGTTTGGCAGATATCGAAGAAATAGTGCAGCATGTTGTTGGTTTTTTTTTTGTATCTAAAACAAAAATCTATTAATGCCACTTTATAGATAATTTAATCTAGAATTCAGTCATATTTATTTGATCGCTGTAGGTCAACTGGTTTGGCAGATATCGAATAAATAGTGCAGCATGTTGTTGGTTTTTTTTGTATCTAAAATTAAAATCTATTAATGCCACTTTATAGATAATTTAATCTAGAATTCAGTCATATTTATTTTATCGCTGTAGATCAACTGGTTTGGCAGATATCGAAGAAATAGTGCAGCATGTTGTTGGTTTTTTTTGTATCTAAAATTAAAATCTATTAATTCCACTTTATAGATAATTTAATCTAGAATTCAGTCATATTTATTTGATCGCTATAGGTCAACTGGTTTGGCAGATATCGAAGAAATAGTGCAGCATGTTGTTGGTTTTGTTTGTATCTGAAACAAAAATCTATTAATGCCACTTTATAGATAATTTAATCTAGAATTCAGTCATATTTATTTGATCGCTGTAGGTCAACTGGTTTGGCAGATATCGAAGAAATAATGCAGCATGTTGTTGGTTTTTTTTGGTATCTAAAATTAAAATCTATTAATACCACTTTATAGATAATTTAATCTAGAACTCAATCATATTTATTTTATCGCTGTAGGTCAACTGGTTTGGCAGATATCGAAGAAATAGTGCAGCATGTTGTTGGTTTTTTTTTGTATCTAAAACAAAAATCTATTAATGCCACTTTATAGATAATTTAATCTAGAATTCAGTCATATTTATTTGATCGCTGTAGGTCAACTGGTTTGGCAGATATCGAAGAAATAGTGCAGCATGTTGTTGGTTTTTTTTTGTATCTAAAACATAAATCTATTAATGCCACTTTATAGATAATTTAATCTAGAATTCAGTCATATTTATTTGATCGCTGTAGATCAACTGGTTTGGCAGATATCGAAGAAATAGTGCAGCATGTTGTTGGTTTTTTTTTTGTATCTAAAACAAAAATCTATTAATGCCACTTTATAGATAATTTAATCTAGAATTCATTCATATTTATTTGATCGCTGTAGGTCAACTGGTTTGGCAGATATCGAAGAAATAGTCCAGCATGTTGTTGGTTTTTTTTTGTATCTAAAATTAAAATCTATTAATGCCACTTTATAGATAATTTAATCTAGAATTCAGTCATATTTATTTTATCGCTGTAGGTCAACTGGTTTGGCAGATATCGAAGAAATAGTGCAGCATGTTGTTGGTTTTTTTTTGTATCTAAAACAAAAATCTATTAATGCCACTTTATAGATAATTTAATTTAGAATTCAGTCATATTTATTTGATCGCTGTAGGTCAACTGGTTTGGCAGATATCGAAGAAATAGTGCAGCATGTTGTTGGTTTTTTTTTTGTATCTAAAATTAAAATCTATTAATGCCACTTTATAGATAATTTAATCTAGAATTCAGTCATATTTATTTGATCGCTGTAGGTCAACTGGTTTGGCAGATATCGAAGAAATAGTGCAGCATGTTGTTGGTTTTTTTGTATCTAAAACAAAAATCTATTAATGCCACTTTATAGATAATTTAATATAGAATTCAGTCATATTTATTTGATCGCTGTAGGTCAACTGGTTTGGCAGATATCGAAGAAATAGTGCAGCATGTTGTTGGTTTTTTTTTGTATCTAAAACAAAAATCTATTAATGCCACTTTATAGATAATTTAATATAGAATTCAGTCATATTTATTTGATCGCTGTAGGTCAACTGGTTTGGCAGATATCGAAGAAATAGTGCAGCATGTTGTTGGTTTTTTTTTGTATCTAAAATTAAAATCTATTAATGCCACTTTATAGATAATTTAATCTAGAATTCAGTCATATTTATTTGATCGCTGTAGGTCAACTGGTTTGGCAGATATCGAAGAAATAGTCCAGCATGTTGTTGTTTTTTTTTTGTATCTAAAATTAAAATCTATTAATGCCACTTTATAGATAATTTAATCTAGAATTCAGTCATATTTATTTTATCGCTGTAGGTCAACTGGTTTGGCAGATATCGAAGAAATAGTGCAGCATGTTGTTGGTTTTTTTTTGTATCTAAAACAAAAATCTATTAATGCCACTTTATAGATAATTTAATATAGAATTCAGTCATATTTATTTGATCGCTGTAGGTCAACTGGTTTGGCAGATATCGAAGAAATAGTGCAGCATGTTGTTGGTTTTTTTTTTGTATTTAAAATTAAAATCTATTAATGCCACTTTATAGATAATTTAATCTAGAATTCAGTCATATTTATTTGATCGCTGTAGGTCAACTGGTTTGGCAGATATCGAAGAAATAGTGCAGCATGTTGTTGGTTTTTTTTTGTATCTAAAACAAAAATCTATTAATGCCACTTTATAGATAATTTAATATAGAATTCAGTCATATTTATTTGATCGCTGTAGGTCAACTGGTTTGGCAGATATCGAAGAAATAGTGCAGCATGTTGTTGGTTTTTTTTTGTATCTAAAACAAAAATCTATTAATGCCACTTTATAGATAATTTAATCTAGAATTAAGTCATATTTGTTTGATCGCTGTAGGTCAACTGGTTTTTCATATATCGAAGAAATAGTGCAGCATGTTGTTGGTTTTTTTTTGTATCTAAAATTAAAATCTATTAATGCCACTTTATAGATAATTTAATCTAGAATTCAGTCATATTTATTTGATCGCTGTAGGTCAACTGGTTTGGCAGATATCGAAGAAATAGTCCAGCATGTTGTTGGTTTTTTTTTGTATCTAAAATTAAAATCTATTAATGCCACTTTATAGATAATTTAATCTAGAATTCAGTCATATTTATTTTATCGCTGTAGGTCAACTGGTTTGGCAGATATCGAAGAAATAGTGCAGCATGTTGTTGGTTTTTTTTTGTATCTAAAACAAAAATCTATTAATGCCACTTTATAGATAATTTAATATAGAATTCAGTCATATTTATTTGATCGCTGTAGGTCAACTGGTTTGGCAGATATCGAAGAAATAGTGCAGCATGTTGTTGGTTTTTTTTTTGTATCTAAAATTAAAATCTATTAATGCCACTTTATAGATAATTTAATCTAGAATTCAGTCATATTTATTTGATCGCTGTAGGTCAACTGGTTTGGCAGATATCGAAGAAATAGTGCAGCATGTTGTTGGTTTTTTTTGTATCTAAAACAAAAATCTATTAATGCCACTTTATAGATAATTTAATATAGAATTCAGTCATATTTATTTGATCGCTGTAGGTCAACTGGTTTGGCAGATATCGAAGAAATAGTGCAGCATGTTGTTGGTTTTTTTTGTATCTAAAACAAAAAATCTATTAATGCCACTTTATAGATAATTTAATATAGAATTCAGTCATATTTATTTGATCGCTGTAGGTCAACTGGTTTGGCAGATATCGAAGAAATAGTGCAGCATGTTGTTGGTTTTTTTTTGTATCTAAAATTAAAATCTATTAATGCCACTTTATAGATAATTTAATCTAGAATTCAGTCATATTTATTTGATCGCTGTAGGTCAACTGGTTTGGCAGATATCGAAGAAATAGTGCAGCATGTTGTTGGTTTTTTTTGTATCTAAAATTAAAATCTATTAATGCCACTTTATAGATAATTTTATCTAGAATTCAGTCATATTTATTTGATCGCTGTAGGTCAACTGGTTTGGCAGATATCGAAGAAATACTGCAGCATGTTGTTGGTTTTTTTTTGTATCTAAAACAAAAATCTATTAATGCCACTTTATAGATAATTTAATCTAGAATTCAGTCATATTTATTTGATCGCTGTAGGTCAACTGGTTTGGCAGATATCGAAGAAATAGTGCAGCATGTTGTTGGTTTTTTTTTTGTATCTAAAATTAAAATCCATTAATGCCACTTTATAGATAATTTAATCTAGAATTCAGTCATATTTATTTGATCCCTCTAGGTCAACTGGTTTGGCAGATATCGAAGAAATAATGCAGCATGTAGTTGGTTTTTTTTTGTATCTAAAACAAAAATCTATTAATGCCACTTTATAGATAATTTAATCTAGAACTCAGTCATATTTATTTTATCGCTGTATGTCAACTGGTTTGGCAGATATCGAAGAAATAGTGCAGCATGTTGTTGGTTTTTTTTGTATCTAAAATTAAAATCTATTAATGCCACTTTATAGATAATTTTATCTAGAATTCAGTCATATTTATTTGATCGCTGTAGGTCAACTGGTTTGGCAGATATCGAAGAAATAGTGCAGCATGTTGTTGGTTTTTTTTGTATCTAAAACAAAAATCTATTAATGCCACTTTATAGATAATTTAATCTAGAGTTCAGTCATATTTATTTTATCGCTGTAGGTCAACTGGTTTGGCAGATATCGAATAAATAGTGCAGCATGTTGTTGGTTTTTTTTTGTATCTAAAACAAAAATCTATTAATGCCACTTTATAGATAATTTAATCTAGAATTCAGTCATATTTATTTTATCGCTGTAGGTCAACTGGTTTGGCAGATATCGAAGAAATAGTGCAGCATGTTGTTGGGTTTTTTTTGTATCTAAAACAAAAATCTATTAATGCCACTTTATAGATAATTTAATCTAGAATTCAGTCATATTTATTTGATCGCTGTAGGTCAATTGGTTTGGCAGATATCGAAGAAAAAGTGCAGCATGTTGTTGGTTTTTTTTTGTATCTAAAATTAAAATCTATTAATGCCACTTTATAGATAATTTAATCTAGAATTTAGTCATATTTATTTGATCGCTGTAGGTCAACTGGTTTGGCAGATATCGAAGAAATAGTGCAGCATTTTGTTGGTTTTTTTTTGTATCTAAAACAAAAATCTATTAATGCCACTTTATAGATAATTTAATCTAGAACTCAGTCATATTTATTTTATCGCTGTAGGTCAACTGGTTTGGCAGATATCGAAGAAATAGTGCAGCATGTTGTTGGTTTTTTTTTGTATCTAAAATTAAAATCTATTAATGCCACTTTATAGATAATTTAATCTAGAATTCAGTCATATTTATTTTATCGCTGTAGGTCAACTGGTTTGGCAGATATCGCAGAAATAGTGCAGCATGTTGTTGGTTTTTTTTGTATCTAAAACAAAAATCTATTAATGCCACTTTATAGATAATTTAATCTAGAATTCAGTCATATTTATTTGATCGCTGTAGGTCAACTGGTTTGGCAGATATCGAAGAAATAGTGCAGCATGTTGTTGGTTTTTTTGTATCTAAAATTAAAATCTATTAATGCCACTTTATAGATAATTTAATCTAGAATTCAGTCATATTTATTTGATCGCTGTAGGTCAACTGGTTTGGCAGATATCGAAGAAATAGTGCAGCATGTTGTTGGTTTTTTTTTTGTATCTAAAACAAAAATCTATTAATGCCACTTTATAGATAATTTAATCTAGAATTCAGTCATATTTATTTGATCGCTGTAGGTCAACTGGTTTGGCAGATATCGAATAAATAGTGCAGCATGTTGTTGGTTTTTTTTGTATCTAAAATTAAAATCTATTAATGCCACTTTATAGATAATTTAATCTAGAATTCAGTCATATTTATTTTATCGCTGTAGATCAACTGGTTTGGCAGATATCGAAGAAATAGTGCAGCAAGTTGTTGGTTTTTTTTTTGTATCTAAAACAAAAATCTATTAATGCCACTTTATAGATAATTTAATCTAGAATTCAGTCATATTTATTTGATCGCTGTAGGTCAACTGGTTTGGCAGATATTGAAGAAATAGTGCAGAATGTTGTTGGTTTTTTTTTGTATCTAAAACAAAAATCTATTAATGCCACTTTATAGATAATTTAATCTAGAATTCAGTCATATTTATTTTATCGCTGTAGGTCAACTGGTTTGGCAGATATCGAAGAAATAGTGCAGCCTGCTGTTGGTTTTTTTTTGTATCTAAAATTAAAATCTATTAATGGCACTTTATAGATAATTTAATCTAGAATTCAGTCATATTTATTTGATCGCTGTAGGTCAACTGGTTTGGCAGATATCGAAGAAATAGTGCAGCATGTTGTTGGTTTTTTTTTGTATCTAAAATTAAAATCTATTAATGCCACTTTATAGATAATTTAATCTAGAACTCAGTCATATTTATGTTATCGCTGTAGGTCAACTGGTTTGGCAGATATCGGAGAAATAGTGCAGCATGTTGTTGGTTTTTTTTTTGTATCTAAAATTAAAATCTATTAATGCCACTTTATAGATAATTTAATCTAGAACTCAATCATATTTATTTTATCGCTGTAGATCAACTGGTTTGGCAGATATCGAAGAAATAGTGCAGCATGTTGTTGGTTTTTTTTTTGTATCTAAAACAAAAATCTATTAATGCCACTTTATAGATAATTTAATCTAGAATTCAGTCATATTTATCTGATAGCTGTAGGTCAAATGGTTTGGCAGATATCGAAGAAATAGTGCAGCATGTTGTTGGTTTTTTTTTGTATCTAAAATTAAAATCTATTAATGCCACTTTATAGATAATTTAATCTAGAATTCAGTCATATTTATTTTATCGCTGTAGGTCAACTGGTTTGGCAGATATCGAAGAAATAGTGCAGCATGTTGTTGGTTTTTTTTTGTATCTAAAACAAAAATCTATTAATGCCACTTTATAGATAATTTAATATAGAATTCAGTCATATTTATTTGATCGCTGTAGGTCCACTGGTTTGGCAGATATCGAAGAAATAGTGCAGCATGTTGTTGGTTTTTTTTTTATCTAAAATTAAAATCTATTAATGCCACTTTATAGATAATTTAATCTAGAATTCAGTCATATTTATTTGATCGCTGTAGGTCAACTGGTTTGGCAGATATCGAAGAAATAGTGCAGCATGTTGTTGGTTTTTTTTTGTATCTAAAACAAAAATCTATTAATGCCACTTTATAGATAATTTAATATAGAATTCAGTCATATTTATTTGATCGCTGTAGGTCAACTGGTTTGGCAGATATCGAAGAAATAGTGCAGCATGTTGTTGGTTTTTTTTTGTATCTAAAACAAAAATCTATTAATGCCACTTTATAGATAATTTAATATAGAATTCAGTCATATTTATTTGATCGCTGTAGGTCAACTGGTTTGGCAGATATCGAAGAAATAGTGCAGCATGTTGTTGGTTTTTTTTTGTATCTAAAATTAAAATCTATTAATGCCACTTTATAGATAATTTAATCTAGAATTCAGTCATATTTATTTGATCGCTGTAGGTCAACTGGTTTGGCAGATATCGAAGAAATAGTGCAGCATGTTGTTGGTTTTTTTTGTATCTAAAATTAAAATCTATTAATGTCACTTTATAGATAATTTTATCTAGAATTCAGTCATATTTATTTGATCGCTGTAGGTCAACTGGTTTGGCAGATATCGAAGAAATAGTGCAGCATGTTGTTGGTTTTTTTTTTTGTATCTAAAACAAAAATCTATTAATGCCACTTTATAGATAATTTAATCTAGAATTCAGTCATATTTATTTGGTCGCTGTAGGTCAACTGGTTTGGCAGATATCGAAGAAATAGTGCAGCATGTTGTTGGTTTTTTTTTGTATCTAAAATTAAAATCTATTAATGCCACTTTATAGATAATTTAATCTAGAATTCAGTCATATTTATTTGATCGCTGTAGGTCAACTGGTTTGGCAGATATCGAAGAAATAATGCAGCATGTAGTTGGTTTTTTTTTGTATCTAAAACAAAAATCTATTAATGCCACTTTATAGATAATTTAATCTAGAACCCAGTCATATTTATTTTATCGCTGTAGGTCAACTGGTTTGGCAGATATCGAAGAAATAGTGCAGCATGTTGTTGGTTTTTTTTGTATCTAAAATTAAAATCTATTAATGCCACTTTATAGATAATTTTATCTAGAATTCAGTCATATTTATTTGATCGCTGTAGGTCAACTGGTTTGGCAGATATCGAAGAAATAGTGCAGCATGTTGTTGGTTTTTTTTGTATCTAAAATTAAAATCTATTAATGCCACTTTATAGATAATTTTATCTAGAATTCAGTCATATTTATTTGATCGCTGTAGGTCAACTGGTTTGGCAGATATCGAAGAAATAGTGCAGCATGTTGTTGGTTTTTTTTTTGTATCTAAAACAAAAATCTATTAATGCCACTTTATAGATAATTTAATCTAGAATTCAGTCATATTTATTTGGTCGCTGTAGGTCAACTGGTTTGGCAGATATCGAAGAAATAGTGCAGCATGTTGTTGGTTTTTTTTTTGTATCTAAAATTAAAATCTATTAATGCCACTTTATAGATAATTTAATCTAGAATTCAGTCATATTTATTTGATCGCTGTAGGTCAACTGGTTTGGCAGATATCGAAGAAATAATGCAGCATGTAGTTGGTTTTTTTTTTGTATCTAAAACAAAAATCTATTAATGCCACTTTATAGATAATTTAATCTAGAACTCAGTCATATTTATTTTATCGCTGTAGGTCAACTGGTTTGGCAGATATCGAAGAAATAGTGCAGCATGTTGTTGGTTTTTTTTGTATCTAAAATTAAAATCTATTAATGCCACTTTATAGATAATTTTATCTAGAATTCAGTCATATTTATTTGATCGCTGTAGGTCAACTGGTTTGGCAGATATCGAAGAAATAGTGCAGCATGATGTTGGTCTTTTTTTGTATCTAAAACAAAAATCTATTAATGCCACTTTATAGATAATTTAATCTAGAGTTCAGTCATATTTATTTTATCGCTGTAGGTCAACTGGTTTGGCAGATATCGAAGAAATAGTGCAGCATGTTGTTGGTTTTTTTTGTATCTAAAATTAAAATCTATTAATGCCACTTTATAGATAATTTAATCTAGAATTCATTCATATTTATTTGATCGCTGTAGGTCAACTGGTTTGGCAGATATCGAAGAAATAGTGCAGCATGTTGTTGTTTTTTTTTTGTATCTAAAACAAAAATCTATTAATGCCACTTTATAGATAATTTAATCTAGAATTCAGTCATATTTATTTGATCGCTGTAGGTCAACTGGTTTGGCATATATCGAAGAAATAGTGCAGCATGTTGTTGTTTTTTTTTGTATCTAAAACAAAAATCTATTAATGCCACTTTATAGATAATTTAATCTAGAATTCAGTCATATTTATTTGATCGCTGTAGGTCAACTGGTTTGGCATATATCGAAGAAATAGTGCAGCATGTTGTTGGTTTTTTTTGTATCTAAAATTAAAATCTATTAATGCCACTTTATAGATAATTTAATCTAGAATTCAGTCATATTTATTTTATCGCTGTAGGTCAACTGGTTTGGCAGATATCGAAGAAATAGTGCAGCATGTTGTTGGGTTTTTTTTGTATCTAAAACAAAAATCTATTAATGCCACTTTATAGATAATTTAATCTAGAATTCAGTCATATTTATTTGATCGCTGTAGGTCACATGGTTTGGCAGATATCGAAGAAAAAGTGCAGCATGTTGTTGGTTTTTTTTTTGTATCTAAAACAAAAATCTATTAATGCCACTTTATAGATAATTTAATCTAGAATTCAGTCATATTTATTTGATCGCTGTAGGTCAACTGGTTTGGCAGATATCGAAGAAATAGTGCAGCATGTTGTTGGTTTTTTTTTGTATCTAAAACAAAAATCTATTAATGCCACTTTATAGATAATTTAATCTAGAATTCAGTCATATTTATTTGATCGCTGTAGGTCAACTGGTTTGGCAGATATCGAAGAAATAGTGCAGCATGTTGTTGGTTTTTTTTTGTATCTAAAATTAAAATCTATTAATGCCACTTTATAGATAATTTAATCTAGAATTCACTCATATTTATTTTATCGCTGTAGGTCAACTGGTTTGTCAGATATCGCAGAAATAGTGCAGCATGTTGTTGGCTTTTTTTGTATCTAAAATTAAAATCTATTAATGCCACTTTATAGATAATTTAATCTAGAATTCAGTCATATTTATTTTATCGCTGTAGGTCAACTGGTTTGGCAGATATCGAAGAAATAGTGCAGCATGTTGTTGGTTTTTTTTTGTATCTAAAACAAAAATCTATTAATGCCACTTTATAGATAATTTAATCTAGAATTCAGTCATATTTACTTTATCGCTGTAGGTCAACTGGTTTGGCAGATATCGAAGAAATAGTGCAGCATGTTGTTGGTTTTTTTTGTATCTAAAATTAAAATCTATTAATGCCACTTTATAGATAATTTAATCTAGAATTCAGTCATATTTATTTGATCGCTGTAGGTCAACTGGTTTGGCAGATATCGAAGAAATAGTGCAGCATGTTGTTGGTTTTTTTTTATATCTAAAACAAAAATCTATTAATGCCACTTTATAGATAATTTAATCTAGAATTCAGTCATATTTATTTGATCGCTGTAGGTCAACTGGTTTGGCAGATATCGAAGAAATAGTGCAGCATGTTGTTGGTTTTTTTTTGTATCTAAAATTAAAATCTATTAATGCCACTTTATAGATAATTTAATCTAGAATTCAGTCATATTTATTTTATCGCTGTAGGTCAACTGGTTTGGCAGATATCGAAGAAATAGTGCAGCATGTTGTTGGTATTTTTTTGTATCTAAAACAAAAATCTATTAATGCCACTTTATAGATAATTTAATCTAGAATTCAGTCATATTTATTTGATCGCTGTAGGTCAACTGGTTTGGCAGATATCGAAGAAATAGTGCAGCATGTTGTTGGTTTGTTTTTGTATCTAAAACAAAAATCTATTAATGCCACTTTATAGATAATTTAATCTAGAATTCAGTCATATTTATTTGATCGCTGTAGGTCAACTGGTTTGGCAGATATCGAAGAAATAGTGCAGCATGTTGTTGGTTTTTTTTTGTATCTAAAATTAAAATCTATTAATGCCACTTTATAGATAATTTAATCTAGAATTCAGTCATATTTATTTTATCGCTGTAGGTCAACTGGTTTGACAGATATCGAAGAAATAGTGCAGCATGTTGTTGGTTTTTTTTTTGTATCTAAAACAAAAATCTATTAATGCCACTTTATAGATAATTTAATCTAGAATTTAGTCATATTTATTTGATCGCTGTAGGTCAACTGGTTTGGCAGATATCGAAGAAATAGTGCAGCATGTTGTTGGTTTTTTTTTGTATCTAAAATTAAAATCTATTAATGCCACTTTATAGATAATTTAATCTAGAATTCAGTCATATTTATTTGATCGCTGTAGGTCAACTGGTTTGGCAGATATCGAAGAAATAGTGCAGCATGTTGTTGGTTTTTTTTTGTATCTAAAACAAAAATCTATTAATGCCACTTTATAGATAATTTAATCTAGAATTCAGTCATATTTAATTGATCGCTGTAGGTCAACTGGTTTGGCAGATATCGAAGAAATAGTGCAGCATGTTGTTGGTTTTTTTTTGTATCTAAAATTAAAATCTATTAATGCCACTTTAAAGATAATTTAATCTAGAATTCAGTCATATTTATTTGATCGCTGCAGGTCAACTGGTTTGGCATATATCGAAGAAATAGTGCAGCATGTTGTTGGTTTTTTTTTGTATCTAAAACAAAAATCTATTAATGCCACTTTATAGATAATTTAATCTAGAATTTAGTCATATTTATTTTATCGCTGTAGGTCAACTGGTTTGGCATATATCGAAGAAATAGTGCAGCATGTTGTTGGTTTTTTTTTGTATCTAAAATTAAAATCTATTAATGCCACTTTATAGATAATTTAATCTGGAATTCAGTCATATTTATTTTATCGCTGTAGGTTAACTGGTTTGGCAGATATCGAAGAAATAGTGCAGCATGTTGTTGGGTTTTTTTTGTATCTAAAACAAAAATCTATTAATGCCACTTTATAGATAATTTAATCTAGAATTCAGTCATATTTATTTGATCGCTGTAGGTCAATTGGTTTGGTAGATATCGAAGAAAAAGTGCAGCATGTTGTTGGTTTTTTTTTGTATCTAAAATTAAAATCTATTAATGCCACTTTATAGATAATTTAATCTAGAATTCAGTCATATTTATTTGATCGCTGTAGGTCAACTGGTTTGGCAGATATCGAAGAAATAGTGCAGCATGTTGTTGGTTTTTTTTTGTATCTAAAACAAAAATCTATTAATGCCACTTTATAGATAATTTAATCTAGAACTCAGTCATATTTATTTTATCGCTGTAGGTCAACTGGTTTGGCAGATATCGAAGAAATAGTGCAGCATGTTGTTGGTTTTTTTTTTGTATCTAAAATTAAAATCTATTAATGCCACTTTATAGATAATTTAATCTAGAATTCAGTCATATTTATTTTATCGCTGTAGGTCAACTGGTTTGGCAGATATCGCAGAAATAGTGCAGCATGTTGTTGGTTTTTTTTGGATCTAAAACAAAAATCTATTAATGCCACTTTATAGATAATTTAATCTAGAATTCAGTCATATTTATTTGATCGCTGTAGGTCAACTGGTTTGGCAGATATCGAAGAAATAGTGCAGCATGTTGTTGGTTTTTTTTGTATCTAAAATTAAAATCTATTAATGCCACTTTATAGATAATTTAATCTAGAATTCATTCATATTTATTTGATCGCTGTAGGTCAACTGGTTTGGCAGATATCGAAGAAATAGTGCAGCATGTTGTTGGTTTTTTTTTGTATCTAAAACAAAAATCTATTAATGCCACTTTATAGATAATTTAATCTAGAATTCAGTCATATTTATTTGATCGCTGTAGGTCAACTGGTTTGGCAGATATCGAATAAATAGTGCAGCATGTTGTTGGTTTTTTTTTGTATCTAAAATTAAAATCTATTAATGCCACTTTATAGATAATTTAATCTAGAATTCAGTCATATTTACTTTATCGCTGTAGAGCAACTGGTTTGGCAGATATCGAAGAAATAGTGCAGCATGTTGTTGGTTTTTTTTTTGTATCTAAAACAAAAATCTTTTAATGCCACTTTATAGATAATTTAATCTAGAATTCAGTCATATTTATTTGATCGCTGTAGGTCAACTGGTTTGGCAGATATCGAAGAAATAGTACAGCATGTTGTTGGTTTTTTTTTGTATCTAAAACAAAAATCTATTAATGCCACTTTATAGATAATTTAATCTAGAATTCAGTCATATTTATTTGATCGCTGTAGGTCAACTGGTTTGGCAGATATCGAAGAAATAGTGCAGCATGTTGTTGGCTTTTTTTGTATCTAAAATTAAAATCTATTAATGCCACTTTATAGATAATTTAATCTAGAATTCAGTCATATTTATTTTATCGCTGTAGGTCAACTGGTTTGGCAGATATCGAAGAAATAGTGCAGCATGTTGTTGGTTTTTTTTTGTATCTAAAACAAAAATCTATTAATGCCACTTTATAGATAATTTAATCTAGAATTCAGTCATATTTACTTTATCGCTGTAGGTCAACTGGTTTGGCAGATATCGAAGAAATAGTGCAGCATGTTGTTGGTTTTTTTTGTATCTAAAATTAAAATCTATTAATGCCACTTTATAGATAATTTAATCTAGAATTCAGTCATATTTATTTGATCGCTGTAGGTCAACTGGTTTGGCAGATATCGAAGAAATAGTGCAGCATGTTGTTGGTTTTTTTTTATATCTAAAACAAAAATCTATTAATGCCACTTTATAGATAATTTAATCTAGAATTCAGTCATATTTATTTGATCGCTGTAGGTCAACTGGTTTGGCAGATATCGAAGAAATAGTGCAGCATGTTGTTGGTTTTTTTTTGTATCTAAAATTAAAATCTATTAATGCCACTTTATAGATAATTTAATCTAGAATTCAGTCATATTTATTTTATCGCTGTAGGTCAACTGGTTTGGCAGATATCGAAGAAATAGTGCAGCATGTTGTTGGTATTTTTTTGTATCTAAAACAAAAATCTATTAATGCCACTTTATAGATAATTTAATCTAGAATTCAGTCATATTTATTTGATCGCTGTAGGTCAACTGGTTTGGCAGATATCGAAGAAATAGTGCAGCATGTTGTTGGTTTTTTTTGTATCTAAAACAAAAATCTATTAATGCCACTTTATAGATAATTTAATCTAGAATTCAGTCATATTTATTTGATCGCTGTAGGTCAACTGGTTTGGCAGATATCGAAGAAATAGTGCAGCATGTTGTTGGTTTTTTTTTGTATCTAAAATTAAAATCTATTAATGCCACTTTATAGATAATTTAATGTAGAATTCAGTCATATTTATTTTATCGCTGTAGGTCAACTGGTTTGACAGATATCGAAGAAATAGTGCAGCATGTTGTTGGTTTTTTTTTGTATCTAAAACAAAAATCTATTAATGCCACTTTATAGATAATTTAATCTAGAATTCAGTCATATTTATTTGATCGCTGTAGGTCAACTGGTTTGGCAGATATCGAAGAAATAGTGCAGCATGTTGTTGGTTTTTTTTGTATCTAAAACAAAAATCTATTAATGCCACTTTATAGATAATTTAATCTAGAATTCAGTCATATTTATTTGATCGCTGTAGGTCAACTGGTTTGGCAGATATCGAATAAATAGTGCAGCATGTTGTTGGTTTTTTTTTGTATCTAAAATTAAAATCTATTAATGCCACTTTATAGATAATTTAATCTAGAATTCAGTCATATTTATTTTATCGCTGTAGATCAACTGGTTTGGCAGATATCGAAGAAATAGTGCAGCATGTTGTTGGTTTTTTTTGTATCTAAAACAAAAATCTATTAATGCCACTTTATAGATAATTTAATCTAGAATTCAGTCATATTTATTTGATCGCTCTAGGTCAACTGGTTTGGCAGATATCGAAGAAATAGTGCAGCATGTTGTTGGTTTTTTTTTTGTATCTAAAACAAAAATCTATTAATGCCACTTTATAGATAATTTAATCTAGAATTCAGTCATATTTATTTGATCGCTGTAGGTCAACTGGTTTGGCAGATATCGAAGAAATACTGCAGCATGTTGTTGGTTTTTTTTTTGTATCTAAAATTAAAATCTATTAATGCCACTTTATAGATAATTTAATCTAGAATTCACTCATATTTATTTTATCGCTGTAGGTCAACTGGTTTGGCAGATATCGAAGAAATAGTGCAGCATGTTGTTGGCTTTTTTTGTATCTAAAATTAAAATCTATTAATTCCACTTTATAGATAATTTAATCTAGAATTCAGTCATATTTATTTTATCGCTGTAGGTCAACTGGTTTGGCAGATATCGAAGAAATAGTGCAGCATGTTGTTGGTTTTTTTTTGTATCTAAAACAAAAATCTATTAATGCCACTTTATAGATAATTTAATCTAGAATTCAGTCATATTTACTTTATCGCTGTAGGTCAACTGGTTTGGCAGATATCGAAGAAATAGTGCAGCATGTTGTTGGTTTTTTTTGTATCTAAAATTAAAATCTATTAATGCCACTTTATATATAATTTAATCTAGAACTCAGTCATATTTATTTGATCGCTGTAGGTCAACTGGTTTGGCAGATATCGAAGAAATAGTGCAGCATGTTGTTGGTTTTTTTTTGTATCTAAAATTAAAATCTATTAATGCCACTTTATAGATAATTTTATCTAGAATTCAGTCATATTTATTTTATCGCTGTAGGTCAACTGGTTTGACAGATATCGAAGAAATAGTGCAGCATGTTGTTGGTTTTTTTTTGTATCTAAAACAAAAATCTATTAATGCCACTTTATAGATAATTTAATCTAGAATTCAGTCATATTTATTTGATCGCTGTAGGTCAACTGGTTTGGCAGATATCGAAGAAATAGTGCAGCATGTTGTTGGTTTTTTTTTGTATGTAAAATTAAAATCTATTAATGCCACTTTATAGATAATTTAATCTAGAATTCAGTCATATTTATTTTATCGCTGTAGGTCAACTGTTTTGGCAGATATCGAAGAAATAGTGCAGCATGTTGTTGGTTTTTTTTTGTATCTAAAACAAAAATCTATTAATGCCACTTTATAGATAATTTAATCTAGAATTCAGTCATATTTATTTGATCGCTGTAGGTCAACTGTTTTAGCAGATATCGACGAAATAGTGCAGCATGTTGTTGGTTTTTTTTTGTTTTTTTAAATTAAAATCTATTAATGCCACTTTATAGATAATTTAATCTAGAATTCAGTCATATTTACTTTATCGCTGTAGGTCAACTGGTTTGGCAGATATCGAATAAATAGTGCAGCATGTTGTTGGTTTTTTTTTGTATCTAAAATTAAAATCTATTAATGCCACTTTATAGATAATTTAATCTAGAATTCAGTCATATTTATTTTATCGCTGTAGATCAACTGGTTTGGCAGATATCGAAGAAATAGTGCAGCATGTTGTTGGTTTTTTTTTTGTATCTAAAACAAAAATCTATTAATGCCACTTTATAGATAATTTAATCTAGAATTCAGTCATATTTATTTGATCGCTCTAGGTCAACTGGTTTGGCAGATATCGAAGAAATAGTGCAGCATGTTGTTGGTTTTTTTTTGTATCTAAAACAAAAATCTATTAATGCCACTTTATAGATAATTTAATCTAGAATTCAGTCATATTTATTTGATCGCTGTAGGTCAACTGGTTTGGCAGATATCGAAGAAATAGTGCAGCATGTTGTTGGTTTTTTTTTTGTATCTAAAATTAAAATCTATTAATGCCACTTTATAGATAATTTAATCTAGAATTCACTCATATTTATTTTATCGCTGTAGGTCAACTGGTTTGGCAGATATCGAAGAAATAGTGCAGCATGTTGTTGGCTTTTTTTGTATCTAAAATTAAAATCTATTAATTCCACTTTATAGATAATTTAATCTAGAATTCAGTCATATTTATTTTATCGCTGTAGGTCAACTGGTTTGGCAGATATCGAAGAAATAGTGCAGCATGTTGTTGGTTTTTTCTTATATCTAAAACAAAAATCTATTAATGCCACTTTATAGATAATTTAATCTAGAATTCAGTCATATTTATTTGATCGCTGTAGGTCAACTGGTTTGGCAGATATCGAAGAAATAGTGCAGCATGTTGTTGGTTTTTTTTTGTATCTAAAATTAAAATCTATTAATGCCACTTTATAGATAATTTAATCTAGAATTCAGTCATATTTATTTTATCGCTGTAGGTCAACTGGTTTGGCAGATATCGAAGAAATAGTGCAGCATGTTGTTGGTATTTTTTTGTATCTAAAACAAAAATCTATTAATGCCACTTTATAGATAATTTAATCTAGAATTCAGTCATATTTATTTGATCGCTGTAGGTCAACTGGTTTGGCAGATATCGAAGAAATAGTGCAGCATGTTGTTGGTTTTTTTGTATCTAAAACAAAAATCTATTAATGCCACTTTATAGATAATTTAATCTAGAATTCAGTCATATTTATTTGATCGCTGTAGGTCAACTGGTTTGGCAGATATCGAAGAAATAGTGCAGCATGTTGTTGGTTTTTTTTTGTATCTAAAATTAAAATCTATTAATGCCACTTTATAGATAATTTTATCTAGAATTCAGTCATATTTATTTTATCGCTGTAGGTCAACTGGTTTGACAGATATCGAAGAAATAGTGCAGCATGTTGTTGGTTTTTTTTTGTATCTAAAACAAAAATCTATTAATGCCACTTTATAGATAATTTAATCTAGAATTCAGTCATATTTATTTGATCGCTGTAGGTCAACTGGTTTGGCAGATATCGAAGAAATAGTGCAGCATGTTGTTGGTTTTTTTTTGTATCTAAAATTAAAATCTATTAATGCCACTTTATAGATAATTTAATCTAGAATTCAGTCATATTTATTTTATCGCTGTAGGTCAACTGTTTTGGCAGATATCGAAGAAATAGTGCAGCATGTTGTTGGTTTTTTTTTGTATCTAAAACAAAAATCTATTAATGCCACTTTATAGATAATTTAATCTAGAATTCAGTCATATTTATTTGATCGCTGTAGGTCAACTGTTTTAGCAGATATCGACGAAATAGTGCAGCATGTTGTTGGTTTTTTTTTGTTTTTTTAAATTAAAATCTATTAATGCCACTTTATAGATAATTTAATCTAGAATTCAGTCATATTTATTTGATCGCGTAGGTCAACTGGTTTGGCAGATATCGAAGAAATAGTGCAGCATGTTGTTGGTTTTTTTTGTATCTAAAACAAAAATCTATTAATGGCACTTTATAGATAATTTAATCTAGAATTCAGTCATATTTATTTGATCGCTGTAGGTCAACTGGTTTGGCAGATATCGAAGAAATAGTGCAGCATGTTGTTGGTTTTTTTTTGTATCTAAAATTAAAATCTATTAGTGCCACTTTATAGATAATTTAATCTAGAATTCAGTCATATTTATTTTATCGCTGTAGGTCAACTGGTTTGGCAGATATCGAAGAAATAGTGCAGCATGTTGTTGGTTTTTTTTTGTATCTAAAATTAAAATCTATTAATGCCACTTTATAGATAATTTAATCTAGAATTCAGTCATATTTATTTTATCGCTGTAGGTCAACTGTTTTGGCAGATATCGAAGAAATAGTGCAGCATGTTGTTGGTTTTTTTTTTGTATCTAAAACAAAAATCTATTAATGCCACTTTATAGATAATTTAATCTAGAATTCAGTCATATTTATTTGATCGCTGTAGGTCAACTGTTTGGCAGATATCGAAGAAATAGTGCAACATGTTGTTGGTTTTTTTTGTATCTAAAATTAAAATCTATTAATGCCACTTTATAGATAATTTAATCTAGAATTCAGTCATATTTATTTGATCGCTGTAGGTCAACTGGTTTGGCAGATATCGAAGAAATAGTGCAGCATGTTGTTGGTTTTTTTTTTGTATCTAAAATTAAAATCTATTAATGCCACTTTATAGATAATTTAATCTAGAATTCAGTCATATTTATTTGATCGCTGTAGGTCAACTGGTTTGGCAGATATCGAAGAATTAGTGCAGCATTTTGTTGGTTTTTTTTTGTATCTAAAATTAAAATCTATTAATGCCACTTTATAGATAATTTAATCTAGAATTCAGTCATATTTATTTGATCGCTGTAGGTCAACTGTTTTGGCAGATATCGAAGAAATAGTGCAGCATGTTGTTGGTTTTTTTTGTATCTAAAATTAAAATCTATTAATGCCACTTTATAGATAATTTTATCTAGAATTCAGTCATATTTATTTGATCGCTGTAGGTCAACTGGTTTGGCAGATATCGTAGAAATAGTGCAGCATGTTGTTGGTTTTTTTTTTGTATCTAAAACAAAAATCTATTAATGCCACTTTATAGATAATTTTATCTAGAATTCAGTCATATTTATTTGATCGCTGTAGGTCAACTGGTTTGGCAGATATCGTAGAAATAGTGCAGCATGTTGTTGGTTTTTTTGGTATCTAAAACAAAAATCTATTAATGCCACTTTATAGATAATTTAATCTAGAATTCATTCATATTTATTTGATCGCTGTTGGTCAACTGGTTTGGCATATATCGAAGAAATAGTGCAGCATGTTGTTGGTTTTTTTTGGATCTAAAACAAAAATCTATTAATGCCACTTTATAGATAATTTAATCTAGAATTCAGTCATATTTATTTGATCGCTGTAGGTCAACTGGTTTGGCAGATATCGAAGAAATAGTGCAGCATGTTGTTGGTTTTTTTGTATCTAAAATTAAAATCTATTAATGGCACTTTATAGATAATTTAATCTAGAATTCATTCATATTTATTTGATCGCTGTAGGTCAACTGGTTTGGCAGATATCGTAGAAATAGTGCAGCATGTTGTTGGTTTTTTTTTTGTATCTAAAACAAAAATCTATTAATGCCACTTTATAGATAATTTAATCTAGAATTCAGTCATATTTATCTGATCGCTGTAGGTCAACTGGTTTGGCAGATATCGAAGAAATAGTGCAGCATGTTGTTGGTTTTTTTTGTATCTAAAATTAAAATCTATTAATGGCACTTTATAGATAATTTAATCTAGAATTCAGTCATATTTATTTGATCGCTGTAGGTCAACTGGTTTGGCAGATATCGTAGAAATAGTGCAGCATGTTGTTGGTTTTTTTTTTGTATCTAAAACAAAAATCTATTAATGCCACTTTATAGATAATTTAATCTAGAATTCAGTCATATTTATCTGATCGCTGTAGGTCAACTGGTTTGGCAGATATCGAAGAAATAGTGCAGCATGTTGTTGGTTTTTTTTGGTATCTAAAACAAAAATCTATTAACGCCACTTTATAGATAATTTAATCTAGAATTCAGTCATATTTATTTGATCGCTGTAGGTCAACTGGTTTGGCAGATATCGAAGAAATAGTGCAGCATGTTGTTGGTTTTTTTTTTGTATCTAAAATTAAAATCTATTAATGCCACTTTATAGATAATTTAATCTAGAATTCAGTCATATTTATTTTATCGCTGTAGGTCAACTGTTTTGGCAGATATCGAAGAAATAGTGCAGCATGTTGTTGGTTTTTTTTTGTATCTAAAACAAAAATCTATTAATGCCACTTTATAGATAATTTAATCTAGAATTCAGTCATATTTATTTGATCGCTGTAGGTCAACTGTTTGGCAGATATCGAAGAAATAGTGCAACATGTTGTTGGTTTTTTTTGTATCTAAAATTAAAATCTATTAATGCCACTTTATAGATAATTTTATCTAGAATTCAGTCATATTTATTTGATCGCTGTAGGTCGACTGGTTTGGCAGATATCGTAGAAATAGTGCAGCATGTTGTTGGTTTTTTTTTTGTATCTAAAACAAAAATCTATTAATGCCACTTTATAGATAATTTTATCTAGAATTCAGTCATATTTATTTGATCGCTGTAGGTCAACTGGTTTGGCAGATATCGTAGAAATAGTGCAGCATGTTGTTGGTTTTTTTGGTATCTAAAACAAAAATCTATTAATGCCACTTTATAGATAATTTAATCTAGAATTCATTCATATTTATTTGATCGCTGTTGGTCAACTGGTTTGGCATATATCGAAGAAATAGTGCAGCATGTTGTTGGTTTTTTTTTTGTATCTAAAACAAAAATCTATTAATGCCACTTTATAGATAATTTTATCTAGAATTCAGTCATATTTATTTGATCGCTGTAGGTCAACTGGTTTGGCAGATATCGTAGAAATAGTGCAGCATGTTGTTGGTTTTTTTGGTATCTAAAACAAAAATCTATTAATGCCACTTTATAGATAATTTAATCTAGAATTCATTCATATTTATTTGATCGCTGTTGGTCAACTGGTTTGGCATATATCGAAGAAATAGTGCAGCATGTTGTTGGTTTTTTTTGGATCTAAAACAAAAATCTATTAATGCCACTTTATAGATAATTTAATCTAGAATTCAGTCATATTTATTTGATCGCTGTAGGTCAACTGGTTTGGCAGATATCGAAGAAATAGTGCAGCATGTTGTTGGGTTTTTTGTATCTAAAATTAAAATCTATTAATGGCACTTTATAGATAATTTAATCTAGAATTCATTCATATTTATTTGATCGCTGTAGGTCAACTGGTTTGGCAGATATCGTAGAAATAGTGCAGCATGTTGTTGGTTTTTTTTTTGTATCTAAAACAAAAATCTATTAATGCCACTTTATAGATAATTTAATCTAGAATTCAGTCATATTTATCTGATCGCTGTAGGTCAACTGGTTTGGCAGATATCGAAGAAATAGTGCAGCATGTTGTTGGTTTTTTTTGTATCTAAAATTAAAATCTATTAATGGCACTTTATAGATAATTTAATCTAGAATTCAGTCATATTTATTTGATCGCTGTAGGTCAACTGGTTTGGCAGATATCGTAGAAATAGTGCAGCATGTTGTTGGTTTTTTTTTTGTATCTAAAACAAAAATCTATTAATGCCACTTTATAGATAATTTAATCTAGAATTCAGTCATATTTATCTGATCGCTGTAGGTCAACTGGTTTGGCAGATATCGAAGAAATAGTGCAGCATGTTGTTGGTTTTTTTTGGTATCTAAAACAAAAATCTATTAATGCCACTTTATAGATAATTTAATCTAGAATTCAGTCATATTTATTTGATCGCTGTAGGTCAACTGGTTTGGCAGATATCGAAGAAATAGTGCAGCATGTTGTTGGTTTTTTTTTTGTATCTAAAATTAAAATCTATTAATGCCACTTTATAGATAATTTAATCTAGAATTCAGTCATATTTATTTTATCGCTGTAGGTCAACTGTTTTGGCAGATATCGAAGAAATAGTGCAGCATGTTGTTGGTTTTTTTTTGTATCTAAAACAAAAATCTATTAATGCCACTTTATAGATAATTTAATCTAGAATTCAGTCATATTTATTTGATCGCTGTAGGTCAACTGTTTGGCAGATATCGAAGAAATAGTGCAACATGTTGTTGGTTTTTTTTGTATCTAAAATTAAAATCTATTAATGCCACTTTATAGATAATTTTATCTAGAATTCAGTCATATTTATTTGATCGCTGTAGGTCGACTGGTTTGGCAGATATCGTAGAAATAGTGCAGCATGTTGTTGGTTTTTTTTTGTATCTAAAACAAAAATCTATTAATGCCACTTTATAGATAATTTTATCTAGAATTCAGTCATATTTATTTGATCGCTGTAGGTCAACTGGTTTGGCAGATATCGTAGAAATAGTGCAGCATGTTGTTGGTTTTTTTGGTATCTAAAACAAAAATCTATTAATGCCACTTTATAGATAATTTAATCTAGAATTCATTCATATTTATTTGATCGCTGTTGGTCAACTGGTTTGGCATATATCGAAGAAATAGTGCAGCATGTTGTTGGTTTTTTTTGGATCTAAAACAAAAATCTATTAATGCCACTTTATAGATAATTTAATCTAGAATTCAGTCATATTTATTTGATCGCTGTAGGTCAACTGGTTTGGCAGATATCGAAGAAATAGTGCAGCATGTTGTTGGTTTTTTTTGTATCTAAAATTAAAATCTATTAATGGCACTTTATAGATAATTTAATCTAGAATTCAGTCATATTTATTTGATCGCTGTAGGTCAACTGGTTTGGCAGATATCGTAGAAATAGTGCAGCATGTTGTTGGTTTTTTTTTTGTATCTAAAACAAAAATCTATTAATGCCACTTTATAGATAATTTAATCTAGAATTCAGTCATATTTATTTGATCGCTGTAGGTCAACTGGTTTGGCAGATATCGTAGAAATAGTGCAGCATGTTGTTGGTTTTTTTTGTATCTAAAACAAAAATCTATTAATGCCACTTTATAGATAATTTAATCTAGAATTCAGTCATATTTATTTGATCGCTGTAGGTCAACTGGTTTGGCAGATATCGAAGAAATAGTGCAGCATGTTGTTGGTTTTTTTTTTGTATCTAAAATTAAAATCTATTAATGCCACTTTATAGATAATTTAATCTAGAATTCAGTCATATTTATTTTATCGCTGTAGGTCAACTGTTTTGGCAGATATCGAAGAAATAGTGCAGCATGTTGTTGGTTTTTTTTTGTATCTAAAACAAAAATCTATTAATGCCACTTTATAGATAATTTAATCTAGAATTCAGTCATATTTATTTGATCGCTGTAGGTCAACTGTTTGGCAGATATCGAAGAAATAGTGCAACATGTTGTTGGTTTTTTTTGTATCTAAAATTAAAATCTATTAATGCCACTTTATAGATAATTTTATCTAGAATTCAGTCATATTTATTTGATCGCTGTAGGTCAACTGGTTTGGCAGATATCGAAGAAATAGTGCAGAATGTTGTTGGTTTTTTTTTGTATCTAAAATTAAAATCTATTAATGCCACTTTATAGATAATTTAATCTAGAATTCAGTCATATTTATTTGATCGCTGTAGGTCAACTGGTTTGGCAGATATCGAATAATTAGTGCAGCATGTTGTTGGTTTTTTTTTTGTATCTAAAACAAAAATCTATTAATGCCACTTTATAGATAATTTAATCTAGAATTCAGTCATTTTTATTTGATCGCTGTAGGTCGACTGGTTTGGCAGATATCGAAGAAATAGTGCAGCATGTTGTTGGTTTTTTTTGGTATCTAAAACAAAAATCTATTAATGCCACTTTATAGATAATTTAATCTAGAATTCATTCATATTTATTTGATCGCTGTTGGTCAACTGGTTTGGCATATATCGAAGAAATAGTGCAGCATGTTGTTGGTTTTTTTTGTATCTAAAACAAAAATTTATTAATGCCACTTTATAGATAATTTAATCTAGAATTCAGTCATATTTATTTGATCGCTGTAGGTCAACTGGTTTGGCAGATATCGAAGAAATAGTGCAGCATGTTGTTGGTTTTTTTTTTGTATCTAAAATTAAAATCTATTAATGCCACTTTATAGATAATTTAATCTAGAATTCAGTCATATTTATTTTATCGCTGTAGGTCAACTGGTTTGGCAGATATCGAAGAAATAGTGCAGCATGTTGTTGGTTTTTTTTGTATCTATAATTAAAATCTATTAATGCCACTTAATAGATAATTTAATCTAGAATTCAGTCATATTTATTTTATCGCTGTAGGTCAACTGGTTTGGCAGATATCGAAGAAATAGTGCAGCATGTTGTTGTTTTTTTTTTGTATCTAAAACAAAAATCTATTAATGCCACTTTATAGATAATTTAATCTTGAATTCAGTCATATTTATTTGATCGCTGTAGGTCAACTGGTTTGGCAGATATCGAAGAAATAGTGCAGCATGTTGTAGGTTTTTTTTTGTATCTAAAATTAAAATCTATTAATGCCATTTTATAGATAATTTAATCTAGAATTCAGTCATATTTATTTGATCGCTGTAGGTCAACTGTTTTGGCAGATATCGAAGAAATAGTGCAGCATGTTGTTGGTTTTTTCTTGTATCTAAAATTAAAATCTATTAATGCCACTTTATAGATAATTTAATCTAGAATTCAGTCATATTTATTTGATCGCTGTAGGTCAACTGGTTTGGCAGATATCGAAGAAATAGTGCAGCATGTTGTTGGTTTTTTTGGTATCTAAAACAAAAATCTATTAATGCCACTTTATAGATAATTTAATCTAGAATTCATTCATATTTATTTGATCGCTGTAGGTCAACTGGTTTGGCAGATATCGAAGAAATAGTGCAGCATGTTGTTGGTTTTTTTTGTATCTAAAATTAAAATCTATTAATGGCACTTTATAGATAATTTAATCTAGAATTCAGTCATATTTATTTGATCGCTGTAGGTCAACTGGTTTGGCAGATATCGTAGAAATAGTGCAGCATGTTGTTGGTTTTTTTTTGTATCTAAAACAAAAATCTATTAATGCCACTTTATAGATAATTTAATCTAGAATTCAGTCATATTTATCTGATCGCTGTAGGTCAACTGGTTTGGCAGATATCGAAGAAATAGTGCAGCATGTTGTTGGTTTTTTTTTGTATCTAAAATTAAAATCTATTAGTGCCACTTTATAGATAATTTAATCTAGAATTAAGTCATATTTATTTGATCGCTGTAGGTCAACTGGTTTGGCAGATATCGAAGATTTAGTGAAGCATGTTGTTGTTTTTTTTTTGTATCTAAAACAAAAATCTATTAATGCCACTTTATAGATAATTTAATCCAGAATTCAGTCATATTAATTTGATCGCTGTAGGTCAACTGGTTTGGCAGATATCGAAGAAATAGTGCAGCATGTTGTTGGTTTTTTTTGTATCTATAATTAAAATCTATTAATGCCGCTTTATAGATAATTTAATCTAGAATTCAGTCATATTTATTTTATCGCTGTAGGTCAACTGGTTTGGCAGATATCGAAGAAATAGTGCAGCATGTTGTTGGTTTTTTTTGTATCTAAAACAAAAATCTATTAATGCCACTTTATAGATAATTTAATCTAGAATTCAGTCATATTTATTTGATCGCTGTAGGTCAACTGGTTTGGCAGATATCGAAGAAATAGTGCAGCATGTTGTTGGTTTTTTTTTGTATCTAAAATTAAAATCTATTAATGCCACTTTATAGATAATTTAATCTAGAATTCAGTCATATTTATTTGATCGCTGTAGGTCAACTGTTTTGGCAGATATCGAAGAAATAGTGCAGCATGTTGTTGGTTTTTTTTTGTATCTAAAATTAAAATCTATTAATGCCACTTTATAGATAATTTAATCTAGAATTCAGTCATATTTATTTGATCGCTGTAGGTTGACTGGTTTGGCAGATATCGAAGAAATAATGCAGCATGTTGTTGGTTTTTTTTTGTATCTAAAATTAAAATCTATTAATGCCACTTTATAGATAATTTAATCCAGAATTCAGTCATATTTATTTGATCGCTGTTGGTCAACTGGTTTGGCATATATCGAAGAAATAGTGCAGCATGTTGTTGGTTTTTTTTGGATCTAAAACAAAAATCTATTAATGCCACTTTATAGATAATTTAATCTAGAATTCAGTCATATTTATTTGATCGCTGTAGGTCAACTGGTTTGGCAGATATCGAAGAAATAGTGCAGCATGTTGTTGGTTTTTTTTGTATCTAAAATTAAAATCTATTAATGCCACTTTATAGATAATTTAATCTAGAATTCAGTCATATTTATTTGATCGCTGTAGGTCAACTGGTTTGGCAGATGTCGAAGAAATAGTGCAGCATGTTGTTGGTTTTTTTTTGTATCTAAAATTAAAATCTATTAATGCCACTTTATAGATAATTTAATCTAGAATTCAGTCATATTTATTTTATCGCTGTAGGTCAACTGGTTTGGCAGATATCGAAGAAATAGTGCAGCATGTTGTTGGTTTTTTTTGTATCTAAAACAAAAATCTATTAATGCCACTTTATAGATAATTTAATCTAGAATTCAGTCATATTTATTTGATCGCTGTAGGTCAACTGGTTTGGCAGATATCGAAGAAATAGTGCAGCATGTTGTTGGTTTTTTTGTATCTAAAACAAAAATCTATTAATGCCACTTTATAGATAATTTATTCTAGAATTCAGTCATATTTATTTGATCGCTGTAGGTCAACTGGTTTGGCAGATATCGAAGAAATAGTGCAGCATGTTGTTGATTTTTTTTTGTATCTAAAATTAAAATCTATTAATGCCACTTTATAGATAATTTAATCTAGAATTCAGTCATATTTATTTTATCGCTGTAGGTCAACTGGTTTGGCAGATATCGAAGAAATAGTGCAGCATGTTGTTGGTTTTTTTTTGTATCTAAAATTAAAATCTATTAATGCCACTTTATAGATAATTTAATCTGGAATTCAGTCATATTTATTTGATCGCTGTAGGTCAACTGGTTTGGCAGATATCGAAGAAATAGTTCAGCATGTTGTTGGTTTTTTTTTGTATCTAAAATTAAAATCTATTAATGCCACTTTATAGATAATTTAATCTAGAATCCAGTCATATTTATTTTATCGCTGTAGGTCAACTGGTTTTCAGATATAGAAGAAATAGTGCAGCATGTTGTTGTTTTTTTTTGTATCTAAAATTAAAATCTATTAATGCCACTTTATAGATAATTTAATCTATAATTCAGTCATATTTATTTTATAGCTGTAAGTCAACTGGTTTGGCAGATATCGAAGAAATAGTGCAGCATGTTGTTGGTTTTTTTTTGTATCTAAAACAAAAATCTATTAATGCCACTTTATAGATAATTTAATCTAGAATTCAGTCATATTGATTTGATCGCTGTAGGTCAACTGGTTTGGCAGATATCGAAGAAATAGTGCAGCATGTTGTTGGTTTTTTTTTGTATCTAAAATTAAAATCTATTAATGCCACTTTATAGATAATTTAATCTAGAATTCAGTCATGTTTATTTGATCGCTGTAGGTCAACTGGTTTGGCAGATATCGAAGAAATAGTGCAGCATGTTGTTGGTTTTTTTTGTATCTAAAACAAAAATCTATTAATGCCACTTTATAGATAATTTATTCTAGAATTCAGTCATATTTATTTGATCGCTGTAGGTCAACTGTTTTGGCAGATATCGAAGAAATAGTGCAGCATGTTGTTGGTTTTTTTTTGTATCTAAAATTAAAATCTATTAATGCCACTTTATAGATAATTTAATCTAGAATTCAGTCATATTTATTTGATCGCTGTAGGTTGACTGGTTTGGCAGATATCGAAGAAATAATGCAGCATGTTGTTGGTTTTTTTTTTGTATCTAAAATTAAAATCTATTAATGCTACTTTATAGATAATTTAATCCAGAATTCAGTCATATTTATTTGATCGCTGTTGGTCAACTGGTTTGGCATATATCGAAGAAATAGTGCAGCATGTTGTTGGTTTTTTTTGGATCTAAAACAAAAATCTATTAATGCCACTTTATAGATAATTTAATCTAGAATTCAGTCATATTTATTTGATCGCTGTAGGTCAACTGGTTTGGCAGATATCGAAGAAATAGTGCAGCATGTTGTTGGTTTTTTTTGTATCTAAAATTAAAATCTATTAATGCCACTTTATAGATAATTTAATCTAGAATTCAGTCATATTTATTTGATCGCTGTAGGTCAACTGGTTTGGCAGATGTCGAAGAAATAGTGCAGCATGTTGTTGGTTTTTTTTTGTATCTAAAATTAAAATCTATTAATGCCACTTTATAGATAATTTAATCTAGAATTCAGTCATATTTATTTTATCGCTGTAGGTCAACTGGTTTGGCAGATATCGAAGAAATAGTGCAGCATGTTGTTGGTTTTTTTTGTATCTAAAACAAAAATCTATTAATGCCACTTTATAGATAATTTAATCTAGAATTCAGTCATATTTATTTGATCGCTGTAGGTCAACTGGTTTGGCAGATATCGAAGAAATAGTGCAGCATGTTGTTGGTTTTTTTGTATCTAAAACAAAAATCTATTAATGCCACTTTATAGATAATTTATTCTAGAATTCAGTCATATTTATTTGATCGCTGTAGGTCAACTGGTTTGGCAGATATCGAAGAAATAGTGCAGCATGTTGTTGATTTTTTTTTGTATCTAAAATTAAAATCTATTAATGCCACTTTATAGATAATTTAATCTAGAATTCAGTCATATTTATTTTATCGCTGTAGGTCAACTGGTTTGGCAGATATCGAAGAAATAGTGCAGCATGTTGTTGGTTTTTTTTTGTATCTAAAATTAAAATCTATTAATGCCACTTTATAGATAATTTAATCTGGAATTCAGTCATATTTATTTGATCGCTGTAGGTCAACTGGTTTGGCAGATATCGAAGAAATAGTTCAGCATGTTGTTGGTTTTTTTTTGTATCTAAAATTAAAATCTATTAATGCCACTTTATAGATAATTTAATCTAGAATCCAGTCATATTTATTTTATCGCTGTAGGTCAACTGGTTTTCAGATATAGAAGAAAGAGTGCAGCATGTTGTTGTTTTTTTTTGTATCTAAAATTAAAATCTATTAATGCCACTTTATAGATAATTTAATCTATAATTCAGTCATATTTATTTTATAGCTGTAAGTCAACTGGTTTGGCAGATATCGAAGAAATAGTGCAGCATGTTGTTGGTTTTTTTTTGTATCTAAAACAAAAATCTATTAATGCCACTTTATAGATAATTTAATCTAGAATTCAGTCATATTGATTTGATCGCTGTAGGTCAACTGGTTTGGCAGATATCGAAGAAATAGTGCAGCATGTTGTTGGTTTTTTTTTGTATCTAAAATTAAAATCTATTAATGCCACTTTATAGATAATTTAATCTAGAATTCAGTCATATTTATTTGATCGCTGTAGGTCAACTGGTTTGGCAGATATCGAAGAAATAGTGCAGCATGTTGTTGGTTTTTTTTTGTATCTAAAACAAAAATCTATTAATGCCACTTTATAGATAATTTATTCTAGAATTCAGTCATATTTATTTGATCGCTGTAGGTCAACTGGTTTGGCAGATATCGAAGAAATAGTGCAGCATGTTGTTGGTTTTTTTTTTGTATCTAAAATTAAAATCTATTAATGCCACTTTATAGATAATTTAATCTAGAATTCAGTCACATTTATTTTATCGCTGTAGGTCAACTGGTTTGGCAGATATCGAAGAAATAGTGCAGCATGTTGTTGGTTTTTTTTGTATCTAAAATTAAAATCTATTAATGCCACTTTATAGATAATTTAATCTGGAATTCAGTCATATTTATTTGATCGCTATAGGTCAACTGGTTTGGCAGATATCGAAGAAATAGTTCAGCACGTTATTGGTTTTTTTTTTGTATCTAAAATTAAAATCTATTAATGCCACTTTATGGATAATTTAATCTAGAATCCAGTCATATTTATTTTATCGCTGTAGGTCAACTGGTTTTCAGATATCGAAGAAATAGTGCAGCATGTTGTTGGTTTTTTTTTTGTATCTAAAATTAAAATCTATTAATGCCACTTTATAGATAATTTAATCTAGAATTCAGTCATATTTATTTGATCGCTGTAGGTCAACTGTTTTGGCAGATATCGAAGAAATAGTGCAGCATGTTGTTGGTTTTTTTTGTATCTAAAATTAAAATCTATTAATGCCACTTTATAGATAATTTAATCTAGAATTCAGTCATATTTATTTTATCGCTGTAGGTCAACTGGTTTGGCAGATATCGAAGAAATAGTGCAGCATGTTGTTGTTTTTTTTTGTATCTAAAACAAAAATCTATTAATGCCACTTTATAGATAATTTAATCTAGAATTCAGTCATATTTATTTGATCGCTGTAGGTCAACTGGTTTGGCAGATATCGAAGAAATAGTGCAGCATGTTGTTGGTTTTTTTGTATCTAAAACAAAAATCTATTAATGCCACTTTATAGATAATTTATTCTAGAATTCAGTCATATTTATTTGATCGCTGTAGGTCAACTGGTTTGGCAGATATCGAAGAAATAGTGCAGCATGTTGTTGATTTTTTTTTGTATCTAAAATTAAAATCTATTAATGCCACTTTATAGATAATTTAATCTAGAATTCAGTCATATTTATTTTATCGCTGTAGGTCAACTGGTTTGGCAGATATCGAAGAAATAGTGCAGCATGTTGTTGGTTTTTTTTTGTATCTAAAATTAAAATCTATTAATGCCACTTTATAGATAATTTAATCTGGAATTCAGTCATATTTATTTGATCGCTGTAGGTCAACTGGTTTGGCAGATATCGAAGAAATAGTTCAGCATGTTGTTGGTTTTTTTTTGTATCTAAAATTAAAATCTATTAATGCCACTTTATAGATAATTTAATCTAGAATCCAGTCATATTTATTTTATCGCTGTAGGTCAACTGGTTTTCAGATATAGAAGAAATAGTGCAGCATGTTGTTGTTTTTTTTTGTATCTAAAATTAAAATCTATTAATGCCACTTTATAGATAATTTAATCTATAATTCAGTCATATTTATTTTATAGCTGTAAGTCAACTGGTTTGGCAGATATCGAAGAAATAGTGCAGCATGTTGTTGGTTTTTTTTTGTATCTAAAACAAAAATCTATTAATGCCACTTTATAGATAATTTAATCTAGAATTCAGTCATATTGATTTGATCGCTGTAGGTCAACTGGTTTGGCAGATATCGAAGAAATAGTGCAGCATGTTGTTGGTTTTTTTTTGTATCTAAAATTAAAATCTATTAATGCCACTTTATAGATAATTTAATCTAGAATTCAGTCATATTTATTTGATCGCTGTAGGTCAACTGGTTTGGCAGATATCGAAGAAATAGTGCAGCATGTTGTTGGTTTTTTTTGTATCTAAAACAAAAATCTATTAATGCCACTTTATAGATAATTTATTCTAGAATTCAGTCATATTTATTTGATCGCTGTAGGTCAACTGGTTTGGCAGATATCGAAGAAATAGTGCAGCATGTTGTTGGTTTTTTTTTTGTATCTAAAATTAAAATCTATTAATGCCACTTTATAGATAATTTAATCTAGAATTCAGTCACATTTATTTTATCGCTGTAGGTCAACTGGTTTGGCAGATATCGAAGAAATAGTGCAGCATGTTGTTGGTTTTTTTTGTATCTAAAATTAAAATCTATTAATGCCACTTTATAGATAATTTAATCTGGAATTCAGTCATATTTATTTGATCGCTATAGGTCAACTGGTTTGGCAGATATCGAAGAAATAGTTCAGCACGTTATTGGTTTTTTTTTTTGTATCTAAAATTAAAATCTATTAATGCCACTTTATGGATAATTTAATCTAGAATCCAGTCATATTTATTTTATCGCTGTAGGTCAACTGGTTTTCAGATATCGAAGAAATAGTGCAGCATGTTGTTGGTTTTTTTTTGTATCTAAAATTAAAATCTATTAATGCCACTTTATAGATAATTTAATCTAGAATTCAGTCATATTTATTTGATCGCTGTAGGTCAACTGTTTTGGCAGATATCGAAGAAATAGTGCAGCATGTTGTTGGTTTTTTTTTGTATCTAAAATTAAAATCTATTAATGCCACTTTATAGATAATTTAATCTAGAATTCAGCCATATTTATTTGATCGCTGTAGGTCGACTGGTTTGGCAGATATCGAAGAAATAGTGCAGCATGTTGTTGGTTTTTTTTGGTATCTAAAACAAAAATCTATTAATGCCACTTTATAGATAATTAAATCTAGAATTCAGTCATATTTATTTGATCGCTGTTGGTCAACTGGTTTGGCATATATCGAAGAAATAGTGCAGCATGTTGTTGGTTTTTTTTGGATCTAAAACAAAAATCTATTAATGCCACTTTATAGATAATTTAATCTAGAATTCAGTCATATTTATTTGATCGCTGTAGGTCAACTGGTTTGGCAGATATCGAAGAAATAGTGCAGCATGTTGTTGGTTTTTTTTTGTATCTAAAATTAAAATCTATTAATGGCACTTTATAGATAATTTAATCTAGAATTCAGTCATATTTATTTGATCGCCGTAGGTCAACTGGTTTGGCAGATATCGAAGAAATAGTGCAGCATGTTGTTGGTTTTTTTTTGTATCTAAAATTAAAATCTATTAATGCCACTTTATAGATAATTTAATCTAGAATTCAGTCATATTTATTTTATCGCTGTAGGTCAACTGGTTTGGCAGATATCGAAGAAATAGTGCAGCATGTTGTTGGTTTTTTTTGTATCTAAAACAAAAATCTATTAATGCCACTTTATAGATAATTTAATCTAGAATTCAGTCATATTTATTTGATCGCTGTAGGTCAACTGGTTTGGCAGATATCGAAGAAATAGTGCAGCATGTTGTTGTTTTTTTTTGTATCTAAAACAAAAATCTATTAATGCCACTTTATAGATAATTTATTCTAGAATTCAGTCATATGTATTTGATCGCTGTAGGTCAACTGGTTTGGCAGATATCGAAGAAATAGTGCAGCATGTTGTTGGTTTTTTTTTTGTATCTAAAATTAAAATCTATTAATGCCACTTTATAGATAATTTAATCTAGAATTCAGTCATATTTATTTTATCGCTGTAGGTCAACTGGTTTGGCAGATATCGAAGAAATAGTGCAGCATGTTGTTGGTTTTTTTTTGTATCTAAAATTAAAATCTATTAATGCCACTTTATAGATAATTTAATCTGAAATTCAGTCATATTTATTTGATCGCTGTAGGTCAACTGGTTTGGCAGATATCGAAGAAATAGTTCAGCATGTTGTTGGTTTTTTTTTTGTATCTAAAATTAAAATCTATTAATGCCACTTTATAGATAATTTAATCTAGAATTCAGTCATATTTATTTGATCGCTGTAGGTCAACTGGTTTGGCAGATATCGAAGAAATAGTGCAGCATGTTGTTGGTTTTTTTGTATCTAAAACAAAAATCTATTAATGCCACTTTATAGATAATTTATTCTAGAATTCAGTCATATTTATTTGATCGCTGTAGGTCAACTGGTTTGGCAGATATCGAAGAAATAGTGCAGCATGTTGTTGATTTTTTTTTGTATCTAAAATTAAAATCTATTAATGCCACTTTATAGATAATTTAATCTAGAATTCAGTCATATTTATTTTATCGCTGTAGGTCAACTGGTTTGGCAGATATCGAAGAAATAGTGCAGCATGTTGTTGGTTTTTTTTTGTATCTAAAATTAAAATCTATTAATGCCACTTTATAGATAATTTAATCTGGAATTCAGTCATATTTATTTGATCGCTGTAGGTCAACTGGTTTGGCAGATATCGAAGAAATAGTTCAGCATGTTGTTGGTTTTTTTTTGTATCTAAAATTAAAATCTATTAATGCCACTTTATAGATAATTTAATCTAGAATCCAGTCATATTTATTTTATCGCTGTAGGTCAACTGGTTTTCAGATATAGAAGAAATAGTGCAGCATGTTGTTGTTTTTTTTTGTATCTAAAATTAAAATCTATTAATGCCACTTTATAGATAATTTAATCTATAATTCAGTCATATTTATTTTATAGCTGTAAGTCAACTGGTTTGGCAGATATCGAAGAAATAGTGCAGCATGTTGTTGGTTTTTTTTTGTATCTAAAACAAAAATCTATTAATGCCACTTTATAGATAATTTAATCTAGAATTCAGTCATATTGATTTGATCGCTGTAGGTCAACTGGTTTGGCAGATATCGAAGAAATAGTGCAGCATGTTGTTGGTTTTTTTTTGTATCTAAAATTAAAATCTATTAATGCCACTTTATAGATAATTTAATCTAGAATTCAGTCATATTTATTTGATCGCTGTAGGTCAACTGGTTTGGCAGATATCGAAGAAATAGTGCAGCATGTTGTTGGTTTTTTTTGTATCTAAAACAAAAATCTATTAATGCCACTTTATAGATAATTTATTCTAGAATTCAGTCATATTTATTTGATCGCTGTAGGTCAACTGGTTTGGCAGATATCGAAGAAATAGTGCAGCATGTTGTTGGTTTTTTTTTTGTATCTAAAATTAAAATCTATTAATGCCACTTTATAGATAATTTAATCTAGAATTCAGTCACATTTATTTTATCGCTGTAGGTCAACTGGTTTGGCAGATATCGAAGAAATAGTGCAGCATGTTGTTGGTTTTTTTTGTATCTAAAATTAAAATCTATTAATGCCACTTTATAGATAATTTAATCTGGAATTCAGTCATATTTATTTGATCGCTATAGGTCAACTGGTTTGGCAGATATCGAAGAAATAGTTCAGCACGTTATTGGTTTTTTTTTTGTATCTAAAATTAAAATCTATTAATGCCACTTTATGGATAATTTAATCTAGAATCCAGTCATATTTATTTTATCGCTGTAGGTCAACTGGTTTTCAGATATCGAAGAAATAGTGCAGCATGTTGTTGGTTTTTTTTTTGTATCTAAAATTAAAATCTATTAATGCCACTTTATAGATAATTTAATCTAGAATTCAGTCATATTTATTTGATCGCTGTAGGTCAACTGTTTTGGCAGATATCGAAGAAATAGTGCAGCATGTTGTTGGTTTTTTTTGTATCTAAAATTAAAATCTATTAATGCCACTTTATAGATAATTTAATCTAGAATTCAGTCATATTTATTTTATCGCTGTAGGTCAACTGGTTTGGCAGATATCGAAGAAATAGTGCAGCATGTTGTTGGTTTTTTTTGTATCTAAAACAAAAATCTATTAATGCCACTTTATAGATAATTTAATCTAGAATTCAGTCATATTTATTTGATCGCTGTAGGTCAACTGGTTTGGCAGATATCGAAGAAATAGTGCAGCATGTTGTTGGTTTTTTTGTATCTAAAACAAAAATCTATTAATGCCACTTTATAGATAATTTATTCTAGAATTCAGTCATATTTATTTGATCGCTGTAGGTCAACTGGTTTGGCAGATATCGAAGAAATAGTGCAGCATGTTGTTGATTTTTTTTTGTATCTAAAATTAAAATCTATTAATGCCACTTTATAGATAATTTAATCTAGAATTCAGTCATATTTATTTTATCGCTGTAGGTCAACTGGTTTGGCAGATATCGAAGAAATAGTGCAGCATGTTGTTGGTTTTTTTTTGTATCTAAAATTAAAATCTATTAATGCCACTTTATAGATAATTTAATCTGGAATTCAGTCATATTTATTTGATCGCTGTAGGTCAACTGGTTTGGCAGATATCGAAGAAATAGTTCAGCATGTTGTTGGTTTTTTTTTGTATCTAAAATTAAAATCTATTAATGCCACTTTATAGATAATTTAATCTAGAATCCAGTCATATTTATTTTATCGCTGTAGGTCAACTGGTTTTCAGATATAGAAGAAATAGTGCAGCATGTTGTTGTTTTTTTTTTGTATCTAAAATTAAAATCTATTAATGCCACTTTATAGATAATTTAATCTATAATTCAGTCATATTTATTTTATAGCTGTAAGTCAACTGGTTTGGCAGATATCGAAGAAATAGTGCAGCATGTTGTTGGTTTTTTTTTGTATCTAAAACAAAAATCTATTAATGCCACTTTATAGATAATTTAATCTAGAATTCAGTCATATTGATTTGATCGCTGTAGGTCAACTGGTTTGGCAGATATCGAAGAAATAGTGCAGCATGTTGTTGGTTTTTTTTTGTATCTAAAATTAAAATCTATTAATGCCACTTTATAGATAATTTAATCTAGAATTCAGTCATATTTATTTGATCGCTGTAGGTCAACTGGTTTGGCAGATATCGAAGAAATAGTGCAGCATGTTGTTGGTTTTTTTTGTATCTAAAACAAAAATCTATTAATGCCACTTTATAGATAATTTATTCTAGAATTCAGTCATATTTATTTGATCGCTGTAGGTCAACTGGTTTGGCAGATATCGAAGAAATAGTGCAGCATGTTGTTGGTTTTTTTTTTGTATCTAAAATTAAAATCTATTAATGCCACTTTATAGATAATTTAATCTAGAATTCAGTCACATTTATTTTATCGCTGTAGGTCAACTGGTTTGGCAGATATCGAAGAAATAGTGCAGCATGTTGTTGGTTTTTTTTGTATCTAAAATTAAAATCTATTAATGCCACTTTATAGATAATTTAATCTGGAATTCAGTCATATTTATTTGATCGCTATAGGTCAACTGGTTTGGCAGATATCGAAGAAATAGTTCAGCACGTTATTGGTTTTTTTTTTTTGTATCTAAAATTAAAATCTATTAATGCCACTTTATGGATAATTTAATCTAGAATCCAGTCATATTTATTTTATCGCTGTAGGTCAACTGGTTTTCAGATATCGAAGAAATAGTGCAGCATGTTGTTGGTTTTTTTTTTGTATCTAAAATTAAAATCTATTAATGCCACTTTATAGATAATTTAATCTAGAATTCAGTCATATTTATTTGATCGCTGTAGGTCAACTGTTTTGGCAGATATCGAAGAAATAGTGCAGCATGTTGTTGGTTTTTTTTTGTATCTAAAATTAAAATCTATTAATGCCACTTTATAGATAATTTAATCTAGAATTCAGCCATATTTATTTGATCGCTGTAGGTCGACTGGTTTGGCAGATATCGAAGAAATAGTGCAGCATGTTGTTGGTTTTTTTTGGTATCTAAAACAAAAATCTATTAATGCCACTTTATAGATAATTTAATCTAGAATTCAGTCATATTTATTTGATCGCTGTTGGTCAACTGGTTTGGCATATATCGAAGAAATAGTGCAGCATGTTGTTGGTTTTTTTTGGATCTAAAACAAAAATCTATTAATGCCACTTTATAGATAATTTAATCTAGAATTCAGTCATATTTATTTGATCGCTGTAGGTCAACTGGTTTGGCAGATATCGAAGAAATAGTGCAGCATGTTGTTGGTTTTTTTTTGTATCTAAAATTAAAATCTATTAATGGCACTTTATAGATAATTTAATCTAGAATTCAGTCATATTTATTTGATCGCCGTAGGTCAACTGGTTTGGCAGATATCGAAGAAATAGTGCAGCATGTTGTTGGTTTTTTTTTGTATCTAAAATTAAAATCTATTAATGCCACTTTATAGATAATTTAATCTAGAATTCAGTCATATTTATTTTATCGCTGTAGGTCAACTGGTTTGGCAGATATCGAAGAAATAGTGCAGCATGTTGTTGGTTTTTTTTGTATCTAAAACAAAAATCTATTAATGCCACTTTATAGATAATTTAATCTAGAATTCAGTCATATTTATTTGATCGCTGTAGGTCAACTGGTTTGGCAGATATCGAAGAAATAGTGCAGCATGTTGTTGTTTTTTTTTGTATCTAAAACAAAAATCTATTAATGCCACTTTATAGATAATTTATTCTAGAATTCAGTCATATGTATTTGATCGCTGTAGGTCAACTGGTTTGGCAGATATCGAAGAAATAGTGCAGCATGTTGTTGGTTTTTTTTTTGTATCTAAAATTAAAATCTATTAATGCCACTTTATAGATAATTTAATCTAGAATTCAGTCATATTTATTTTATCGCTGTAGGTCAACTGGTTTGGCAGATATCGAAGAAATAGTGCAGCATGTTGTTGGTTTTTTTTTGTATCTAAAATTAAAATCTATTAATGCCACTTTATAGATAATTTAATCTGAAATTCAGTCATATTTATTTGATCGCTGTAGGTCAACTGGTTTGGCAGATATCGAAGAAATAGTTCAGCATGTTGTTGGTTTTTTTTTTGTATCTAAAATTAAAATCTATTAATGCCACTTTATAGATAATTTAATCTAGAATCCAGTCATATTTATTTTATCGCTGTAGGTCAACTGGTTTTCAGATATCGAAGAAATAGTGCAGCATGTTGTTTTTTTTTTTGTATCTAAAATTAAAATCTATTAATGCCACTTTATAGATAATTTAATCTATAATTCAGTCATATTTATTTTATAGCTGTAGGTCAACTGGTTTGGCAGATATCGAAGAAATAGTGCAGCATGTTGTTGGTTTTTTTTGTATCTAAAACAAAAATCTATTAATGCCACTTTATAGATAATTTAATCTAGAATTCAGTCATATTGATTTGATCGCTGTAGGTCAACTGGTTTGGCAGATATCGAAGAAATAGTGCAGCATGTTGTTGGTTTTTTTTTGTATCTGAAATTAAAATCTATTAATGCCACTTTATAGATAATTTAATCTAGAATTCAGTCATATTTATTTGATCGCTGTAGGTGAACTGGTTTGGCAGATATCGAAGAAATAGTGCAGCATGTTGTTGGTTTTTTTTGTATCTAAAACAAAAATCTATTAATGCCACTTTATAGATAATTTATTCTAGAATTCAGTCATATTTATTTGATCGCTGTAGGTCAACTGGTTTGGCAGATATCGAAGAAATAGTGCAGCATGTTGTTGGTTTTTTTTTTTGTATCTAAAATTAAAATCTATTAATGCCACTTTATAGATAATTTAATCTAGAATTCAGTCATATTTATTTTATCGCTGTAGGTCAACTGGTTTGGCAGATATCGAAGAAATAGTGCAGCATGTTGTTGGTTTTTTTGTATCTAAAATTAAAATCTATTAATGCCACTTTATAGATAATTTAATCTGGAATTCAGTCATATTTATTTGATCGCTATAGGTCAACTGGTTTGGCAGATATCGAAGAAATAGTTCAGCATGTTGTTGGTTTTTTTTGTATCTAAAATTAAAATCTATTAATGCCACTTTATAGATAATTTAATCTAGAATCCAGTCATATTTATTTTATCGCTGTAGGTCAACTGGTTTTCAGATATCGAAGAAATAGTGCAGCATGTTGTTGGTTTTTTTTTTGTATCTAAAATTAAAATCTATTAATGCCACTTTATAGATAATTTAATCTATAATTCAGTCATATTTATTTTATAGCTGTAGATCAACTGGTTTGGCAGATATCGAAGAAATAGTGCAGCATGTTGTTGGTTTTTTTTTGTATATAAAACAAAAATCTATTAATGCCACTTTATAGATAATTTAATCTAGAATTCAGTCATATTGATTTGATCGCTGTAGGTCAACTGGTTTGGCAGATATCGAAGAAATAGTGCAGCATGTTGTTGGTTTTTTTTGTATCTAAAATTAAAATCTATTAATGCCACTTTATAGATAATTTAATCTAGAATTCAGTCATATTTATTTGATCGCTGTAGGTCAACTGGTTTGGCAGATATCGAAGAAATAGTGCAGCATGTTGTTGGTTTTTTTTTGTATCTAAAATTAAAATCTATTTTAATTTTAATTTTGGTGGGGGCGATAGCCCCCATTTATTAGGCTTAATACAAGCTAAAACTAACATAATGACTTAAAGCTAAAAACATAAATCTATGGTTACTTAAAATTAAGACATGGAAAACCTTAAAAATAAGACTTAGAGGCTAAGGAAGATTAAGGAGATCGGTTTTTAGGGAGGTAGAGCTGCGGTTAAAGTCGAAAATAGTGAGGTTTAAGTTAACCTTTCTCAGCATGCGAGAGATTGGTTCGTTAGAGCCATAGGAGGTGTGGTGGGATGGAAGATAGAAGAGGCGGGGGCAACGTAGACTACGAGGGTTAGTATTAAAGCAGATAGAGTTATAAAGAGACGCGCAATCTACCAAACCTGAGAGTAGTCGGTGAATGAAAAGAATGTCTGCTGCGTCCCTGCGTTCCTCAAGTGTATTGAGGTTAATGAGTTTGAGACGGTCACGATAAGGAGGTAAGATTAGGTGATCATTCCAAGGAAGGCCACGAAGAGCAAATCGAAGAAATCGACGTTGGATGCTCTCGATTCTGAAAACATGAACTTGTTGAAAGGGACACCACGCTTGGCTAGCGTACTCGAGGAGGGGGCGAACGAAGGTGATGTATAACGATCTGGTCACATACGGGTCGCAGAATTCTTTGGACCATCTTTTAACGAAGCCAAGTGATGAGTTTGCTTTGGTAATTATCTCATATATATGTGAGCGGAAATTAAGCTCCCTGTCGCATAAAATGCCAAGGTCACGAATGGATTGCACGAGGGAAATAGGTTGGCCGAGAAGAAGGTAAATTCGAGCAGCAGACTTATTGCTTTTACGTGGGAAGGTAACAGATTGACATTTGGAGACATTAAGTTCTAAACAGTTTTTAAGGCACCAGGTGGAAAAACAGTTCAAGTCTTCTTGAAGGAGACCGGAGTCAAGGTGTGAGGAAATGGGTTTGAAAAATTTGGTGTCGTCAGCATAGAGAGAGAGAGAGGAGTTTCGAATGACCCTTTCAAGATCGTTAATTGTTAGAATGAAAAGAAGGGGACCTAGGTGACTACCTTGAGGAACACCCGAGCTGGCTAAGATAGGGGCCGAGAGAATGCACCTAAACCGAACACTATAAAAACGGTTTTCCAGGTATGAAGAAATCCATTTTAACAATATGGGTTCGAAGCCGAGGGCAGACAATTTGAAAAGTATTAATTTATGGGAAATCTTATCAAAAGCCTTACTGAAGTCGGTTGTAATAACGTCGACTTCTTTGCCGCTTTCTAGAGCAGAGAGTGTAGAGGATATGAATTCGATAAGATTAGTTGTTGTTGATCTACCTTTCAGAAAACCGTGCTGGTTAGGGGAAATAATGGACTTGCACTTGAAGCTTAAGACTTCATACAACAAACTTTCGAAGAGTTTGGGAATATGAGAAAGTTTTGCTATGAGGCGGTAATTAGTTACTTCTTTCTTGGATCCCTTTTTGTGTATCGGTGTTAAGAAAGAGGACTTCCATATCTGAGGGAATTCCCCTTGAGAGAGTGATAGTTGAAAGAGATATGAAAGGGGGAGGGAAAGACTAGAGGAGCATTTTTTAAGAAATATTGCAGGGAGGCCATCTGGGCCTGGAGAGTATTCATCGTTAAGATTTTGCAGCTTATTTTCTATTTCTGTATGATCAAAACTTTGAGATAGAGAAGGACCAAAGGAGAAGTTTTGAAGATATTCGAAATAAGAGGGATCCGGAACAAAGGCGTTGTCGGCGAAAGACTGCTTAAAAAAAGAAGCAAACATGTTGGCAATGGTGGAAGGGTCGGAGGATGATATGTTTTCATATGAGAGGGATGGAGGAAAACCGTCCGACTTTTTTTTATAGTTAACAAATTGGAAAAATGACTTTGGGTCGTTTATAAGCTTGGTTTGTGCACTATTAAGATGGTGTTGGTATAGGGAGTCGTAAAGCTGAGTGAATTGAAGGTATACACCGAGATAGTTGGAATAGTCCGAGTAAGAATTAGTTCGAAGGAAGACTGCCCATAATTTGTTTCTCTTGTTACGTAGAGACCGAAGTCTTCGATTGTACCAAGGGGGACTTGTAGAAGGGGTTTTATTGCGGGAAAACGGCACATAAAGGGAAATTGAATTAAATAGTTCTCTGTAGAAAATGGAGAGAGCATCATTAATAGATAGATTTACGAACTCAAAAGTACACTTGCTAAGATATTCGTTAATTTTGGGAAAACTGGCTTTATGAAAGTCGTAAGAGTGTCCGGCTGCCGGAGAAATGGGCTTGGTAGGAGAGTCGAGGAAAAGAGAAAGAAGAAGAGGTGGGTGAAATCTATCTATGGTCGATAGGGCTAAGGGACACTGCGAGACAGAGGAGTTTATAGGGTCAGTAGAGAAGATAAGATCTAATTGCCTACCCATAAAGTTGAAGATCCCACTGATTTGACATAAACCTGAGTCTGTCATCCCATCCAAGAAAAGACATTCCTTACTTGAGTTGGGGTTTGAGGCGCTGAAAAAAGATTCGTCATCTGATAGGGTCCAGTGCAGCCGGGGTAGATTAAAGTCGCCAAATATAATAATATCATCAAGGGAATCCGATATGTTAATTATATGATCGATTGCAACGATAGCGAGTTGGTAGGATTCGATGGGTTGAGCCGGAAGTATGTAAAAACACAGAACGTATAAAGCCTTGCTGGGGAGTTCTATTCGTAATGAAACGAAGTCAAGCTTGGAAGAAGTAGACGTAGCGATTAAGGAGGCGTCAAGGTCATTTTTGATGGCCAGTAGGACGCCACGGCAAGGAGAGTCGTTCATTGGACGAGTATGGTCATCGCCACGAAAAACATTAAAAGTAGGAGGGAATAGCTCATGGTTCTTTATATCGGGAATTAGATTGGTTTCAGTCAGAGCGTATATATCGAAGGGGAGAGTATGAGATTGGCGTAGGACATCGCGGGTCTTAGATCGAAGTCCTCTAACATTCTGATAATAAAAAGTAAGAGGAAGTGTAGGGGTGGGTAGGTTATGGCTCATCTTAAGGGTATTACCAACTGTGTTGAGGGGTTCACATGTTAAGTTAGGGACGAAAATAATTTTTAAAATCGCTGCGAGTTTTTTGTAAGTGCGAAATGCGTCTGGAGTTAATATGAGATGCATAAGCCGCTAAGTCCTTGGTCACGGTTGTCGGGGAAATATTGAAACTATCATGAAAGCGAAAATAAATTTCTTTCAAAGCTTGTGGATTTGTGGGGAGACCTTCCTTTTGAATCGAAATTTGTACGTTGGTTTTGGTCTTACCGTCGATACATACTGATTCAGGCTTATCATGTAAATATGCAAGGAATAACCGAACGTTTTCAAATAGCCTGTGATCTCTTAGACGTGCCATTACATATCGGCTATCTAGGTCTTTGATCAAGGAAGTGGGATCAACAAATTTAGAGGTTAGTTTAACTTTAGGTGGATGAAGCGGGTCGAATGTCACGGGGGTATCGGTAAGAGCAGGTGAAACATTTTGGGGTGTATCACTAGTAGTGGAAGTCGATGGGAGGTGATTTGTGGGTGTGGATGGAGAGGTTTGGTTGATGATGTGGGATAGAACGAAGTTTGGATAATTTGTCCCGGATGAAGTATTTAAGGGAGAGGGCTTTAGAGGCGAACTTAAATCTGGCAGTAAGTTGAAAGATACACGCTTAGGTAACGAATTACCGGGGCAGCTTTTTAAAATAGGTTGGGAGAAATTGGGAAAGATTCCTGTTTTAAAAGACCAGTTGGGATCGGAGGAGATCAAAGAGGGAGGCTTATTACTAACATTGGGAGAAGAGGAAGATGGCTTTTTATTAGAGGGAGGATTATTTTTAGAATTATTCGTCTTAGGGCTGGTTTTAATCTTACGCTTATATAATTTGTTGCTCCACTTCATCAGCTTCATCTCGTTTAATTTAAAAAAATCCTGGTCGGGGTTCCAAAATAGCCAGGTATATTTAGTGGGAATGCTGAGTTTGAAATAGCTGTCCCATTTAGAATTTGCTGGGACGATTTTATTGCAATTCTCGATGTTTACACCAAATTTTTTTGGAACAGGTTCTGAATCCAGGAAGCGTCAGCATGATGAGGAGCGCCTTTGATAACAAAAGTTGTACAGTCAACGTTGCGCTCGTTGCTTCTGGTTAATTTTTTGATCCTATATTCCCATTCGGAAACAGTCCAGGTAGTCCCGAGACGATTTATAAGGGCGCTGGAATCAGTAGTCGGTAGGTCGGTTATCGGTATAGTTGGCGAAGGAGGTGATGTTGGTAATAGGATGGTAGCTGTTTGAGTTTCAGGTGGTGCTGCAGCGGGGGTGGGCACATCAACGGTATGAAGATCAGCGCCAGAATCACGAAGCTCAGACAAAATTGAAGCGTTGTTAACTAACGGAATATGGTCTTGGTTAATGTCAGAAAAAGTGTCAATTTTGCTAGCTACTGACTTCAGTTCATCGACTATGCCTCCGATTGTTCGGCGGGTTGCAGACAGGTTGTCACTAATAACATCGATTTTATCAAGCACTATATTGATAATTGGCGAAAAGTCAGGAACGGAGTAATTAAGTGGTGTGACCGATTTAGATGAGCTTAGGCAGAAGAGATCAATGTTAGTTCGTAGAGAGTTTATCGATGTCGTAATTTCCTTGATTGTGCTTGAATTCCGAAGGGCCTCAAGTAGGTCGTTTTTGAGCTCTATATTGTTGTTAGGGGACGTATCTTTACAATACATTGAGACCTTCAGCTGCTTTTCGATGCTTAGGAACTTTGATTTGTAGAACGCGTCTGATGAGTCAATCGCATTACTGAGTTCATCAACACTTTTAATGACTAGATCGAACTTCGACACTTGATCTATAATTTTTTTTGTTTGCAAGGCAATATCATGGAATGTCGAATTCATGGACTCATTCAAGCATTTGATGGCAATCATAATATGCGGGAGCGTTATTTGTTTACACTCATCACACAAATAATGGAAAATACCCGTGTATTCTTTAAGGTAGGTCACGGATCGCTTTTTTAATCCAATGCAAGTTGGGTGAAAAGAATTGGAACAAATTCCGCTGCAGGTGACCCATTCGGTTTCATCAGAGACACAATTTACGTAACACTTAAACATTGTTAGTAGGTCGGGAAAAACGTAAACAAAAACGTTCGCAAGAACTGATTTAGCGGAAAAGGAGGTCAGCAAAAAAGTGCATGTATAAGAAAAATTCGCGAAGGTACACACCGGCGAATAAACTGATTAAGCGGAAAAGTTGATAAAAAGAATACGGAGTAAATAAAAGCACGACTTGACTGGTTGGCGGTTGAAAAGCGAATGTATTAATGCCACTTAAAGAGAAAATTTAATCTGGAATTCAGTCATATTTATTTGATCGCTGTAGGTCAACTGGTTTGGCAGATATCGAAGAAATAGTGCAGCATGTTGTTGGTTTTATTTGTATCTAAAATTAAAATCTATTAATGCCACTTTATAGATAATTTAATCTATAATTCAGTCATATTTATTTTATAGCTGTAGGTCAACTGGTTTGGCAGATATCGAAAAAATAGTGCAGCATGTTGTTGGTTTTTTTTTGTATCTAAAACAAAAATCTATTAATGCCACTTTATAGATAATTTAATCTAGAATTCAGTCATATTGATTTGATCGCTGTAGGTCAACTGGTTTGGCAGATATCGAAGAAATAGTGCAGCATGTTGTTGTTTTTTTTTTTTGTATCTAAAATTAAAATCTATTAATGCCACTTTATAGATAATTTAATCTAGAATTCAGTCATATTTATTTTATCGCTGTAGGTTAACTGGTTTGGCAGATATCGAAGAAATAGTGCAGCATGTTGTTGGTTTTTTTTTGTATCTAAAATTAAAATCTATTAATGCCACTTTATAGATAATTTAATCTATAATTCAGTCATATTTATTTTATAGCTGTAGGTCAACTGGTTTGGCAGATATCGAAGAAATAGTGCAGCATGTTGTTGGTTTTTTTTTGTATCTAAAACAAAAATCTATTAATGCCACTTTATAGATAATTTAATCTAGAATTCAGTCATATTGATTTGATCGCTGTAGGTCAACTGGTTTGGCAGATATTGAAGAAATAGTGCAGCATGTTGTTGGTTTTTTTTTTGTATCTAAAATTAAAATCTATTAATGCCACTTTATAGATAATTTAATCTAGAATTCAGTCATATTTATTTGATCGCTGTAGGTCAACTGGTTTGGCAGATATCGAAGAAATAGTGCAGCATGTTGTTGGTTTTTTTTTTGTATCTAAAATTAAAATCTATTAATGCCACTTTATAGATAATTTAATCTAGAATTCAGTCATATTTATTTTATCGCTGTAGGTCAACTGGCTTGGCAGATATCGAAGAAATAGTGCAGCATGTTGTTGGTTTTTTTTTTTGTATCTAAAATTAAAATCTATTAATGCCACTTTATAGATAATTTAATCTGGAATTCAGTCATATTTATTTGATCGCTATAGGTCAACTGGTTTGGCAGATATCGAAGAAATAGTTCAGCATGTTGTTGGTTTTTTTTTTGTATCTAAAATTAAAATCTATTAATGCCACTTTATAGATAATTTAATCTAGAATCCAGTCATATTTATTTTATCGCTGTAGGTCAACTGGTTTTCAGATATCGAAGAAATAGTGCAGCATGTTGTTGTTTTTTTTTGTATCTAAAATTAAAATCTATTAATGCCACTTTATAGATAATTTAATCTATAATTCAGTCATATTTATTTTATAGCTGTAGGTCAACTGGTTTGGCAGATATCGAAGAAATAGTGCAGCATGTTGTTGGTTTTTTTTTGTATATAAAACAAAAATCTATTAATGCCACTTTATAGATAATTTAATCTAGAATTCAGTCATATTGATTTGATCGCTGTAGGTCAACTGGTTTGGCAGATATCGAAGAAATAGTGCAGCATGTTGTTGGTTTTTTTTGTATCTAAAATTAAAATCTATTAATGCCACTTTATAGATAATTTAATCTAGAATTCAGTCATATTTATTTGATCGCTGTAGGTCAACTGGTTTGGCAGATATCGAAGAAATAGTGCAGCATGTTGTTGGTTTTTTTTGTATCTAAAATTAAAATCTATTAATGCCACTTTATAGATAATTTAATTTGGAATTCAGTCATATTTATTTGATCGCTGTAGGTCAACTGGTTTGGCAGATATCGAAGAAATAGTTCAGCATGTTGTTGGTTTTTTTTTGTATCTAAAATTAAAATCTATTAATGAAACTTTATAGATAATTTAATCTAGAATCCAGTCATATTGATTTGATCGCTGTAGGTCAACTGGTTTGGCAGATATCGAAGAAATAGTGCAGCATGTTGTTGGTTTTTTTTTGTATCTAAAATTAAAATCTATTAATGCCACTTTATAGATAATTTAATCTAGAATTCAGTCATATTTATTTGATCGCTGTAGGTCAATTGGTTTGGCAGATATCGAAGAAATAGTGCAGCATGTTGTTGGTTTTTTTGTATCTAAAACAAAAATCTATTAATGCCACTTTATAGATAATTTATTCTAGAATTCAGTCATATTTATTTGATCGCTGTAGGTCAACTGGTTTGGCAGATATCGAAGAAATAGTGCAGCATGTTGTTGGTTTTTTTTTTTGTATCTAAAATTAAAATCTATTAATGCCACTTTATAGATAATTTAATCTAGAATTCAGTCATATTTATTTTATCGCTGTAGGTCAACTGGTTTGGCAGATATCGAAGAAATAGTGCAGCATGTTGTTGGTTTTTTTTTGTATCTAAAATTAAAATCTATTAATGCCACTTTATAGATAATTTAATCTGGAATTCAGTCATATTTATTTGATCGCTGTAGGTCAACTGGTTTGGCAGATATCGAAGAAATAGTGCAGCATGTTGTTGGTTTTTTTTTGTATCTAAAATTAAAATCTATTAATGCCACTTTATAGATAATTTAATCTAGAATTCAGTCATATTTATTTGATCGCTGTAGGTCAACTGGTTTGGCAGATATCGAAGAAATAGTGCAGCATGTTGTTGGTTTTTTTTTTGTATCTAAAATTAAAATCTATTAATGCCACTTTATAGATAATTTAATCTAGAATTCAGTCATATTTATTTTATCGCTGTAGGTCAATTGGTTTGGCAGATATCGAAGAAATAGTGCAGCATGTTGTTGGTTTTTTTGTATCTAAAACAAAAATCTATTAATGCCACTTTATAGATAATTTATTCTAGAATTCAGTCATATTTATTTGATCGCTGTAGGTCAACTGGTTGGGATCGGAGGAGATCAAAGAGGGAGGCTTATTACTAACATTGGGAGAAGAGGAAGATGGCTTTTTATTAGAGGGAGGATTATTTTTAGAATTATTCGTCTTAGGGCTGGTTTTAATCTTACGCTTATATAATTTGTTGCTCCACTTCATCAGCTTCATCTCGTTTAATTTAAAAAAATCCTGGTCGGGGTTCCAAAATAGCCAGGTATATTTAGTGGGAATGCTGAGTTTGAAATAGCTGTCCCATTTAGAATTTGCTGGGACGATTTTATTGCAATTCTCGATGTTTACACCAAATTTTTTTGGAACAGGTTCTGAATCCAGGAAGCGTCAGCATGATGAGGAGCGCCTTTGATAACAAAAGTTGTACAGTCAACGTTGCGCTCGTTGCTTCTGGTTAATTTTTTGATCCTATATTCCCATTCGGAAACAGTCCAGGTAGTCCCGAGACGATTTATAAGGGCGCTGGAATCAGTAGTCGGTAGGTCGGTTATCGGTATAGTTGGCGAAGGAGGTGATGTTGGTAATAGGATGGTAGCTGTTTGAGTTTCAGGTGGTGCTGCAGCGGGGGTGGGCACATCAACGGTATGAAGATCAGCGCCAGAATCACGAAGCTCAGACAAAATTGAAGCGTTGTTAACTAACGGAATATGGTCTTGGTTAATGTCAGAAAAAGTGTCAATTTTGCTAGCTACTGACTTCAGTTCATCGACTATGCCTCCGATTGTTCGGCGGGTTGCAGACAGGTTGTCACTAATAACATCGATTTTATCAAGCACTATATTGATAATTGGCGAAAAGTCAGGAACGGAGTAATTAAGTGGTGTGACCGATTTAGATGAGCTTAGGCAGAAGAGATCAATGTTAGTTCGTAGAGAGTTTATCGATGTCGTAATTTCCTTGATTGTGCTTGAATTCCGAAGGGCCTCAAGTAGGTCGTTTTTGAGCTCTATATTGTTGTTAGGGGACGTATCTTTACAATACATTGAGACCTTCAGCTGCTTTTCGATGCTTAGGAACTTTGATTTGTAGAACGCGTCTGATGAGTCAATCGCATTACTGAGTTCATCAACACTTTTAATGACTAGATCGAACTTCGACACTTGATCTATAATTTTTTTTGTTTGCAAGGCAATATCATGGAATGTCGAATTCATGGACTCATTCAAGCATTTGATGGCAATCATAATATGCGGGAGCGTTATTTGTTTACACTCATCACACAAATAATGGAAAATACCCGTGTATTCTTTAAGGTAGGTCACGGATCGCTTTTTTAATCCAATGCAAGTTGGGTGAAAAGAATTGGAACAAATTCCGCTGCAGGTGACCCATTCGGTTTCATCAGAGACACAATTTACGTAACACTTAAACATTGTTAGTAGGTCGGGAAAAACGTAAACAAAAACGTTCGCAAGAACTGATTTAGCGGAAAAGGAGGTCAGCAAAAAAGTGCATGTATAAGAAAAATTCGCGAAGGTACACACCGGCGAATAAACTGATTAAGCGGAAAAGTTGATAAAAAGAATACGGAGTAAATAAAAGCACGACTTGACTGGTTGGCGGTTGAAAAGCGAATGTATTAATGCCACTTAAAGAGAAAATTTAATCTGGAATTCAGTCATATTTATTTGATCGCTGTAGGTCAACTGGTTTGGCAGATATCGAAGAAATAGTGCAGCATGTTGTTGGTTTTATTTGTATCTAAAATTAAAATCTATTAATGCCACTTTATAGATAATTTAATCTATAATTCAGTCATATTTATTTTATAGCTGTAGGTTTTTTTTTGTATCTAAAATTAAAATCTATTAATGAAACTTTATAGATAATTTAATCTAGAATCCAGTCATATTGATTTGATCGCTGTAGGTCAACTGGTTTGGCAGATATCGAAGAAATAGTGCAGCATGTTGTTGGTTTTTTTTTGTATCTAAAATTAAAATCTATTAATGCCACTTTATAGATAATTTAATCTAGAATTCAGTCATATTTATTTGATCGCTGTAGGTCAATTGGTTTGGCAGATATCGAAGAAATAGTGCAGCATGTTGTTGGTTTTTTTGTATCTAAAACAAAAATCTATTAATGCCACTTTATAGATAATTTATTCTAGAATTCAGTCATATTTATTTGATCGCTGTAGGTCAACTGGTTTGGCAGATATCGAAGAAATAGTGCAGCATGTTGTTGGTTTTTTTTTTTGTATCTAAAATTAAAATCTATTAATGCCACTTTATAGATAATTTAATCTAGAATTCAGTCATATTTATTTTATCGCTGTAGGTCAACTGGTTTGGCAGATATCGAAGAAATAGTGCAGCATGTTGTTGGTTTTTTTTTGTATCTAAAATTAAAATCTATTAATGCCACTTTATAGATAATTTAATCTGGAATTCAGTCATATTTATTTGATCGCTGTAGGTCAACTGGTTTGGCAGATATCGAAGAAATAGTGCAGCATGTTGTTGGTTTTTTTTTGTATCTAAAATTAAAATCTATTAATGCCACTTTATAGATAATTTAATCTAGAATTCAGTCATATTTATTTGATCGCTGTAGGTCAACTGGTTTGGCAGATATCGAAGAAATAGTGCAGCATGTTGTTGGTTTTTTTTTTGTATCTAAAATTAAAATCTATTAATGCCACTTTATAGATAATTTAATCTAGAATTCAGTCATATTTATTTTATCGCTGTAGGTCAATTGGTTTGGCAGATATCGAAGAAATAGTGCAGCATGTTGTTGGTTTTTTTGTATCTAAAACAAAAATCTATTAATGCCACTTTATAGATAATTTATTCTAGAATTCAGTCATATTTATTTGATCGCTGTAGGTCAACTGGTTGGGATCGGAGGAGATCAAAGAGGGAGGCTTATTACTAACATTGGGAGAAGAGGAAGATGGCTTTTTATTAGAGGGAGGATTATTTTTAGAATTATTCGTCTTAGGGCTGGTTTTAATCTTACGCTTATATAATTTGTTGCTCCACTTCATCAGCTTCATCTCGTTTAATTTAAAAAAATCCTGGTCGGGGTTCCAAAATAGCCAGGTATATTTAGTGGGAATGCTGAGTTTGAAATAGCTGTCCCATTTAGAATTTGCTGGGACGATTTTATTGCAATTCTCGATGTTTACACCAAATTTTTTTGGAACAGGTTCTGAATCCAGGAAGCGTCAGCATGATGAGGAGCGCCTTTGATAACAAAAGTTGTACAGTCAACGTTGCGCTCGTTGCTTCTGGTTAATTTTTTGATCCTATATTCCCATTCGGAAACAGTCCAGGTAGTCCCGAGACGATTTATAAGGGCGCTGGAATCAGTAGTCGGTAGGTCGGTTATCGGTATAGTTGGCGAAGGAGGTGATGTTGGTAATAGGATGGTAGCTGTTTGAGTTTCAGGTGGTGCTGCAGCGGGGGTGGGCACATCAACGGTATGAAGATCAGCGCCAGAATCACGAAGCTCAGACAAAATTGAAGCGTTGTTAACTAACGGAATATGGTCTTGGTTAATGTCAGAAAAAGTGTCAATTTTGCTAGCTACTGACTTCAGTTCATCGACTATGCCTCCGATTGTTCGGCGGGTTGCAGACAGGTTGTCACTAATAACATCGATTTTATCAAGCACTATATTGATAATTGGCGAAAAGTCAGGAACGGAGTAATTAAGTGGTGTGACCGATTTAGATGAGCTTAGGCAGAAGAGATCAATGTTAGTTCGTAGAGAGTTTATCGATGTCGTAATTTCCTTGATTGTGCTTGAATTCCGAAGGGCCTCAAGTAGGTCGTTTTTGAGCTCTATATTGTTGTTAGGGGACGTATCTTTACAATACATTGAGACCTTCAGCTGCTTTTCGATGCTTAGGAACTTTGATTTGTAGAACGCGTCTGATGAGTCAATCGCATTACTGAGTTCATCAACACTTTTAATGACTAGATCGAACTTCGACACTTGATCTATAATTTTTTTTGTTTGCAAGGCAATATCATGGAATGTCGAATTCATGGACTCATTCAAGCATTTGATGGCAATCATAATATGCGGGAGCGTTATTTGTTTACACTCATCACACAAATAATGGAAAATACCCGTGTATTCTTTAAGGTAGGTCACGGATCGCTTTTTTAATCCAATGCAAGTTGGGTGAAAAGAATTGGAACAAATTCCGCTGCAGGTGACCCATTCGGTTTCATCAGAGACACAATTTACGTAACACTTAAACATTGTTAGTAGGTCGGGAAAAACGTAAACAAAAACGTTCGCAAGAACTGATTTAGCGGAAAAGGAGGTCAGCAAAAAAGTGCATGTATAAGAAAAATTCGCGAAGGTACACACCGGCGAATAAACTGATTAAGCGGAAAAGTTGATAAAAAGAATACGGAGTAAATAAAAGCACGACTTGACTGGTTGGCGGTTGAAAAGCGAATGTATTAATGCCACTTAAAGAGAAAATTTAATCTGGAATTCAGTCATATTTATTTGATCGCTGTAGGTCAACTGGTTTGGCAGATATCGAAGAAATAGTGCAGCATGTTGTTGGTTTTATTTGTATCTAAAATTAAAATCTATTAATGCCACTTTATAGATAATTTAATCTAGAATTCAGTCATATTGATTTGATCGCTGTAGGTCAACTGGTTTGGCAGATATCGAAGAAATAGTGCAGCATGTTGTTGTTTTTTTTTTTGTATCTAAAATTAAAATCTATTAATGCCACTTTATAGATAATTTAATCTAGAATTCAGTCATATTTATTTTATCGCTGTAGGTTAACTGGTTTGGCAGATATCGAAGAAATAGTGCAGCATGTTGTTGGTTTTTTTTTGTATCTAAAATTAAAATCTATTAATGCCACTTTATAGATAATTTAATCTATAATTCAGTCATATTTATTTTATAGCTGTAGGTCAACTGGTTTGGCAGATATCGAAGAAATAGTGCAGCATGTTGTTGGTTTTTTTTTGTATCTAAAACAAAAATCTATTAATGCCACTTTATAGATAATTTAATCTAGAATTCAGTCATATTGATTTGATCGCTGTAGGTCAACTGGTTTGGCAGATATTGAAGAAATAGTGCAGCATGTTGTTGGTTTTTTTTTTGTATCTAAAATTAAAATCTATTAATGCCACTTTATAGATAATTTAATCTAGAATTCAGTCATATTTATTTGATCGCTGTAGGTCAACTGGTTTGGCAGATATCGAAGAAATAGTGCAGCATGTTGTTGGTTTTTTTTTTGTATCTAAAATTAAAATCTATTAATGCCACTTTATAGATAATTTAATCTAGAATTCAGTCATATTTATTTTATCGCTGTAGGTCAACTGGCTTGGCAGATATCGAAGAAATAGTGCAGCATGTTGTTGGTTTTTTTTTTTGTATCTAAAATTAAAATCTATTAATGCCACTTTATAGATAATTTAATCTGGAATTCAGTCATATTTATTTGATCGCTATAGGTCAACTGGTTTGGCAGATATCGAAGAAATAGTTCAGCATGTTGTTGGTTTTTTTTTTGTATCTAAAATTAAAATCTATTAATGCCACTTTATAGATAATTTAATCTAGAATCCAGTCATATTTATTTTATCGCTGTAGGTCAACTGGTTTTCAGATATCGAAGAAATAGTGCAGCATGTTGTTGTTTTTTTTTGTATCTAAAATTAAAATCTATTAATGCCACTTTATAGATAATTTAATCTATAATTCAGTCATATTTATTTTATAGCTGTAGGTCAACTGGTTTGGCAGATATCGAAGAAATAGTGCAGCATGTTGTTGGTTTTTTTTTGTATATAAAACAAAAATCTATTAATGCCACTTTATAGATAATTTATTCTAGAATTCAGTCATATTTATTTGATCGCTGTAGGTCAACTGGTTTGGCAGATATCGAAGAAATAGTGCAGCATGTTGTTGGTTTTTTTTTTTGTATCTAAAATTAAAATCTATTAATGCCACTTTATAGATAATTTAATCTAGAATTCAGTCATATTTATTTGATCGCTGTAGGTCAACTGGTTTGGCAGATATCGAAGAAATAGTGCAGCATGTTGTTGGTTTTTTTTGTATCTAAAATTAAAATCTATTAATGCCACTTTATAGATAATTTAATTTGGAATTCAGTCATATTTATTTGATCGCTGTAGGTCAACTGGTTTGGCAGATATCGAAGAAATAGTTCAGCATGTTGTTGGTTTTTTTTTGTATCTAAAATTAAAATCTATTAATGAAACTTTATAGATAATTTAATCTAGAATCCAGTCATATTGATTTGATCGCTGTAGGTCAACTGGTTTGGCAGATATCGAAGAAATAGTGCAGCATGTTGTTGGTTTTTTTTTGTATCTAAAATTAAAATCTATTAATGCCACTTTATAGATAATTTAATCTAGAATTCAGTCATATTTATTTGATCGCTGTAGGTCAATTGGTTTGGCAGATATCGAAGAAATAGTGCAGCATGTTGTTGGTTTTTTTGTATCTAAAACAAAAATCTATTAATGCCACTTTATAGATAATTTATTCTAGAATTCAGTCATATTTATTTGATCGCTGTAGGTCAACTGGTTTGGCAGATATCGAAGAAATAGTGCAGCATGTTGTTGGTTTTTTTTTTTGTATCTAAAATTAAAATCTATTAATGCCACTTTATAGATAATTTAATCTAGAATTCAGTCATATTTATTTTATCGCTGTAGGTCAACTGGTTTGGCAGATATCGAAGAAATAGTGCAGCATGTTGTTGGTTTTTTTTTGTATCTAAAATTAAAATCTATTAATGCCACTTTATAGATAATTTAATCTGGAATTCAGTCATATTTATTTGATCGCTGTAGGTCAACTGGTTTGGCAGATATCGAAGAAATAGTGCAGCATGTTGTTGGTTTTTTTTTGTAGCTAAAATTAAAATCTATTAATGCCACTTTATAGATAATTTAATCTAGAATTCAGTCATATTTATTTTATCGCTGTAGGTCAACTGGTTTGGCAGATATCGAAGAAATAGTGCAGCATGTTGTTGGTTTTTTTTTGTATCTAAAATTAAAATCTTTTAATGCCACTTTATAGATAATTTAATCTAGAATTCAGTCATATTTTTTTATCGCTGTAGGTCAACTGGTTTGGCAGATATCGAAGAAATAGTGCAGCATGTTGTTGGTTTTTTTTGTATCTAAAATCTGTCGGAGTTAACCAGGTAGTATAAGCTGGTGATGTGCAAGTTTAAGTGCTACTTAATGCAGATGATTTGGCGATTCTTTCTCAAAACCGCTTAACACTCCAATTTCAAATAAATAAGCTAAAGGAATACTGCGACAAATGGGATGAGAACTTAAGATTAATATCCTTTGGTCTAAGTTCTTTTCAAGGAGTTATGCCAATTGCGCTTCCAATTTTAAGGTGTTCAATGCTGTCATTAACAGCTGTTTTTGCTATGCAAACGAAATGTATTGCTATAAATGCTTAGAGGAGATTGAAGCCATCCAACGAACTTTTTTAAACTCGTATTTAGACTACCTGTTAATACACCGATCTATGCCAGCTATGTGGAGTCCGGCCTTCCTTACATCTTTTTTAAAAAAAAAAATTTAAACTGGTGCAGACTATATATGTTAAGTGTTCCGTAGACACATATCCAGTCTTCGAAAAGAAATTTTGCAAGTGTCTCTGTTACGTGCTCAATCACCTTTAAGGAATGGTATATTATAGCCGAAGCTTATCGATCTCCTTTGAATCTGTCGAGAGGTAATGCGAATAAATGGAAGCATTTATTTTGCGACCGTGTGTCTGCTATTGACAATGATTTGTACTAAAGTTGCCCTAACCGAGCTAGAGCATCAATTTAATTAGTCCCTACGCTCCGATAATTAACAGTAGATTCACAGTTGCTGCAATGAGTCCTATCTTTAAAACTAGCACCGAAACGCTTAATCTAAACGACAGGCCGCTTAGGACTAACATAATCTCTATCTGCGCCCTTTGTCATCTCAACCAACGGGAAGATGTTCGGCAGTTCTTGGCGGGGTGCTCAATACTCAAAAAAAATCAAAGACTGCATTTTGACAGAAGCTATCTTACATGTGATGAGTGTATCTGGTAGTGATGTATCAACTCGGTATGCAAACCAGTTCAAACCGCGCTGAGCACAAGCCGAGTTAAACCCGCGTAGATTTCTCCCAAACCGAGTTAGCCACCGGTTGCAAACCGAGTTAGCCACCGGTTGCAAACCGGTTCAAACAGCGCTGCACAACAAACCGAGTTAAGCCCGCGTAGATTTTTCCCGAACCGAGCTAACTTTTCTGTTCGGTTCGGCTCAGTTCCGAAACCGAGTTCCATCGGTTGTAAACTTTATGGAAAACCATTGCTACTGTTTTCTATAAATTTAAATAAAGAATTATCTGTCTGTTAATCAATCTGCTATATGCGATGGGTTGGTCTTGAAAATCGATGTTTTCTACCTTGCCGTCGAAGACCTGGGGTGCGGCTCGAAGGACCTCCTAGCCGGAGCATTATTGTCAGTATTGTCATTATTGCCTAGCCAATATAGTCGACGTATGTTTTCGATTTTTGAGTTAGGCCTATATCCTTCTTCATTCGCCCTACTCGCACGCGGGATTAAAAGTCCCCTGTAACTCTCTCTCCCTGCATAAGTTTCTCCAAAGTATGTAGGTCTGCAATGGATTTTCATTGGGATATCGTTAGGAGTTGACTACTTCTTCGAGGTACCTAGCTATTATCCTAGGCCGTGAACAGGCGTTTGTTGATAGTCTGTTCTTGGTCTTGTTTTCGTTAACTTCATTAACTTCAAGACCAACCAATTTCGGCTGACCTTTAATCGCATTGAAAGTTTCGTGCTGAGATCGGCCGATGATGTCAATATCGTTTGCGTATCCCAGTAGATAACCAACGACCATACCACGTCGAGTTAATCGTTTCTTATCAGATCACCGCAATTAAATGACGTTGAGCGCGTTTAGTACGTAGATGGGGGACCGTTTGAGAACCACCGCGTGTCGTTGGCTAGTCCCATCTACGAGTTGAGGTACATATCACAATGAACCTAAATTGGTCTAATCCTTGTAGTTGGACGGATCCGTTGAAGAAAGTGCCTTCCGTGTTGATGCCTGCCCTGCTCACTATATGCTATATAACAAGATTGGAGAAGTCACATGACAGCGCATCTCCTTGCCGGAATCCGGTGAAGGCTTGAAATAGTTTCGAAGAGCTGCTTTCAAAACTGCACATTACACCGCGCATTTTCAAGTGTCACGCAACAAAGCGGGATCACATATTCGACCACCACCTTTTGACAATGAATGCTTACATTATGCGGCTTAAAAGTCGACAAAAAGATGGTGAGTCTTGACTTGAAATTCGTTGGTCTTTTCCAGGATTTAACTCAGTGTGGAAAGTTTGGTCTGTTATCGATCTGGAAGCCACGCTGGTACGTGCCGATTAGTGTGCTAGACAACAGCTTGAGACGTTCACATAGTACATGCTTTGCAATGGGATAATAATACTTTATTCAGAAGGCTAAGGTATAGGAACAGGACTTCTGTTGGTCTACATATTGTACCTAAGTATCTACTTAAACTTCGAAGTCTAATTGCCTCCGTAACAGCTAAGTGATGCCTAACAAGGTCGATAAATATTGAAAAAAATAATCCTTCCTCATCAAGGCCATTACAGCTTAAGTCATTAACTATTCTTCACTGATTCCACACACACCCACATACATCAAATTGTACACCACATCATTAGCACCCTTTCATGTTCCTATTAATAAAAGCTTTATAAGCTCCAACTTCAATTAAACGGATTTCCCATTTAGGTATATCCTCTTATTTTATCCCATCAAATTGAGTCCCATCAATCCTTTTCACCCCAAAACACACACACATAAAAAAAACGACCATCTTAATGCCGACAAGCAATGTAATTTATGTAATACCTCCATTTGGTCCTCTTCATTAGGCACTATGATTCCATCTCCAAAACGCACTCATCTCCAAGGATGAAACGATAAAAACACAAAATTACCATAATCCTGTCTAACAAACTGTTCCAAACGATGAAAAACATCAAGAACCCAAGAGAGAAATGCAGAGAAAAAATGAATTCGTAACCCAAGACACAACGCACCTGCAAAAACAGCCCACCTAACGTGAATTATTTACCCAATCTCCTGTATTCCATTTTTCTCTCTTTCTGACAAAAAAAAGGAAAAAAAAATGTTTTTTCCAAAGCACAAAAAAAAGCAGAAAAAGTCTACTATTTCCAGGAAATAATGCAGGAGACTCTGACGCAGATCACAGTGACAGGACAAGAATTATCTGCAAAAGACGAACGAACATACACTATCATGGCAGAGATTCAAATTGGAATAGATATACCATAGAAAATGCGACACAAAAAAAAATAACACGGACGCAATGAGAACATAGAAAAAGCACACACATACAAAATGGAGAAATTGTGATCATTTATCAAAGGACAATGTCATAATGCTACCCAAACGAATTATACGACTACTCCTACTTCACCGAAGAAAAAATCCCAATGAAATTTGCATTCCTGTTCCTTTTGTCAACTTTGAGGATACCTATGCAAGCACACAACGAACAAATAAAATAACAGAAGATCCTCGGTGTGTAGAAAATATGCCCCAAAAGTGTCACCAAACTTTTGTGACGAAACATTATTATTTCCTTTTTTTTCTTCGTCTGATGAAAGAGAAAAATCTCTCTCTTGATGTACTTTTGAAATTTAATTTAATATAGAAAGGACATTTTCGGTGTTTCCCCTAGGTTTTGATTTTATGAAATTTACCAGTCATTACGAATTCGGACAGCAAATCCAACTCCAAAAACCGCTAACGGTTTTGATAAAAGAGGGATGAGAGTGGGACCAGCGCACAGTGATGCAGGGCCGGAAAAAATGCGGAAAATCCTGATTTGTAGTGCTTTAAATGATTTTCTATTAGTTATAAAACGGCGCTTCAGATGTTTGTCGAAAAATCTGCAAAATATATTTATTATAATTACGTCAGAACAGAGATAACTAACGATCGGTGCAGATCTCTTTAAAAGTCTTAAGGAGATTTGCAGCGATCTACCCATAGCACAGCGGGAGATTTCCACTCACCTCCCACAGACGCCAACATTATGTTGAACCAGTATCGCGAGCGACATCATCGAAGAGGTAGCCGAGAACACCGTAGATTACCAGCAACCCCACGAAAAGAGCGCGTGGTATGATGATGAGTGCGCTCATAGGAAAACGACAGAACGTGCACATCTGCAAGCGCTTCAACGCAAAACAAGAGCGGCAAAGAAAAGCATCGATTCAGGAGAAGAAAGGCGAAGAAGATCTTGCGAGGATGAAAAGGGAAAATGCAGTCTCAGCTCAAGGATATCGAAAAGTCTTGCGATCGAAACCACATCCGCAGGTTTTATAAAAAGGCTGGCAACTGACTGCTGACTTTAGCACCGCCTATTCGGATAGAGAAGAAAACTTAGCCACCGAAGCACAGGAAAAAGTTGATGTTTGCAGCATTTACAGTACCAGTTACGCTTTGATCCATCAAAAATTACGGACATAAAAAGGACTAAATTTTTAAAATTAACATCATCTAGAGAGGGTGATTGGATGAACCCGCTCCACCACACAATATTGAAGAGATAAGCATAGATGTAGAAAACCTACTATCGGTTCAGATGGCGGACAAGGGGAGCTCTTTATCTACGGAGGTGATGTTTTGGTAGGTCGCATTCATTAAAATCAACAACCAAGTATTTTTGGAAAAAAGCATGCCCGGTGACTGAACTATTATTTTTATCCAACGAGCATACTACATCTAGTTAATCGGTTCTTGTCAGATCACCGCAATTAAACAACGTTGGGCGCGGTTAGTACGTAGATGGGGGACCGTTTGAGAAAAACCGCGTGTCGTTGGCCAGTCCCATCTACAGCGTTGAGGTAGATAATACATACGTGGTATCACAATGGACCTAAATTGGTCTAAGTGTGTCGGCTTCTGCCGACAGCCTTCTAAACCCAACCTAACCTAACCTGGACTATTGGCTCCATATGTCCCATTTAAAAGAACGGGGATCCTATGTCTCACAACAACTATCGGGGCATCTCACTGCTAAATGTCGCATAAAAGATCCTATCTAACGTGCTGTGTGAACGTCTCAAGCTCTTCTGCAACACACTAGTCGGCACATACCAGTGTAGCTTCCGGCCCGGCAGATCGACACTAGACCAAGTCGTTACACAAAGGCATATCCTGGAAAGGACCAATGAATTTCAGGTCGAGACCCAGCATCTTTTCAACGATTTCAAAGCCGCATAATGGCATTCATCGTGAAGAGCTCTACCTAGCGATGGCTGAATTCTGGATCTCGCCAAAACTGGTGCAGACTGAAAAATACCATGCAATATGCACTGTAAAAAGCTCCTCCGAAATATTGCAAACATGCAGCAGATTTCAGTAAGGAGATGCGCTAGCATGTGACTTCTTCACATGATTGAAGCAAAGTGCGCAGGGCAGGCGTCCACACGAAAGGCACTATCTTCAAAACATCTGTCCGACTACTGCGATACGCGGATCATCGGCTAATCTCAGCGTCCCGTGTGAGAGGCTTCCATGGCGAGTGAAGAACAGCCGAAATTGGATGGCCTTGAAGTCAACGAGGACATAACGAAGTTCTTAGTTTTAAAAAACAAATAAACATCAGTCCACCTATAAGGACAAAACGTTACTGTTGACAGCAACAACTCCGAGGTAGTAAGCGAGTTTACCTACCTCGGAGCAAACATCAACTCCACAATTGCCACCTTAGTAGAAATCCGGCGAAGAATTACCGTAGGAAAACGGTGCTCCTTCGGTTTGGCCAACAAATGGGCTCAAAACTCTTAGCGGAAGACCAAGTGTAGGCACTACAAAACTCTGATACCTACTGCCAGTTCTACTCTATGGAGTGCTGGGCGATAATCAGGAAAGGAGATCTAACACTGTGTTCTTTCGATTGAAAAAAAACTCCGACGGATATTTGGTCCTTCGTGCGAGGGAAGCGATTGGAGAAAAAGATAAAACCGCGAACTCTATAAGCTTTATAAAGATGTCAAGATAATCCGACAAGCTAAAACGGGCGAAAGGATGAAAATGCTCCAGCCAAAAGGATCTTCGAATCCCAGCCCCCAGGTTCGAGAAAGCAAGAAAGACCGAAAATCCGTTTTAAAGACCAAGCAGTCGCGGATGGCAGAGCGCTTTGTCTGGACAACTGGAAGCACCGTGCCCGGGATGTCGGAGAATGGAAGGCTGTTGGGTCCCAGGCTCAGACTCTCCACTTGTCGGGATCCCATTAAGTAAGTTAGTTGTACCGATCTACATATTGTGATTATACGGTTTTTTTTTTAAACTAGTTTCACAGTGTTGAAATTTTTTCCGGACTGTGGTATCGGAACACCAACACGAGTTTATATCTGGTAGATCTACTACTACTTACTTAGCTTTTTTTGCAATTTTGTTGTAAAGAATTTTAGTGGAAGCTATCAAACGGATGCGACTTTTACTAATTTCGTGAAAGCCTTCGACAAAGTCTGTCATAGCGCACTTTCAAAAATTATCTTCTCTTGGGTTCTCCTCCGATATTTTGTTATGGATGGAATCTTATTTAATAAATCGCACTCAGTTAGTAAAGGAGCATCAGATCCTGCGCAGGCAAAGACGCAACGCGCTTAGGATCGTCCGTAAGATTGGTAGCAAAATTCCGGAATCCTTAACGGAAAAGGAAAAGCTATCCCTCGACAAGGCGAGAGAACGACTAAGGACAATACCCGACAACACAACGGTGAAGAGTAATCGTACGCCCAACTCTAAGACAATTCCGAAAAGACTGGCTGGAAAGGGGAAGGATAGCCCTCTGCTCTCCACTCCAATAGCAGCCAGACTCAGGAAACCCGTAATTGGCACGAATGCGGATGTCCAATCCAATCTCGACCCGATTGCGAGCACGTCCAAGAGGGCGAGACAAAACGACACGCTTTCCCCAATCTCCCAAACGAACGCTCGAAAGAAAGCCAAAGTCTCTATACCAACTGCTGTTGGGCAACAAGTCGCCGTAGCAGACTACGGCAATCCTTCACGGAAGTTGACAGAGGACCAATGGCGACTTATTGAACTTCGAATCCTGGATGAGGTGAATGAGGCCATCCTTAAAAACAAGGAACCCCTCCCGCTTTTTGGCACCCTCAACACAATCCAAGGGTTCAAACTTATGACCTGTGAGGAAGAACACACTCTCACATGGCTCAAAGAGTTTATTGCCAGGACGAAAGCTCCATGGCCAAACGCCGACCTTCGTCTAATCGACAGGAAGGAGATCGTACGTATGACAAGGCCTAAGGCCAAACTTGTTGTACGAGGACCACATATCCCGAAGGATCGTATTGAAAGATACTTACGATCCTTAAATACCGATCAGCTGAGCCACACTTGGGAAGTGATCGAGATGGGAGAATACAACGAATCAGGCACGGAAGTGGTAGTGTTGCTTAGCCACAAATCCATTCCGTTGCTGAAAAAGATCGACTTCAAAGTTCGCGTTGGCATAAACCGATGCAAGCTTAGGCTTATTGCGAACTCGGTCAATAAAAATAACAAGGGGGGGGCGTCTAAAAACCGTGATGAAGATAGTACAAATAAACCTTCATCACAGTAAGGCGGCTAGCGCCAACCTAATCTACCTCATGGAGGATAGAAAAATAGACCTGGCTGTTATTCAAGAACTCTGGGTAGCAGGAGGCAGAATAAGGGGTTTAAACTCGAAGGGACTGGCCCTGTTTAAAACAGTGCAGACAGATCCAAACAGTAAGATCAGAACTTGTATAGTGGCTAGGAAACAGATTAACCTCTTTCTTCTATCTACCTACAGTGATAACGACCACGCGACGGTAAAACTTGAGCGCAATGGGCTCCCTCCGCTGATTATAACATCGTGCTACATGCCCTATGATGCAACGGAAGGACCACCATCAGACCTGACACACCTTATTGTTCAACGGGCTACACTAGAAAGATGGGACCTGGTGATGGGATGCGATGCCAACTCTCATCATGCCCTATGGGGTAGCTCAAATACAAATACAAGGGGTGAGTCACTTTTCGAATTTCTTATAGATCATAACTTATTAATAGCTAATAGGGGCTCAGAACCAACTTTTGTTATTAGAAATAGGCAAGAAGTAATCGATGTTACAATATTAAGTAACTCGAATACAATCAAAATAGACCAGTGGAAGGTATTAAGGGAGGAAACTTTCTCTGATCATAAGATCATTGAATTCCTAATACCAGACACAAACAATCCCCCAAAACCATATACGAACCATAGGAAAACTAACTGGGACCTCTTCAATGTGGAAGTGGGAAAGAACATAAGAACGCTCCAGACAAATGCTGCGCATGCACCTGAGAGTACAGACAGAAATGCCGAGGATCTAGGAAAAATCCTAGGCAAAGCCCTCGAAAAATCTTGTCCCTTGAAAACGAAGAGTAGAAGAAAATCGACTCCCCCCTGGTGGACAAGAGAACTGTACGACATTAAAAAAGAAACTAGAAAACTTTTCAATGTAGCAAAACGTACAAGAACGGACAATGACTGGGAAACCTACAAGGCCAGTCAAAGAAAATTCAAAACAGAAACGCAACGAGCAAAGCGATCTTCGTGGAAATCCTTCTGCAGCAAAGTAGAAAACACCACAGAATCAGCTAGGCTCAGGAAAATACTTGCTAAAGAACCAGTACCCTTGGGATCTCTCAAGGATCCTATCGGCAACTGGACAGAATCCTGCAACGAAACGCTTAAGCTCCTCCTTGAGACTCACTTTCCAGGATGCAACAATGAGCACAATAACTTGGAAGAAGAGCACTACACGGAGCATACAGCACCAGCGGAAATTATAACGGAAGAGAAGATAAGATGGGCTATCAACTCCTTCTCTCCATATAAATCTCCGGGTATTGATGGCATCTTTCCTATGATGCTACAAAGATGTGAAGAATACATAATTCCACATCTTAGGAACATATTCCTAAGTAGCCTAAAATGGGGATATGTACCAAAAGTATGGCGAGAAGTCAAAGTGGTTTTCATACCCAAAGCTGGAAAACCCAGTCACACTACCGCTAAAGACTTTAGGCCAATCAGCCTAACCTCTTTTGTTCTAAAAACTTTTGAGAGACTGATTGACATTTATATTCGTAGCAAACTGAGTCCAGAGGTATTATCCCCAGCTCAGCATGCGTATACGAAAGGTAAAGGTGTAGATACAGCACTCCATAGTGTAGTCAGCACCATAGAAAAGACATTAAGGGATAAGGAATATACTCTAGCCGCCTTCCTGGACATTGAAGGTGCTTTCAACAACGTCCAAGGGGAAGCGGTAGAAAGAGCCCTAGTAAACCTTAATGTGGAGAATACCATTATTAAATGGATAATGTGCATGCTTAAAAGAAGATGCATCAACTCAGAGTTTGGTGGTGAAATAATCAAGATGTCAGCATCTAGAGGAACTCCTCAAGGCGGAGTCCTATCACCCCTTCTATGGGTACTCGTTTTAAACGAGATTCTGATCGTACTTAGACTTAGTGGAGTCAAGGCAGTAGCCTACGCAGACGACTTAGCACTGCTAGCGACAGGGAAATTCCCATCCACTCTAAGCGAGCAAATACAAAACGCCTTATCTATGGTTGGTACCTGGACAAAAAACTGCGGACTGGCGGTTAACCCACAGAAAACAGAACTGGTCCTCTTCACCAATAAAAGGATTATACCACAATTTAATAGGCCAACAATTGAAGGTACTCCACTACAAATATCAGAATCCGCGAAGTATCTGGGCGTGATTCTAGATAGAAAATTAAATTGGAGCCTCAACATAAAAGAAAGAGCTAAGAAGGCAATGATAGCCTTATACGCCTGCAGCAGAATTTTCGGCAAAACCTGGGGACCTAGTCCCAAAATTATCATGTGGTTGTATACGGCTGTAGTTAGACCTATACTCACATACGGTAATTTAGTCTGGTGGCAGGGGTTGTGCAAGGCCACCAACCTTAAGACCATGACTAGAGTCCAAAGAACTGCCTGCATTGGTACTACTGGGGCCATGAGAACCACCCCCACAGCGGGGTTGGAGGTAATTCTCAATCTTAAACCTCTAGACCTTTTTGTACAAGAATCCGCAGCAAACAGTGCCTTGCGGCTAAGCCAAACGGAAAACTGGAAACCCAGTACAACAGGACATGCGCGGATTCTAAAGAAATTTACGGGTGATAATGTATGCGCAGACTACATTACTCCCAAACTAGACTTTACAAGACCATTTACTGTCTCCCTTCCCTGCAGGGAAGAATGGCATGAAAATCAAACACCAGTCCGTGCAACAATGATCCCCATCTACACAGATGGCTCCAAGATGGATACTGGCGTTGGCGCGGGTTTCTATTCCGAAACACTCGGAATATCTGGCTCGATCAGACTCCCCGACTACAGCAGCGTCTTCCAAGCTGAGGTTCTGGCCGTGGCAACAGCCGCTAAACAGGTTGCAATGACGGCAATACCACATGCTGATATTACCTTCTTCATTGACAGCCAAGCGGCAATAAAATCGATTTCCGCCACAGAAATAAAATCGAAGCTTGTAGGTCGCTGTCGCGAAGAGCTGCGGGCTCTTGGCGCGCAGCACAGTGTAAGACTCTGCTGGGTCCCCGGACACAGTGGTGTCCCGGGAAATGAAAGAGCCGATGAATTGGCAAGAAAAGGATCCTCCCTTGAATTAAGAGAGGCTGACACAACGGTAAAAACCCCACCCTGTTACCTTAAACAGGTGATCGGTGATAAAACGCTGATGACAGCTAACGAAAGATGGAGTGCCCTTGACTCCTGTGTCAATACCAGGAAAATGTGGCCACTATATGACAAGCGAAAGACCGAGAGAATCCTTCAAATGAACAAAAAGTCTTTGTCCTCTCTCACAGGTGTTATCACCGGACACAACATGCTGGGCTACCATGCAAAGAAATTGAAACTCAGCACAGACGAGCTCTGCAGAGGTTGCGGGGACGAGGAGGTGAACGAGGATACCCCTCATTTCCTCTGTCACTGCCCTGCACTCTGTCACATAAGAAACAATGTCCTTGGCAGATATTTCTTCCAGGACTTAGAAGAACTCTCCGGCAAGTCTGTAAACGACTTGCGTAAGTTCATCAGCGCATCGGGATGGTTTGTAAGCCCGCTAGGTTTTTCATAGGTCCCAAGTAAGGGAATCAACCTCCAGGGTATCACAAAGGGTCTACATAGACCTAAGTGTGACGGGAGCAGGACTCTCTTGCCCCGTCAACCCAGCAACCTAACCTAACCTAGTAAAAATTGATGACAGTCTTTCAGTGCCTATGAATGTAACATCGGGGGTTCCACAAGGCAGTCACCTAGGACCACTTTTATTCCTTTTATTTGTTAATTATCTACCCAGTGTAATTAAACCTGAATGTCCGCTGTTTGCGGATGAGCTTAAATTGTTTCGTTCTATAAATTTCGAAATTGATTGCGATTTACTGCAATCCGCTGTTGATTTATAAAATTACAATTAATTACAGAAAAAAATAAAAAATCCCTATAGCGCACGCTAATTATAAAAAAAAAAATTCACTATCGAATTCTTATTGTTTATTATCATTCGTCTATACATGAAGTAACTATTAATAGTCAACAAACGATATTGTAATTAGTCTATAAGACATATGTATGTACTCTATTGATGTTGAAAATAAAATTTAAAAAAAAATAAAATAAAATAAATACTAGGCCGAATCATCCCATACGGGGCCTAAAAGCCTAGCTTCTCCAACCACTTGCTTGTCCGAAGTGAAAGAGGCTTTACTGCATCCCTTCTGGTCCGCCTGTGGTGTTCGCCTATTGGAGCTCATTGAATATTGGCAAGCATTTCAGTCCGGATTATGTTATAACTGAGGCCAATGCTTGTCGTGGTATGATCCAGGACTTTTAAGGCCTGCCTTTTTTACGCTGTCGACACGTGCAGTGCATGCTCCTGTTATTGATTATTTTTTAATCATCCTTTTACGACACCGGTCATCTTTATTCATTGACAGTTTCAAAATGTTCAAAGTGTCCCTAGCCTTAAATGAATTGTAAAATATCCCAGCTCCATCCCTTAGTCGATTTTTACGACAAGCGCGGTTTTTTTTGTAGAGATCTGCAGTGTTATTCTTAGCCCGTCCCTGCATGTTTTTGGCTCATATCAAAGTCAATAAAACCCAAATTTAAAAAAAAAAAAATACTTTGAATTCGCTATTTATTGGTTTTTAAAGCCAGTTGCGTCGATACGACTAGAAGCCCAATACAAACATATAATCTATCTCCGATCCGAATTTCAGTCTTTTATGAAAATTTGTCCCCAACTAAAACACAAAGCACCACTGTTAGGTGGTTCCGTAGAAAGGTTAAAGTAAGTAACTCCGTTGGGATTACCAACATCTATCAGGGCGATATTTGAAGTAACGATTAGCGATGCAAATTAAACGTCCTTGTGCGATAAGATCCATCATCCATCCTCTAACTGTGGAATAATTAATGTTTCACAATTAATCCCAAAGTTGTGCCCTTGCTCGTCAGGATAATAATTCGATTCCAGTCAGTCATTTTATGGTATACTTAAAAATTCTTTAGGATAAGTCAAATTCGCTGTTTGCTTACCCCATTCAAATGGAGATTTACTCAGGGGATTAACTGAAACAAGAGAAGGACAAGATTCGGGGGTATCTGAATGAACAGCGCAGCGCCTCTTCTTCAATGGAACTTTTCGAAATATTTTGCAGGAGGTGTGTAATTTTGATTTTCCATTCAAATAATTGCTCTCAACCACAAGTTTGCTAAAATTTATATCAAAAATTAAATAAAAAGTTTCACAAACTCTCACAAAAGAACAGTTAAAAATAAGACAACCGTAGTTTTTGACTAGAAATTGAAAGTCCACGTGCGTCTTTGCAAAGTTCAACTGAAGAACTGAGTATATAGGTTTAGTTTCGGCAAGTGAAAAAAAAGTACTTGCACCCTTAAGCACTGCGGCTAATTAGTATGTGAAGACCAAGTGCACAGTCGTAGGAAGGAAGCAGTTGCCGAAATAAATTAATTACTATCAACAAAGTTGGGCAGAAAGGACTAGACCGGTCCGTGTGTGCTTTGGCATACCTTTCGCAAACACATCAACATTCCAATCACATATGCTGCAGTATGCTGCATTGAAGCAGTCTTTTGAGTCGTTTCGGGTTGTAGAGCAAAAGCGAGGCGGTATAAACAACAAGCGAAATTTTCTTTTCAATTTCAAGCTAGGTCTATGAGAGAGCAAGAACAATAGGGGTTGCGCTTCGGGCATTTTTTAATCAAATTAAAATTAATACAAAAGATGAAGTAAAAATGAGTTCCATAATGGCAGGCAAACACCTTTTTACTGACATTCCTGAATTGTACGTAAGCTTGAAAGTCTCTTCGTGCGAAACTAAGCCTTAGATTTCTAATAGTCCATTGCAGAACGTGCGATGAGGAATAGGGGATAATCTCACAAGTTGGCCTGCTCTTAGGCGTTGCAATTTGTTTATTGCTATTTCTCGCGGAGGGTAATTTGGAATCAGAGAATCACTCAAGTCTTCGAAGTGAGGTAGGTTTCTTGATAGGGATTTGGTCCGAAGCTTGTCAATTGAAGTTAAGATCTATTTACGTTTCGAAGAAACTTACTGACACCCTAGGTTTGGTGAGGTTAGGCAATTGGATACCTTTGTGACGGATGGCACTGCTCATTTGACCGCCAATTTGCTTGCATTTTGGGATTCTAGAAATTCGGAGACCTAAAAAGAGAAACAAAAACAGCTCAATGATCCGCCTTCTTAGAACCGCCCGAATTTATACATAAATCTGAGGAGTTTTTTCGGCTCTATATCAACCCAATCCTCCAGCTCCTCAAAGAAGTAGCTGCTAAGAATCGTCAATCTGTTGTTTTTGTAGGTGACGAATAGATTCTATTTCTTCAACGTCGCTATACCTTCTGCAATGAGATACTGCACGTCCAGCCACACCTCACACTACGAAGAGTCCTGTGAGGACCCCCGATAGTGTGGGAATATCTTTGCGGCTTAGCCCGATCATGGCCTTGATGTCCTTTTGTTTTTCGCTGGCCAGAACTCCCATGTGTGTCTGCATTTTTCGAGGTTGGACCAACATGGGTTTGTTGCACATTTAGCAGAGATTTAGATGCATCCACCTCCGATCCGCATTATGCGTTTTCTACTTTCTCGCTACCCCAGATTTCCTTATGCCACGGTTCCCAGCTAAAGGTTACCTACCATGTTGTCGGTTGATATTTCGGCTAGGTGTTTTCTGTACTGCACCGCCCTTGAATTCGCTACTGTTTACTCCACGTTTTTAATATGTGTTGATGTGTTTGTCAGCGAGTTTGCACCTCTTCGCCACCTTCACATCCTGAGTGATCGCAGCTGTCTCTTCCTGAAACACACTGTATTCATCGCTGATTCTTAACGATTCAGTGAAGCAGACCTGTACCGACATTCATCTTGGATCGTTCGGTATAGACAGCTATCTCCCAACCTTATGTGACTTATCTTATTAGTTTCTTTCAGGGATTCTAGTAACGAATCTCCGTTTGTAGACAAAGGCGGATGGTAAATAGTCGGTAGTTGTTGTTTCTTTCGAAGCACTCTATCGTTTGGAGTGGCCTCGCAAATGACAAAAAACACAGGTTTTATTCTTAAAGATACTGTCCGGCCCATGGTTCCCTTCGCAGCGGAAACATCTGTCAAAACCCTTTGCTCTTTTGCCTTGCCGTAGGTCCGGTTTGTTGATGACATCACTATTAACTCGTTACTACCGCATACATCGAGTACGCTTTTGAATTCCGTTTCATGAGCCAATGCCAGTTCATATGCTCTTTGAAAGTTAAGTTTGGCTCACTAAACATCCGCTTTTGCAAGTCCTCATCAGAGACCCCACACATCATTTGATTACGTAGCATATTATTCAATTATACAAAATTACAGTGCTCCGATAGTTTTCGTAGGTCTTTCACAAAGTCAGCAATTGACTCGTCACTTTTTTAATTCCTTTTATGAAATGTATACCGCTGCACAATTTCATTGGGCCTTGGATGAAAATGTCGATCTAACTTCTCCAGAATTTCTTGAAACGCGACATTCTTTGGTCCCTGTGCTGTTAGCAATAACTGAATTATTTCGTAGGTAGTCTCTCCGACGCACGCGAGGAATATAGCTTTCTGCTGTACCTCATTCCTTATCCCATTAGTTTCGAAGTAAAATTCCATCCTTTCCTTGTAGTTGTTCCACGACAAAGATGGCTTAAACTGGTCCAATCGTCAGAAAACAGAAGATGGACCACTTTCGGTATTGAGGTTGTTAGCCATCCCGGTGTAGTTCATCATTAAGTTCTAATTTTCTTTGCCTTTTTATTTTATTTTTTATTTTTTTATTTTTTCTTATTTATTATCCTTGTCGCCAGTGTTAAATAAAAAAAAACGAGTCGGACCCGCTCATGAAGGGTTCCGCGCGAATTATAATTATTATTTACTTAGGCACCTATTACAGATTTATTATTAGAAAATAATGGTTCACGGTTTACGCATAAGGTTTATGTTTATGAAATTAAAGGTTTTTTTTTTATATTTGAGTTGATTTAATGAAAGATATTAAAAAAAAACTACTTGCTGGATCTCGTTCAAACCAATTTTCGTTGGAAGTTTGCATGGCAATGTACATCATATTTTTTTTTTAGTTTTATCATTCCCTTATTTTAGAATTTAGAGGGGGGGGGGGGGGGGACCAACATTTTACCACTTTGGAAGTGTCTCTCGTGCATACTATTCAATTTAGAAAAAAATGATATTAGAAACCTCCATAGATACCCAACACTTATGGGTTTGATGAAAAAAAATTTATGAGTTTCAGTTCCAAGTATGGGGAACCCCCAAAATTTATTGTTTTTATCTATTTTTATGTGTACATCTTAATGCGGTTCACAGAATACATCTACTTACCAAGTTTCAACAGTATAGCTCTTATAGTTTCCGAAAAAAGTGGTTATGACATTTCCGGACAGACAGACAGACAGACAGACATGACGAATCTATAAGGGTTCCATATTTTGCCATTTGGCTACGGAACCCTAAAAAGAGATTCTTTAATTGCTACTTTAAATTCATTTATTTTTTCATCTTTATTTATTAAACCTCAACTTAGCACATGTGGTTGGCAGGAGATTGACAGACCGAGCAAGCAGCAAACTATGTGTTGCCAGTTTACAACATTAACTAAAATGCGCAAATACACTGAACTAATTATGCACTGAACTACAACGCATAAAATCTGAGCCACTGTGCTACCCATTTCAATTTTTGGTTTCTTTTATTTAAATATCAACAATGCTGTCAAACCTCATCCGAAATTTGTATGTCAATGCATAGAGAGTTGGGAGCGTATCGGATTCCCGCTTTTTAAAATCCCGCTTTTCAAAAATCCCGAAAAAAGTTTTAAAATCCCGTCTACTAAAATACTGCTTTTTTAAAATCCCGTCTTTTAAAATCCCGCTTGTTCAAAATCCCGATCTATTATAATCCCGCTTTTTAAAATCCGGCCAAATCCCGCTAATCCCGTTTTTTACAAAACATTCGTAGTGGAAGTAGACAAGTGCAGTACTCTCCTAACTTTTGGTTTGTGTATGACAGTGCAGAAAAACAATTCCCGAGAAAACAAAATAATGTTGAAGCGTGGCATCGCGGACTCGAAGTTTTGGTTTGACGAAAAAGTACTTTCTTGTATAAACACATTGCAGATTTGAGAAAGGAAGCAATTGTGGTGCAAACTGATATACAAAAATTACGAAATGGACAAGAAAAATTATATAAAAAACTAATGTTATAAAGTCACGCGCTGTAAAAAAATTAATGAGAAATAGAAAAAAATTAGTAAAACAGGTTTTTTGCGTTGCATTGCTTATAATACACTTGAACTAATAAAATAAAAAATTTTGTTAATGGTTTGAAGTTTTTTTTGTTCCCTTTTGCAGAATATCATATAGCATTACTTTATATTTTTTTTTTAATTATTGAAGATTGTCATATCTATTACCTAAAAATTTGTTTTGATATTATTTATTTCTTATTTTATTACTTCCTCTAAAAATGATAAATAAACTGCATTTCAAAAAAACGCTCATTCCTTAATTTATTTTAATTTTCTTATTATCCCATTTTTCCATTTTTAAAATAAAGCAACTACTTTTGATTGGAAAAACGGGATAATAAGAAACGGGATTATAAAAAACGGGATTATAAGAGGCGGGATTTTAAAAGACGGGATTTTAAAAAAGCGGGATTATAAAAAGCGGGATTATAAAAAGCGGGATTATAACAGCGGGATTTTAAGTATCGGGATTATAAAAAGCGGGATATCGAACCCAACCCTAGAGAGTTCTATAAACCTGAAGTTTCTTAAGGATTGTTGTTGCTGCCTTAATATTTCTTTTAACCTTCCGTCCTCACACATATTTTTTCTAACGCGCTCCTCACACTGGGGTATCACAAAAGATGTAATTTTATATTGATATATATATGTATATAATGTATATGTATATATTTTTTTTAATTCATATTTTTATTTCATCTAAACAAAATTCAATACGATGAATAACGTAAAATATAAAAATACTTAAAAAAAAATTATTTCCAAATTAGGTTACAAAAAAAATTTGCGCGCACTAAAGGGATTTTTTTAGTACCCTTATCATGTATTGGCTACACAGCGCGGGCGTTAGGGAAAGTAGGATATATAGTTGTCAACTAAAATCAGTCAAATTCATAAAAAAGTTTAAAATAATAGTTTTAAAAACTGTCGCATTACGCCTTCTAATAATCTTTCTTCAATGTTTACTCCAATGTATTGTTTTAACAGTAGGATAAATGTTTGCTTTTTTAAACACAAAAATTCAAATTTTTTTCACTGCATTCTATGCATTGCAGTGAGTGATCACTGATGATCCTCGCACATGGGAAGTCGGCACGACACGTTTTCAATTATTTTTTTTCCGATTACAGGAGTTACACAGTTTTTAATGTTGATTTGCAAGATTCGAAGCTGGTTCATTTTTGGCTTCATCCCTTCAGCATCAAGGAAAAGCCTTGCAATGGATTCGTCTTGAAGAAAGGCCATTTTGCTGTGAAACAATAATTAATATTGTCATCTACAGTAACTTCCTTTATGGCTGAACAAACCTCACACTTTTTTTATTAATTTTTAGTCCAAAATAACTAAAATAAAAAACATTTCACTAAATTAATGTATTCGCAAACTCCAAAAAATACTAACACGCACTGCACACTGGGGTATATGATACCCAAGCCAAAACTTCGAAGCACGACTAAACACGTTAAAAAAATCTAAGAACTGAACACCCTTGCCTGCTACTGCAGATAGTTTAAAATTAAATATACATCGGTATGACATGCTTAGGAAAATGTTTTAACGGGACCTGCAGTTTTTTGAAATCTATGTGGGGTATCTCACACCCCAGTGTGTGGTTGGAAGGTTAAGGTTCAATGACTGATGTCATCCGGCGTATTGTAAAGGTCATTCATACTACGAGTATCATCTGGCATGCTAGGTAAATACAAACAAAAATTTAGGAAACATTAAGGATTGTCGTAAATTAAAGGATGACCAAGAAACAATACATAAAAGCAAATGAGAATACAAATCGATTTCCTGCTAATTTCGACTATACGCACCAACTTATTACGAACAATCGCATTTAATAGCTACAAATTAGAGGACTCTGTGTTCAAGTCACAATGATAAAATGTCACAGGATCATCGTGTTGCCATAGCATCAAATCGTTTTCAAGATAATCCATCGCAATAAGCGTAACGATAAGCATCTATTCAACAAAACACATATGTAAACGTTTCTGATTTATTTGGGGTCATCAACCACATACAAAAAGGATCAACGCGCTTCGCATATAGTTCCTCCTCTGTATGACAACATACGTTGTTCGCTATACCTATATATATATATATTCTCGTAGATGCCCTTCGGGCGTTCTACTTGTTTTTTCCTTCTCATTTTTGTGTTGTCTTTGAATAGGTGTTAGTGAGTTACTGCTGCGATGAATCTATGATTAGGATAAAGCAAAAGCAGCATGAGGACAAAATCGAAAAAGAAAGAGACAGAGAAACGCGAAATGCATGAGATGAATGCTAATTTGCCACCGACAGTAATGTCTTTGAATTGACTTACAATTTGATATACCTAGAACTACCTACTCAACCGGGCTGTACGGGGGATGATAAGTTTGGGCGACTTTTGTTGTCTTCCCTTGCGTGGGTAACTTATGTATTCGCATCTACTTTCATAAATGGATTTGCAAATGGAAGTAGATTTACATAGAAATGATGTCTCATCAGTGGTTTTGCAATTTCATTTGTCCATTTGACATAGACGAATTTGTGCGAGATTGTAATTGGTCAAACTCAGACAGGCTGCCGAAAGTCCTTTTTATCAAATCAACACAAACAACATGTTCAAATCGAAATAATTGCTCAGGATTTTGGTTTTTTTAATTTCAGCTCTCAATACGGTAGGACAAAATACGTCTCGATCGTCGTGCCGCGATAACACTTTTAAGAACCATCACTCGGTAACCGAATGGAGCGCTGTTAATTAATTTGAATGCCATTAAGGACCGCGCAGCACAAAGTCGTTGTCGTCTGTCAATGCACTTCGACCGAACGAACGCTTTTAAAACAAAGCTGGTCTAAGAGAACAGGCCAAGTACAGTATTAGACTCAAATGGGCGACTGTAAAAGCCCATGGCAGGATAAAGTCCATGTCCTTTTATCTTCAACTGGTCGCCACACGTCTGCACAGTTCTTAATGGTTTTTTTTTCGTTCGAAGTGATTTTGTTCTCCATTCAAAGTACTATTCCTCTAGTGGATATTTTTTCACCGCCTGTTTTCCTGAATTTACTACTGCAGATGAAAAACTGATTGTGACAAATGGATGAACGGATGCCCAAGAATTGCAGGAATCCGTATGCTGTATTCATAAAAGGGGTCATTTTTCTGTTGCAAAACTCAGCCAGAGGAAAGTGCAAATAAGGGTGTGTTGGATGAAGGTGCTATTAGACGGTTTGGGAGGTGTTAATAATTGACATTTGCATGCAATGAATGTGCACTGTATATTTGACACTATGAACGTCACGCTCTGACAAAAACCAGAGATTGAGATTTATATCCTCAGTCACTCATACCTGTAGCTGCCTTAATAGGAAATATGAAAATAAACAAAAACCTTTAAGTTCCATTTCTATCTTTTTTATTAAAGTGGATTTGTTTGAATAGCTCAAAGGACAAATAGCCCAGTTTTAAGTACTCTAGGTGCCAGAACGCCTTACATTGTTCTCGGGCCTTTCTACAATGGCGAAGAAAAAGTTATTATGTCGCCTGTCCAGCATTTTAATTAACAAGATTAATTTCTTATGACGCCGTCATTGCAGGACGATGGAAAATTTTGCAGGCACTTCAATTTTTGCACATACAACAAAGCCGAACGAAGGCAATACTGGATAATGCCTTTTAATGGCTTAACAAGGACTTCAATTAAAATAATTTCAGCATTATTCAGGACTGACAGCGGAATATACATATACTGGTACTGGTACTGATATTGGTCCTGGCAGACGTGTAGTAGGACTGCACAGCGCACAGCCTGAATAATCACTTTGCTATTTATTATCGCCGGAAGGATATTTAAAATGAATGTTCTCAGAGAGTACATAGTTTGTCTTGTTGGTGTATACTTCGCAATTTCAACGATGAAATGAGTAAACTGCGGAAAATATGAATAGTATTTTAGACAATGAGCTTAAGAGGAGCGATTATCATCATGCCTCCTTCAGGTGTGGCGTTCTTCAGAGGAAAATAGGATTATAAACAGGATTAAGATTTCAAGACGCAAATTAAAGACGCAATGGTATTTTAATAATAAGGCAACCAACTGTTGTTCTGCATCTTCGGAGTGCTGCATTTTATTACTCTATACGATTTTGCATTCAAACATTTGTCTTTGAACGAAAATCCAATTTATCAATGCGAAAATCAAATTATGAACTCCCTATAAACTTCTTTAAGTCCAGTGTGAGCCGTAAAAATAAATAAACGCTAACGATCAATGATAATAATATCTATAGAACAGATAATTAATGCAAACAAATAAAGTGCACAACTGGGTCCTACGAAAACTTTCTCGCTTTTATACGAATTGGTTTCGACTCACATTTGTTCTTAAGATAATGTCTAAGATCATTGACATTATCGAACATCAATCTGTGTGTCTTCTCTTTCACTTCTTTACCACAACGCCAGCGCAATTTTTTCGTCGCATCTTTGCATCATATACAGTACCTACATCACGGATATAAGAAACACTGAACATCCTAGAACCGTCTTTCTTATATCCGAGTTTTTCTTCTATGTAAACAACGGTTAATAGATATGAAATGTCCAAATTTGTGTCATTTTTACCCAGAGGCAAATATAGGCCCATCCTTATAGAAGAAGGTAGGACACGTAACTAACAAAAACATTGGGATCTGTTAATAAATATTCTAATATCTGTTAGAGGTACCGCTGCTAAATTGTCAAAGCTATCGAATAACCGTGCTTCCATGAAGGATAAGCGTTTTCCCTGGAGAGCCACACAGTTGTGCCATAACTCGTAGTCTCCCTATTTACAAAAAGAGATCACAGTCTATATTGTCACTTGCTTGTCGGGTTGCTTACCGGCCACCGCGTCACTGGATTCATGGCTAGAAGGCTAGGGATCTTCACAAATGAATTCAGCAGAAGTTGCAGAGAAAAGGAGGAATTGAAGTCTGTAGATGGTAATCGTTGACAAGACCATTGTAGATCGCGTCAAGAGCTTCGGCAATCATGCGTAAGATTGTCTGCGGAATGCACAAAATATATTGCATTAAGCTTAAATTGTCGCCAGTGGCCAAGAAGCGTAGCTACAGCACCGTATCATATTCGTTTCCAAGTTCTTAATATACGGCTAAAGCTAAACAAGCAAATGCCTGGGACGCTGCAGCCTTGCATCCTCCGCTATCCCGGCCACGCTGTTTCCGATTGTCCAGACCAAGCGATCTGTCATTCGCGATGGCTTGGTTTTTAAAACGGAGGTTCGGTACTTGCCTTCTTGAACCAGGGGTCTGGGTGTCCAAGATCCTCTTGGCTGGAGCATTATTTTCCATTCGCTCAATGTGGCCGAGCCAATGTTGTCGACGTGATCTAGATTTTTGGACTACATCCACATCTTGATACAGCTCATAGAGTTCGCGGTTGTATCTTCTCCCCCATTCGCCCTCCTCGCACGCAGGACCAAATATCCGACGGAGTATTTGTCTTTCAAAACAACCGAATATTAGCTCTCCTTTTCAACTTATCGTCCAGCACTCGGTACCATAAGGCAAGATTGGTAGGATTAAGGTTCGATAGAGCATGCATTTTCTCCTTCGAGTGAAGAGTTTCGAACCCATTTGTTTCGCCAAACCGAAGTAGCAGCGGTTTCCTAAGGTAATTCTCCGTCGGATCTCCGCTAAGGTGTCATTCGTGGAGTTGATGTTTATTCCGGGATCTCGAATTCGTAGAGCTTCTGACAATGAATGCTATCATATGCGGCTTTAAAGTCGATGAAAATTTGGTGGGTCTCGACTTGAAATTCATTGGCCTTTTCTAGGATTCATTTTAGTCGGACTGCCGGCCCGAAAGCCACACTGGTGCGTGCCGATTAGTGTGATGCAGAACGGCTTCAGACGTTTACACAGTACGTTGGATAGCATCTTCTGTCATACGTAAGAAGCTTTCATTAAAATATGGTTCATCGGCGTGCATTTCAAGCAGTAACCTTGCGCAAATGCATTCTGTATCACGACTCCACACCCAGTCCTTCATCCAAATGCCACAGCCAGCATATCGTTTCGCAATTGTTCGCACTCTTCACGAGTGGCTTCCACTAAATCCAACAGATACACGGCCAAAATGGCAACAGCAGCCTAGTTTCTTTTAATTTAACCCTAGTTTACGGATTGGGGTTCACGCGAACCACAGCGCATATTTAAATGCTTATAACTTTTTTCTAAATAATTTTTTCGACCTGGGATGAAAACTCAGTGAACGAAATTCATTTTTCTTGATACTTTTTTTGTCTATTTTCCATCAAGGCGATTTTAGATAATTTTCTGGATTTTTTTTTCTGAAAAAAGTCACTAACCAAACTTGGGGGTTCGGACGAACCCTCTTAACCCTTTTTAAAATTGGAAACAAAGTATTCCAAACACGTATATTTTATTTGAATATGAATAACAATAGATGGTGATTTGCAAAATGAAGATGAAGTGTAATAGTAGAAGCCGCAATCGCAATCACTCTGGAATCTGTGGTAGTTCTGGGAGGCATTTGACGCAGACTATGTTTCGGTGGTGAAGACAACAGTTTTTTCCACAGACATCACATGCGGTTTTGCTCTTCCTGTCCTCTGCTCTTGGACAAATGTGGCACCTGGTCTGAAAATAAAATATCTTTCAGAAAAAAATATTGGCTTTACATTATAAAATACCTGTTTACGAGGAAGTCTCTCGTCAACTACTCGAAAAACTGTCAAATTTCTTCGCATAATGCGAAGGGCATCCAAGCTAGATTTAGAGATTGTATTTTTCACCGAAGGGTGTGAACGGCCATCTAATTCTAGTTCCATAAGCTCCTCTGCTAGCTCAATTAGTTTGTCGTTTCTAAATAATTTTTTGTTCCTTGTTGGCGGATTGAAATGGCGAAAAATAATGATTCTGGCTAAGGCTGCAACAACTAATAAATTGTAAAATACAACCATGGGCCAGCGATTAGTTTGGCGTGAACAGGAATAAATTGACACCATTTGGTCGAATACATCGACTCCACCTTTTGTCCGGTTGTAATCCAATATCATGTCCGGCTTGTTATGACAGCCTGAAATAGCCTTTTCAAGATTGTGCTGTGTTGATAGTAAAACAACTTGTTTATTTGGTTTTGGAACATAAGACACCAATGCCATTCTTTGCGAAAATCCAAAAATCGATGAATGAAGTGGACGGTACTGTTTTTTATTATTTATTTTGATGGGCTCGTTATTTTTATCTAAAAGCTCTTTGACAACAAATGGTTTTGATACATCTCTTTTATTCTTTCGGATTGTGCCAAGAATTGTTATTTTTTATCCAGCAATTTCAACGCTAAATTCACGGAAGTAACAAAATTATCTACTGTTAGGTTACGTACAGTGTGGAAATATCTTGGCATCAAAGACATCACCATGCCGTATCCACGGCCAAGCCCAAAACTTTCATCAGAACTGCCTGTGGATATCCCGTCGTACTCTCATTGAGCCACCAGAACTTCAGTCCATATTTTGCAGGCTTGCTTGGCATATATTGCCGAAACTTACAGCTACCACGGAAGCTTTTCAATTGCTCATCGATGGTAAGATTTTCAGACGGAATGTAATTTGTTCAAAAAAGTCTGATTCAATTCGTTCAAAAGTATTTCAACAGGCTGGAGAATTTTTGTTCTGTCTGATGATTGGACTCGGCGACCAATTGAATCGTCGAAACGAAGGAAGACTTTGAGCTCCTCAAAACGTGTACAATTCATCACGGCTCGAAGAATTGGATGTCCTTTGACGGGATCCCATAGTGTACGTACACGACGGTGACCATCTTTCATTGCTCCAATGTACAACAAGGCTCCAAAATATGCCTGGAGTTTGTTCATTGTCAAAGGCTTTTAAATGCGTTGCAATTGTCGATTCGCATTCAATTTGGTATATACATCATTGGCCTTTTCGTTTGTCCATTTGATAATCTCATATTTTATTTGGTTGTTGAAAATGCGATTGAAAATACCAAAAAGAGACGCATTTTTCAAATTTGCCACAAGGCCAATAGTTCCACCAGGTCTGAAAACATTACTACCTTGGATACGGGACAAAACTGCTGCCTCCGGCTCTTTCATCCATTTTCGACCACTGGTGGCTAGAAAAAACTCTTCATTCGACGCTGAAGCCGACGTCGAGTGTTCTTGGTCATGCTCAATCTTCATAATCCGCTAAGAAATAAAATTATAATATTATAATAATTACAAAGCATATATGTAATCTAAAATAAGGCTGACTTTCGTCAAATGCGTCATTTTGCACGTAATCTGGATCATTCTGTGTGTCATCGCCGCCAACATCAAATGGATCAGTCTCGCCCTCTTCATCAGATTCCATGTCTAACATTGCTCTCAATGCAAATGCTCTTTCTACTTCATCACCTTTATTTAATTTCCTCAATAATTTATCTATATTAGACACTGAAATACAAAAACAATATAAAGTTATACAAATATTTATAATAAAACTTGAAATTATAATTTTACAACTCACTTTTTGGTAACTTTAAGTTTCTGTTCTCACTATTTTCAACAATTTTTATTATATTTTGGCAAAACCAAACACGTGTTCTCATAATAAGACACCGCAACTGTCAACTTAATCAATAACAAATTAGACACAATGTATCAATTTGTAAATAATGTGCAATGGGGTTCTCGCGAACCCCAAGTTTGGCTATTGCATTATTTTGCGTGACGTAAACTAGGGTTAAATTCAAAAATGAAAAAACTTGACTATTCCTTTTCATACAAAAGACGTAATATGCCTTTTATAGTATGAAGGAAACATGCGGCATTTTCGAATGGCTTGTACACGCAAGCCGCATGTACATGCGACATTCTTTCTATTCGCATGTGCCATATAAAGAGTTTGCCGCATGCCGTATAATCGGCATATTTTCTACTCGTATATGTACATGCCGCAACAACACATGCGGCGACTATTGTCATATGCAAACATGCGACGTTTTGGACAGATTTCGAGTGTCGTGAACTCGGCATATTTAACGCATGTCACCAATGTCTCATGTCCCGAACATGCGACAAACATGCGTCAATTTTTGGTGACGTCAGTGCTGCATGTATATGCGACTTTTTACATGTCGTGTACACGTAGCAAAAGATACAATATCTTACAAGTAAGTAATAAGCTAATTTTAAAAAAGAGGACTCCATTCTTCTCGGACATCTGTTCAAACCACTTGCTCATAGTTTTATTAAAAAGTTAACTTCTCGGTTGTCTATCCCTTTAAATTCTTACAGATAAATTGTTTAGTTTCTTTTTCCTTTGTGCTCTAAATTTTTTTGCGAAAAATTAATTCGGGCTCTTAGACTATGAGATATCTGAAATTCATCCGCCACTTCTTTTCTAGTTTTTCTTGATTTAATTTCTTCCAGAAAGTTTTTTTTTAATTTTCAGAGAAACTGTGTTCCGTTTTATAAACATTTGTATCTTTACACCTCTAGATAAAATGGAAAGAGGAACAAAAATAAACTTCTAATTCCACCAAGTTAAGTGCCAATGTTTGAATCTTGTGAATATTCGTGCAATTTCTAGACTGCCTCTTTTCTTCTGAAATGTATCCACTGTTGCACAAAAGAACGATCCCAAGAAACATAGCCAGAGGATATGCATTTTGTTGCTAATGTAAATTATATTATGTATTTGCAGCATGTATCCCAAGCAGCCCTTCGCTCTCGTTAGAATGTTGTTTTCGTTTATCGTGTAAATGCGCACATGGCGCTGTAGATTCAATTCACGAAAAAAACAGGCCTATTGTAATTTTATTGGAAAGTTGGTAGCTGATAATAAAGGTGGTAACAAATTTGTGCTCAAAATATACGGAAAGGCTACAGTCCGCTTAGGCGTACCGTTGGATACCCTATTCCAATTCCTTACTTACAAACTAAATGGAATCCCGCCCCTTGGAGAGTCTTTGCCTGAGACGCTTCAGCCTTCCATCCTCGACGATCCCGGGCATGTTGCTTTCAGTCCAGACCAAACTCTCCGGCATTCGCTGTGGCTTGGTCTTTAAAACCGAGGTTCAGTCTTCCTTATCCTCTCAAATCTGGGCCTGGGAGCCGAAGATCCACTTCGCTGGAGCAATATTGTCCATTCGCTCCATGTGGCCGAGCCATTGTAGTCGATGTATTTAAGTTTTTTGGAATACATGCACTCATGAGTTCGCGGTTATATCTCTCCTGCATTCGCCCTACTCGCACATAGGACGAAATATCCGGCGGATTATATTTCTCTCGAAAGATCTCAAAATAAGCTCTCTTTTCCTGCTTATCGTCTAGCACTCAGCGCCGTAAAGCAAAGCTGGCAGTATCAGTGTTTTGTAGAGCTTATACTTGGTCTTCCGAGTTAGAAGTTTTGAACCCATTTCTTCCGCGCTGAGGCGAGCGGGAATTTAAAAGTGTTAAGCAATCGCCTATTTGATTGCAAACTGTACAAGCAATATTCCAGTTAGGTGAACTGAAATAGCAGAAAAATCAAAACTAGACTTAAACTTTCGTTTTAAAAGATGTCTTTATTTTTTGGCGGTTGGTTGACGAGTAATTCAAATAGATCATGTTGTCTTCCCTTGAAGCTGCTGTTGGCCTTTGTAGCAACTCAGCTGTTTCTGGACGGTTTTTGACCCCAAGATGTTACCTTTGCATAAAGTTGTAACCCATAATGTAGCAGTAACAACAGGACAATGCGTGGTTTCTGTTTGTTTCTTCGGCTCTCTCAACAATGCCCAACATCTCGGAGTGGGTGTTAGAGTGCACTTCAGTAGTGATGTGGATCTCTCACACATTTTATTCGGCCATCATGAAAATTATTGCCCGTTGGTTAGAGGTGATGACCACATTCGTCAAATGGCGTTGCCATTGGTGCAAAGGAGGACGAACTGTCTTCTTCGCTGATTATGCATTTAAATTTGACAGTTCTCGACTTAAATCCGTGGTGATGTATCGTGGAGTGGTTACGTGGTGTTTTTAATTTGGTTGTAATTAATGTTGTAATTAAATTGTGTTGTTCGTTTATATCTCGATATTCCTCGTTTGTGTTGTAGGCATTGGAGCTAGTTGCCCAGCAAGTTAAGCATTTAGTTTTGCTTGTTTTTTTTTTCTACATTTGGGTATCTAGCCTTCCTGCAACCACACAATTGCATCGTTCACTTATCATTTTGTTGTGCAGCAACACCATTTGTTTCCGAAAAGCGAAGTAGCAACGGTTTCCTAGGGTAGCTCTCCGTCGGATCTCCGCTAAGGTCTCATTTGTGGAGTTGATGTTTACTCCGAGGTATGTGAACCCAATTACTACCTCGAAGTTATTGCTATCGACAGTGACGTTCTGTCCTAGTCGGTGGACAGATGTTTGTTTGTTTGTTGAAAGCAAGTAGGTACTTTGTTTTGTCCTCTTTGACTTCAAGGCCAACAAATTTTGCCTATTCTTCAATCGCCATTAAAGCCTCTAAGACGGCACGTGGAGATCTGCCGATGATATCGATATCGTTCGTGTATCCCACTAGTTGGACGGATCTGTTGAAGATAGTGCCTAACGTATTGACACCTGCCCGACATACAATCTGCTCCAGAACAAGATTGATGGCAGCGCTTTTCTTTACCGAAATACGGTACATGTTTGGAATATTTCGGAAGCACATTGCACCGCGTGTTTTCCAGCGTCATGCGACACAACTGGATCAGTTTTGCCTGGATCCCGAATTTGCCCATCGCCAATGACAGCTCCTGCCGCTGAATGCTATCATATGAAAAGATGGGGATTCCCGACTTCAAATCCAGGATTTGCCTTAGTGTGAAGATTTGGTCTATTGTGTGTTGCAGAACGGCTTGAGACATTCACACAGTACGTTGGATACGACATAGGATCGCCTTTCTTGTAGATGGGACATATGGAGCTGATTGTCCAGTCGTCGGGGGTGCAATCTTTCACCCATGATTGGCGCGTGCACCACCCAACCAAAACATTACCTCCGTATTTGAACAGCGCAGCTGGTAAGCCATCAGAGCTGGCGGCCCTATTTTTCTTAAGCCTTCTTTTAGCTAATCCAACCTCTCCTATACTGGCTGGTGAAATCTGTTCTTCACTGATAGGACATGGGTACTCTTCTTGTCCTATCACTCTCTCTACATGATGCCCATTTAGCAGCTGTTTTTAAATGTTGCTTAAATACATATACTATTCCCTGCGCTTCGGGGACTAGGTTTCCGTCGCTGTTTCGAAGAGCCTGCGTTCCGGTCTTAAATCCAGCAGCCAGTGGATATTGTTTCCATCGCGAGACTCTTCGATTTATTTAAGCTGAGAAACTGCGTTCGCTCTCTTTTGTCTACGCAGGACCTTCATACCTCGGGTTTTTTCTCTTGAAAACTTCTTAATAATAGGATCATTGTGGTTTATTTAATATATTAATTTATTGATAAATCTTTACGGCAAACCACCGTTCATTTGTCACATTTTGCTTAAATTTTCTAATTCAATTCGACGGTTGCTCGAAAATATTCCTGAAACCAATTACAATTATCATACACCCCTATCGTGGAATCCGTCGGGGGGAACGATCCGCTAATAGTGAACAATTTGCATCGTGTAATCCGCAGACGTGAACCATCCACGTGTCGGTAATGTGAATGAAAATGACTTTAATTTTTACAAAACAAATGTGTTTGAAATGAGCTGCCACAATTGAATTTCCTAATCACCAATAGTGGTCAGTAAGGGAGAGTATCCGACGGATCCCACGAAAGCAATTTTCTGTTCACGTGAATCGAATAAGTGAAGTGAATCTCAGATCCGACGGTTTCACCGATAGGGGTGATAATTCACAAAGCAAATCATGCCGACAAAAGAATAAATTACTTCCTCTGTCTTTAAACTGACAGCGCTCTCAGATCAATTCACTCTTTGCTATAGTAAAGTATCTTATCCCTTGGATTTTTTAATTTTGCACATTTCAGGAAGTTGGGGCACAGCCACCGCTTGCCAAAGGCTGCCTCTGTGCGTGCAAACAAATCACTCTTTAAAAGCAAACAACACAGCCCAACTAATTTAATCGAACGTTTAATCGAATCCTGGTGATTGGGTTTTACGCCGACAGATCGGGATAATAGCACCGCCGACGCTGACATTCAATGTGTATCGAACGACAAATTATTATTCTTGTTTACCCGGAAAGTTAATACCCGGTCCCAGCAATGTGACGAACAGCATGAATTTCAAAATACATTTTACTGAATTGTGTAAATACTTTGAAAGTCAGCGTGTTCCGTTTTACGGAGAGTTTTGATCGGATGGGAAGGATGCCGGAAACAGGAGGTAAATAAAAAGCGCTTGGTTTGTTGTTGTTTTTTTATCTTTTTGATGACACAAAGTGAATTAATGTTTTCCAAAGTTATTTCCAATTAAAATGTGTTTTGTGAACGGGAAGAGAGAAAATGGTAGTGGCAAGGATCATGCCATCCAGCACCAATATTCAAAAACAAATTACTTTGGTCATTGCTCTGAGTTAATGAACTGACATACAATTAACACTGGCCTCAGGACGACTTATAAACATTATTTGAAACTTTTTTTCTCAATTTAACTCTTAAAAGGACATCTCTGTTCTTGTCGAAGAGTACCAGTCATAGACATAGTGAAACCAACTTCGTTTAGTCTTAATTCACTTATTTAACATGTCAAAGGCCCCTGTCAAACTTCATCCTTTGCATTAACCAAGGTAGGACACCATTCTACCACTTGCACGAAGCCATCGCAGGTCCACCGTACTTTCGGGCTCGTCTTTGGTCCTCACCCGACTCACGATTCTCAAGATATATGAAACTCAAACACGAGAAAATCACAGGCAAAAACTTGATGTGTAGGTATGTGTGAGGCGAATAAAGTCCTATACCTGGAATAAAGTGTGAGCTGACTCTGCATTCTGTTGGACGTCATCGTTTTAGAAGACCCAATCCCAGAATATACCACAAGAAATAGAAAGGATATAACTTCTTCTTCGTCGGAGTAGACATTAAAATTTACAATCACTCGGTCAAGTGAAACGGAAACTTTGAAGGAAATTATTCCAGAAGCGTTCTCAGATGGTGGTCAACGGATGCGTTTCCTCTTTGCCACCCTTCACCTTCTGGTGGCTTTCTGAAAGTTTTCTCAGCAAATTTTGGGCGAAATATTCTTGTTTTCTTTCAGGCGGCTTCCGGCCACCATCATCAGGATACTGCTGTGCTGGCCGGTCAACTGCAATTTCCAATTGCAATCCCATTTCTACTGCTGCTGGAGTGGAGATATCATCATCGCATCGTCGTCGTCGTCAATGAAAATGAAATGAAAATTTCCAAAACGTGCACGAGACTAAGGTTCTATGAGAACTAAATCAAATAGCTTATTATTTCAGGTTGAGAAGGCAACAATATTTATCTGCAGACTCTTCCGTTTGACCGCAGTTGTCCTTGGTAGTTGGAAAGATCCCATTGTACGAAAACTCGTCGTACTCTGGACAAAAGTGGACAAAATTGATTTTCGATTTTTTTTCTTTCGTCACGCCGCTCCTCTGGCGGCTCCATTTCTATTAGCCCTATTCTGATGAGTAGGACTACATTGATACAGACGTATACATGTATGTACCTGACTATTATGGCTTAAAGGATACGGATATTTGGAATATTTTTTTATGGCGTTGCATATTTTTGGGGATCGGAAACTAAAAATGCAGTAATAGCCACTTAAAATTGAACGTTTTGTGGTGAGCATACAGAGATTCCTTGCTAAATATGAACTGGTGCTCAAGGATATTCCCATCTTCATTTGTGTCACTGGATAGTTGACTTTTTCCTGGTCGGTGCGATTGAGAAAATTGAATCATATCTGTGGGACGTGGCTGAATTGAATAAGTCATTTAGAAAAGGACATTTTCGATTTGAAAACTCCATTTCGAAGGCATGTTCCTGGTGTTTTGAGGACAGAAAGTATGATTTTTTTTGCTTATAATGGAGATGTGCATGAAATTGACCCCGGTCAGTTGTAGTGTTTAATGATGAGTTGACAAAAAATGTCCACAGATAATTAGCACATAGTCATATTAGCAGACGTAAAATGCTGAATTCTTGATATTAAGCATGAAGCATGATGTCTGGCATGGGTCTATGTTGTAAGAACTCAATGGATATAAATATAAAGAGGAAAAATTGCCTACCACAAATTTAGCGTTCAATGGATAAATTGTCCTTCTTGACAATTTTCTCGGAAATATTTCCAAGAGCGTTTCCTAAGGCGAAAAAGTATCCGGCATTACTGTCGAAAAAGTTAGGAGGGCGGTCAAAGACTCCAAAAAACGAAAAGTTGTTTGGCCGGACGAGATACACTCTGAATTCTGGAAAAAGATGGGAGACATCGTGTCCAAATGCCTCATGATTCTCATCTCCATACTGATGAGAGGCGATCCAATACCTAACCACTTGGGGAAATTTGTCTGCTTCCTTTGTACAAACTTTGTATAGCCGAATGCGGAAAATAATACGGCTATCTGAAGTACAGTCTGGGTTTGTTGAAAATAAATCAACCACAGATGCAAGCCAAAGTTGTAGCATACACCTTTCAATTGACAAATTAGTATTAGCCTGTTTCCACTTGCAGCTAATATTCTTATCTCCACCAAATCTGAACTGACACATACATCACTTACGTATAGTAGTTCAGAATAAAATTGGTTAAGGAGAGTCCAGAATACCGTAGTGAAAAGGTGATTTATAGCTAAAGGGTTTTTCAATAAGAGCGCTACAAAATTTTTTTTAAATAGAACAAAAACGGTTTTGGATATCAATGAAATTTTGTATTCCTTTTGCATGGCCACCACGGGCACGCTTGCAAAAGTCCAGACGCTGAACCCAATTTTCGACGGCTTTCAAGCATAAGTCGGCCGATACTGCTGCAATTTCACGTTCGATATTCGTACGAAGTTTATCAATCGTCGCTGGCTTATTGTCATAGACCATAGACTTGACGTTGCCCCACAGGAAATAGTCTAACGGCGTCAAATCGCACGACGGAGGCGACCAAGCGACTGAACCATTTCGTGAGATAACACGGTTTCCAAACTTGGTTTCCAATAAATTGATTGTGGCATTCGCTGTGTGGCTTGTGGCGCCGTCCTGTTGGAACCACATGTCCTCCAAGTCCATATCATCCAATTGGGGCCAAAAATATTCGGTTATCATTGAACGGTAGCGATTCCCATTCACAGTAACGTGCCGGTCTTGATCATCACGGAAGAAGTACGGCCCAATGACGCCGCCGGCCCATAAACCACACCAAACCGTAATTTTGTCGGGATGCAATGATGACTCATGGAGTACGTGTGGATTGCTGCCTGACCAATACCGAATATTGTGTTTATTGACGAAGCCATTCAGCCAGAAATGAGCCTCATCGCTGAAGATGATTTTTCGATGAAAATCCGAATCATTTTCAAGGCCACTGACTCCGAATTTCGGTAGTAAATTTTAATAATTTCGCCTCGTTGTTCGCTCGTATATCTTTCCATCATGAAATGGCAAACCCTACTGAAGTGAAATGTCAAAAAAGCGGCAATGCATTTTGCATTAATAATAAAAAATTATTACAAAGCGCATTGCAGTTGAAACGACAAAAAAATATCTCCTCTGTGTACACCATACGTGGAATTGTTTACATTAAATGTCGCCCAAATCGATCAGCTGTGTTAATCGATTCTTTTCAAACGCTGGAGGCAGCTGTCAACCGATCAATGGATGAGCCCAGTGAAGGAATTGCCAGCAGCGGAGAACATCAATAATGTTATTTAATTGTATTTATATTACTTTTGTATTTTCTTATTTTCTTATACTTAAATTTAAATTGATACTTCTGCTTTAAACTTTTTGTGTTTATCCACTCTTGCTCCTGCAAACATGAATAATACGCGTTCAATGGTAAGGGTTTTTGGTAAACAAAGCGATGGACTCAATATTTGCCATATTAACGCTCAAAGCTTGTATCCGAAGATTGATGAGTTTAGGGACCTGTTTGAAGGATCTAATGTAGATGTCATTTGTGTTTCTGAATCTTGGTTGGCCCTTTATATCAATGATGTAATGTGTTCTCCTAAGGGATACAGAGTTTTTCGTACGGATCGGATAGGTCGTGTCGGGGGTGGTGTTGCAATTTTTGTAAAGGAACATATTAAGTGCAATCCTAAGGTTCAATCGAAGTTTTTCAGTAGCATTGAATATGTGTTTATCGAGTTAGCCGGTGATGAAGGTAAACTTTTGTTAGGTACAGTTTATCGGCCTAATAGGAGCGTGGACATTCGTCCCTTCCTAACACTGATGGAAGAAATTGCCTGTACATGTTCTAATATTATTGTTTGTGGAGACTTTAACTGCAATCTCCTGTTGGATAAAAGTCTCATTGAGAGTATGAGTGTATTTAATTTGCGGCCTGTTAATGTCACCTCACCAACGCATTTCGGTGGTTCATTACCCACCCTTTTAGATGTGTTCTGGGTAAGTGATTCTAAAAAAGTTTGTTTTTACAATCAGTTATCGGCTCCTGCCTTCGCGAAGCATGATCTGATTTACTTAACCTATGACTTTACTGTAACAATTGTAAATACATTTCAGTATAGAAATTTTCGTAATATTAGCTACTCTTTACTAGAAGAACATGTTAGATGTATAAGCTGGGACTATGTCTATTACTTAACATCGCCAGATGAACAAGTCGAATTTCTAAACGAAAACATTAAACGACTTTTTAATCATCATGTTCCCTTGAAAACCAAAGTTGTTCAGTCTAAAGAACAGCCATGGTTTACTGCACGTATTCGTCGACTCATTTATTTACGCGATCAGGCATATAACCGTTGGAAGCGTTTCCGCCTTGATGATTTGCGACAAATGTACCGATCTCTTCGCAACCAGGTTGTAATGGAAATTAGGAAGTCAAAGTCTGAAGCATATTCGAAACAACTCAATCCCTCTCTCGGTTGCCGTAAACTATGGAGTATTCTTCGTAGCAATGGCATCGCCAAGCCAAAGTTCAACCGCTTAGAAAATGTCGATTGCAATGTCCTCAATCGGCAATTCGCATCTTCTGCTTCTAATGTGCTGAGTTATTCACACAGGGTTTTATCAATTCAATCTGAACACATAGTACCTTTATTCGGTTTTCGAAATGTCAATTGTGCTGAAGTCGTTGAAAGTCTGCTCTCTATTAAGTCCTCTGCAGCCGGGCTCGACGATATAAAGCCCCAAATTTTTGAAGCTCATATTGCAGCCCCTTATCCCATTCATTACCCATATTTTCAATTCTATTTTAACATCAGGCGTATACCCGTCACAGTGGAAAATGGCTAAAGTTGTACCTATGACTAAAAACGCAAAGCGTAATGAATTTAGGCCCATCTCAATATTACAGTTTATATCGAAAGCGTTTGAGAGAGTTTTACAAAAGCAAATGAGCCTTTTCCTCGATACCAACGATTTGATGACAACACAACAATCGGGTTTTAGAAAGGGTCACAGTTGTATAACCTCCCTAGTGAACGTCATCGAAGATTTACGACGAAGCATGGACGAAGATAAGGTAACCTTTTTAGTATTACTAGACTTTTCAAAGGCGTTTGACACTGTGGTTCATACAAATCTATGTGATAAGCTCCGTCAGCTATTTTATTTTTCAGAAGGTGCAGTTAAACTACTTGCTTCTTACCTTTCTGGAAGAAAGCAAATAGTTCAAATTGGTGATGTTCAATCGGAAGTCATTTCGACCCTAAATGGTGTCCCACAGGGCTCCATTTTGGGTCCACTATTATTTTCGCTGTACGTCAACGATCTTCCATCAATCACCAACCATAGTAAGGTTCAGATGTATGCGGATGATGTGCAGTTGTACTTGAGTTCTGACCTCGGTCTTATTGAACACGGTGCTGTCTGTATTAACGAGGATCTTGAAAACATTGCGCGCTGGTCTGAAACGAATGGTCTCATGTTAAATCCTGCGAAATCAAAGTGCCTGGTCATCTCAAGAAATTCATTGGACTTATCGTATTTTCCCTCCATAATTTTAGATAATTCTCCTATTGGATATGTTGAAACGGCCAAAAATATTGGCATGGTCTTTAATCGTAAATTGACCTGGGATCACCACATAAATGTTGCTACCGGTAAGACCTACGCTGTTCTTCGAACTTTATGGGCAACTAAAGCTTACAACCCTTTAAAAATAAGTCTCATGCTGGCCAAAACGCTGGTCATACCGACATTAATATACGCGTGCGAAGTGTTTGCTAAGTGCAGCTTCGTAAGTAAAAGAAAACTGCAGGTCGCCTTCAACAAGACCGTTCGGTATGTCTTTGGACTAAGAAGGTACGATAGAATATCACACTTCTCTACGCGACTTTTTAACATGACGTTCAACAGCCTTATTCAGTTCCGCACACTAACCCTTCTTTCAAACATCCTAATAACACGACAACCTCCCTGTCTGTATGAGAAATTAGTTATGTCTTCCTCAGACAGGTCAAGTCAGTTGATTCCTCTGCGTTATTCTTCCCTTACCACTGAGCGTCAATTTTTCATTAACTCCATTCGTCTATGGAACTCCCTACCGCGTCCTATTAGAAGAATTAATAACACAAGAAGGTTTAAAAATGAATTAAGAAAATATCTCTCAATTTCAAATTAATCTTTTTTTTTCCCCTTTTTTTCTTATTGTACTAGGTGTCTAGTAGTTTTAATTTTGATCTTGTATAATTATAGTTACTTAGTATTATTGAATTACTCGTCTACCTTTGTAGTAGCTTCTTTTTCTTTTTTGCAGAATATAGCTTATCACTAGTTAATAAGATATTATATCTTAAAGTGTATAGGCATTACAAGATAAATAAATAAATGAAATAAATGAAAAAATAAATGAGCAGCTGATGTATGGGTGGAAGTTTTGGAGGGGAATGGGTATCGCATTAGTCCGAAAAATAGAATACTTGTAACAGAATACTTGTGCTGACCGTTTTCTGATCCATTCCGAACTGTTCCAGATATTTATATGAATCGAAGAGTAATTCCCAAGTGAGAAAAGTTCAAATGTCTGGGATCTATGATCAATAGCGAAGCAAGCTGTGATAACGACATAAAACATTGCGTGAGCGTAGGGTAGATAAAGTGTTTGGAAAACTCAGCAATACCCCCTAAGTGGAAAGGCAGGCCTTACACCGCAGTTATGCGCCCCGCTCTCACATATGGTTCACAATGTTCGACAGCTTACAATAAGTATTAGGGCTATTTAACGACAGCTGAGATGAAGACGCTTTGCATGGCAGAAGGAGTTACAAGTTCCAAGATCCAGAGAAGCCTTCACGTCAAAGAATCTATTTTGAAGAAAATGGAGCGCGACAGGCTCAGTTAGTTCAACGGAGAGATCCTACGAACCTCGTCAAAAAAGCAATATCAATCAACATTTTAACACAAACGCGAAAGAGTGGCAGGCCTGGATCACACAAATGCAGTAACACCTGCATTTAATTGGCCTCAGCGACGAAGCGATTCAAAATCGAGAGCCGTGCCTTTATTTTCTGAGGTCGAACCGCCGAACCCCACAGGCGGACCACTAGGGATGCAGTTAAGTTTAAGGGTTATGGTCCTTTTAATCCTGATCATAGCCTCACCGTCATTATAGGAGAAGAAAGCTGCTGTAGTATCGTAGTTCTAAAAGAAACATCGCAATCAAACAACTGTGCAACTGAGGCTGGAAAGTAATCCGCGCTGGATGTTTTTGTGGTGAGGTCCGTAGATATAAGTCCCCACAACCGATTATATTTTAGAAACATACCACTTTATGCCTTTGTGGCTGTTAAGTGGGTTATTTCCAAACCACGAATCAGCATTGAGTAGCTCTGTGGAAGACCGTTGGTGAAGCATAAAGTCTTATAAAGGCGGTCTAAGTGAAACTCGACCTAGGATTATCTCTTATCTTTCAGTGAAAGGAATTATGACTAACTACTTAAATTAACCCGGGAATTAAGTATTGTGCTTATATCTGCAGTTCAGCCAAACATTCTTTTAAAATACTCGGCAGTATTCCAAGGCATGCTCGTCTAACTGGATCAAAGAAGACTTGTCGCAGACCTTTGTCTATTCTATTCTTCACAACATTAGAAGCTGTTCGGAGGAACTAAAGGAAACAATTCCTTAAAATGCATAATTTGTCGTCCTACAACGCAGAGAGCTAATGCTCACTATCTGAGTGAGCACTTGTCAACTGCCAGGACGTCTGTCTACCAGCAAATATTTGTATATCGAGGATTCTTTCGGGAAGAACACGCTTTACAACAATTTAAGAGTAGAAGCAACACTTATATGAAATTATCTCCGGGCGCCACCTTAGGGTTATATGGTGGCCTTTCCTGTGAAAAAAAAAATTAAGAAACAAGTTTGAACTTTAGATCTTTCTCTCTTTCCCTAACGACGCACAGATTATTCACACATCTGGCGGGACTTTATTCCTGTTGCGTTTAAATATATTTGTATTGTTGTTTACTTGTTCAATGGAGTAATATATTAAGTTTCAGGAAGTATTTACACGCATATTAGTTCAGTAATATAAGGCATATACCTACCCCACCCCATCCATTGACCAAGAAATATGTAGATCATTTACCTTACTTCCTCCAACCTAGTACCTTAAAACATCCTAAAGAATTTGTATGGAACTAAGAAAATGTATTTATTTCTTATTTTTATTTTTATTATTTATTTATTTATTTATTTTTTATTAAAAATTAGTTGCTCCCATCATCCGTTAGCTTCGGTAGCTTCGGGAGCTTCAATAGGGCGATACTTTCCTGAGGAAGTGGATTTCTTTTTCTGTGGATTGCAGCACTACGGCTCGATAGATACGCATCCAAAAAAAAATAGAAACCTGTTCAGTACATATTAATAAGTTCCTAACGAAAAAAAAAACAAACATAGGGACGGGCTACAGTCCGCTTGGGCGAACTGTTGGATACCCTATTCTTATTCCTATCCCTCATAAGTGGGCGTGACAAAAGTCTAAGTATGATTGAATTGTTAAGAACGCTCTACATATTTTGTTATATAACATTTAAAGGATTTTATCGAAAAAAAAACTTTGGTTTTTCAATAAAATTATTTTATTTAATTGTGGGCGTGTCAGTAGGCTGATTAAAAAAAAACACATGAGCATAAAGGGCCCATAGAGAGTATATATTATAAATTTCAGCTCCCTAGATCAAATATTGTTTTTCAATAAAATTGTTTTATTTAATTGTGGGCGGATTTTGAAAATTTTATATCCCGAACAGTTTTAGGAGTCATAGATCATATATAAAAAATTTCAGTTTTCTACCTCAAAATTCGATATTTTTGAAAAATCGAAAATTTTTGATTTTGTGGGCGTGTCTGTGGCGGATTTCAAAAATTCGTAAACTTGATTATTTCGGGACCCTAGAGAGTATATGGTTAAAATTTCAGCTCTCTAGGCCCAGTTTAAAGGATAATTTTTGACAACAGACGGACGGACGGACGGACATGGCTAGATCGACATTACTATCGATGCTGATCATAAATATAGTAACTTTTAGGGGTCTACGGGCAATATTAAGGTATGTTACAAACTATGCGTCAAAATTATGTGAGCCACGCTGCACTCACGGTAGAGTTGATGTGTAAACATGTAGGCACAGTTGAGCGTTAGCTATATATAGTGCGTACCAAAACAGTTGGCCATTCTACTGCGCAGGTCTCTTAAAATGTGTTTTACAATCTCTTAAATTGCAAAAACAAGCATAAAGAGACGAAAATGGGCGGAGCCATAATAAAAAACGACGTATACCCTGCCTTGTGTTCAAGATAGCTGTCGCGATCTCACTGAGGGTGGTTTCTTCATTTTCCTTCTTTTATACTGAAATTAGGAGCGGAGGAAAAATATAGACCATTATATGTCAACTTTACTTGGAGGCAAATATATTGTTTCGTTTTTTGTCTTGTCGGTTCTTTGTAGGAGTATGATGTGATCACGGTCGGATAGATTAAGCAAAACATTGCACATGAATTGATTGTGTGACTGTGTCTGTATGAAGGTGTACGGTTTTAGATTTAAACCCTATTTGCTCATTATGCTTTCGTTGATCATTATTAATTGTGTCGTGCATATTGATCATGTAGGTACTGATATTGGCACGCAAAGTAAAGTAAATTGCAGTGTCACACCAAATTTTTTTTGTTTATATCATTGAATTTGGGCGAGGTAGGTAAATTTAATAAAAAATTTACAATTTGGAAATTTTTTGGTAACGTAAACGATTTTATGCCCAATAACAATAGGCACGATTTTCTGTCACAAAAAAGAGGATGGGGTATTAAACGGTTCGTTAAAGACAAAATGGTGAACGTTCTTGATTCTTCAATAATTTTTTTTAAGAAATGCAGTTTTTAAAACTTTTTGAACTACCCACCACCTTTAAATTTGTAACCTTGATTAAAAGTGTAAATTATAGCGAGATAAAATTGACGATGAATTGCAAATATAAAACAGATTAACAGCGAGCAGCAAAACAAAACACCAGTATACCAAATGGGTGGTTCGGTTTGGTTTGAATTAAGAAGTAAAAACACACACGTTTTAGTACTAAGATAAAAATATTTATTGATTTTGCTACCTATATATGAAATAGTTAATATTAATGTATATTAAATTGAATTCGAAGAACTGTCAGTTTCATAATCGGTTGAAGAATCATCTCCTGGATTGATAATTATTGCATCCGACATTGTGTCCCACATCTGCTCGTGTGAAAAGTATTCCTCCTCTGTCCTTATAATTTTTTCACAAACTTTGCGCCAATCTTCAACTGTTATTTTTGAAAATTCTTCTTCAGCTAGTTTCTGAACATCCGATAATCTAAACGTTGTATTTCGGCTTCCGACTCTTCCCTTGACTGTTGCCCAGATCTTTTCAATAGGGTTGAGACCTGGATGATAGGGTGGCAATCGTAGTACTTCGTGTCCCGCGCCGTGAATCATATCGTCAATCTTATGCTTGGGGTGGTGATTAGTCCGATGTCGCTTTATAAGGTCATAAAGTTCGACTTTGAGCATTTTTGAAGAATGCGGTATATTGTTGACGGAAAGCCATTCTAACATCTCCGATTTAACGGAAGCAGAAGTGATTTGCTTGTGTTCCCATTTGTTGGATATGATGCGTTGTCCATTACAATAACCGATGGTTCCTCTAGGTTATTTAAAACTTGATCCTTCATCCATTTGGAGAAATTTTCAAAATTCATCTCATCGTGATAATCTCCTGTTTTCGACCCAGATTTAAATAAAAGCAAGGCATTATTCACGAAGCCCTTCGCTCCACCTGCATGCGCCATTATCAGCCTTTGGCCTTTTGAAATTGGCGCCTTTAAACCTTGACTGGTGCCGTCAGTCCATGCCCTTGGCCTTGTGTGAGAGCTGTGAATATAGCTCTCGTCCAAATAAATAATCTCATATCCTTCTGACCTGTACTCCCGCACCTTCCTCAGATATTTCACTCGTAAAAGTTTGATTTCATTTCTTTCGCAAAGAAATTTACGGTTGTTCTCCGTTTTCCTATAAGAAAATCCATTTCTTTTTAAAATCCTATGTAGCGACATATTGCTTAGGTTCAGCTCCAAATCTTCCTGCACCCGTTGTCTTGACATTTTTAATGTTATCATCATTTTTTCTTCAATGTGGAAGTTGTATATAATTTGCCGAACAGCTGTGATACCAAATTCGTCCAATCCAGTTTTCCATTTTGTATGTGGTACTCTTTAAGTTGGAGATTCAATAGCGCCTTTCTTCTCATATTCTTTAATTATCCTTCTTATTGTTCGGGCCGAAATTCCCGTAAACTCCTCTGTCTGTGAATTTACGTATGTGATGGGATTATCTATACATAAATTCCTAGCTTCTTCAATTTTTTTGTAATATATCCTAACAACGATCTTACGTCCTAGACTTCCTATTGGTTTTCCTTTTCTTGAAAGATCCATGACAATTTATTTTATTTTAATAAACTTATGTCCTAGCAATGCTTTTGTTTTCGTGAAAGTGAATTCCAAATAGGAAATCCATAATATATATGCGTTATCTTAAAATAAAAAACTCTAAAAACCAAGCAACAAATTTATTCCTTGCCCCTACAGGTAACCAAATGCAAACACTAATCATGTCGTAAAACTTTTACACTTAAGTCAAACAGGTAAAATCAAACATCATAAAATAAATGCTAACCAAGCACACCACCCATACAGGTACCTAGCGCTAAACCACGAAATGTTCAACCATAAAAAGGGTTGGGAACCCTTTCAAATACAATCGGACTTCTAGGTAGAAATGTATAAAAGTCGACCTCATAATAAAAAATTAAGTTTATTTAGATATTCAACAGCATTTTAATTCTAAGCACAGTAAAGTTGGGTTACGCATTGTAAATTACAGGCAAAAACGCTTAGTGATTAAATCTCTTTCGCGTCATTTTTGTTCTCTTAAATCCTCTCTCTGCGCAATCGACCGTTGGCCAACTGTTTTGGTACGGACTATACCTAATTTGTTATCTAGCTAACGCCATAACTAAGCAACTGACGTAGTAGTTAAGTTAGCTGCCCTAAAAATGCAATCGATTTGGTGGTTAGCTATCTTAATGACAACTAATTTTTGCTATTAGCTGTTAGTTGCAGGTTGTGTAACTAAGCTCGTTAGGTTGCCAAAGTTAGTTGCGGATGACAACTAAAAGTTGGTTAGTTTTTAGCTGTAGCTTTTTAGCTGTCAAGGTAATATATAACTAATAACTAAATCAATTTTTTTTATTTTGCTATAATGGTGATAATTTATTGGGATTTATTATGCTTATTGCGTTTAAAAGAAAAATTGATTGAATATTCCTTTTATTTTGCATCAGGTTATTTTACAAAGAGATCTTGGAGTCACAATAAAGGTCCTTTAAACCCGAAAAAGGATATTTTCCCAAAATGTCTTTAGAAACAGCACGGTATATATGAGTTCAATGTTATTTGAATGAGGGGTGCTAGGAACAACAAACATTTTGGTAAAATATCCTTTTTTCGACTTTTAAGGACCTTTTTGTTGTTCCAAAAACCTCTTAGTCAAATAACATTGAATGCAGATATACCGTGCGGATTCTAATGACATTTTGGAAAAATATCCTGTTTTCGACTGTTAAGGACCTTTTTTGTTGTTGTAAGGACCTCTTAGTCAAATAACATTGAACACAGATATACCGTGATACTTTTAAGGACCTTTTTGTTGTTCCAAGGATCTGTTAGTCAAATAACATTGAACACAATATACTGTGCGGTTTTCTAGGAGTTTTTGAAAAAAATGTTTTTTTCGGGCTTAAGGACCTTATTTGGTTCTCCAAGGACCACTTGGTAAATAACCTTATTACAACTAAAAGTGACATTCTTAAATCGGCCATCGCTTACCGAAGTACAAATCGATATTTTTCCTCTTACCTTCAACTGATGTACAACAAACTTCAAGCTATACAACCTCAATTATACAAAACAAATCTACTTCCACACAACTTCTGTTTCGTAAGGACATAATAATTTCTAGAAATGAACATAATTAAAACTGGAAAATGTATAACGAAATAAAAGAATTGCTCCTGTACCTTTTTTTGTTAAATTGTTGGAAAATTAAATTGTGGGCGTGTTAGTGGGCGGATTTTTAAAATATTTACACATGACGATCAAAGGTCCCTGGAGAGTCTACATTATAAATTTCAGCTCCCTAGCTCAAACTTTGGTTTTCTGCCGTCCGACCTGAAAATCTGACGATGACTGTGACGCTGAAAATCTGACGATGACGCTCGATATTTCCAACTAGCCCCTACCGAGAGCAAAGATATTTACACATCAAAAATTGTATAGGTTGGGCACTCAGAGACAGAAAAAGTTAATGGATTCTGATAGACAAAACACAGGAGGAAGTACAAAACAACATTTCACGACGGGTACTATGCGGGTACAATTTGCGGGTATAATTTTAAAACGCCTCGCAAAGTTCAAAGATGTAAACAAACGGACAAGACGAAAGCCTTCAAATCCATATTTTATGTGACCACAAATTTCTACCTTACCTTTTGAGAATAAGTATATAATATAAAAACAAAAAAATAATATACATATATATTTCGTTGCGTCACTTATTACTTGAATCACGCGCGATCAATTTGGCTGTTAATATGCAACTGACCTGAATTATGTCTTTGCTTTGAAATTGTCGCTGTTTGTAATGTTGCCCAACCTAAAATAACGGTTTTATGCAATCTGTTTTGTTAGAATGTTATTACCTGGAGTTCTAGCCGTCGTGTCATATCAAAACAATTTCAAACGGGCGACATAGAATTTTTAATTAAATCCCGCTAGATTTGCGAAATTACATATTGTGCGACGAGGTCATAATCTGAACTAAGGGATAATAACCGTGCGACTTCACAGTATCCCTGCTGATCCGCCTGTGGGTTCCCCGGTTCGACCTCAAGGAGTATTGGCAGGCCTCCCGATTTCGAATCACATCTTCACTGAGTCCAATTAAATGCTGGTGTTGTTGCATTTGTGTGATCCAGCATCCAGGAGTTTTTAGGGCTGCCTCTCTTACGCGATTTTATGCGAACGCTAATTGATATGGATCTCTCCTTTAAACATTACCAACTAAGACGGTCGCGCTCCATTTTCTTAAGATAGGTTCTTTAACCTGAAAACTCCCTCGGATCTTGGAACTCCTTTTTCGATCAGACTTTGTTATTCCTGCATCTTCATCCCAGCTGCTATTAATTTACAGTCATACTCTTTGCACGCGGTCAAGCATTGTGAGCCGTATGAAAGCATACATACATACATATTAGGCCATTACAGGGCCTAGAACCTAGCTTCTCCAACCCACAGGTGGAGGGGACCTACAGTTTTACGCCGAATCCGAACGGCAAGTTTGAGAAGCTTCTAATGACAATTTGAAACTCTTGGATGTTTGTCAGACGTTCGCAAGAGGTGCCAACAACACGCGGTATTCCCAAGTCGGTCCCGATCTAAGTACTAACCACGCCCAACGTCGTTTAATTGCGGTGATCTAACGAGAACCAATTGATTCGACGTGGCAAGGTCGTTGGCCGTATGTAAGCACCGGGCGCTTAAATGTAGTGAGGAGCCTCCCTTTCAGTTTACATTGCATTTTTCTGTCACAGAAGATGACTTTATTTTACGCCACTTTATCCACCATACGCTTACGCGATGATTAATGTCGTCGTCACAGGTTCCTTCGTCATATCATGAACTTTAGATCTTTTAAGTGAAAAACATAGTAAACAGCTTCAATCCATGTTTTAGAACACAAATGTTTGAGTAAATGAAAGCTTCAACATCAAAGCATACAAAGAAATACATTCATAAACATTCTGCAGAATTTGCTATAGAAAAATTCCTTAAATATCACACTCGGCAGCCTGAACTCTCGCCATAATGAACAACACTTTAATTTATTACTTTACTCCAGTGCAACTCATATACCATTTCATATTCCGTCACATACTCATACATCTTTTAGTGTATCAGAGTGTACCGAATCATTTTTCAAATCCTGACCACGTTATGATAAACGACCTGATCCTTGGGCTAAGAACTTTAAGTTTCCGTTTTAAACAAACCCCAAACACTTGCCATGGTGTAAAGGAAATCTCAAGAAACCCACCAAGGATGCCATCCAGATCTCGAATATCCGTCTTCATACTCGCCCTCAACTACAGCACAAACAATGAACACCCGCTGCTGAGGTATTCGTTTTATTTACTTTGTATTGGTGGCTGCGTTTTACATTCCCCGAAAGTCTACACTTCACTATCAGGTCTGTGTCTGTTGCCTCCGCTTTGCCGGGTGTTTACCAACTACTGGTCTTCCTTAGTTGTATTTGCGGTATTAACTTTAAGCTAAAACCTATCTTAAGGATAAAGTTTCAGCATTTATGCCATGCACGTAAAAGTTAACTTCGGTTCAAGTGACTTTACTCCTTGTTCGTGTTGCTTTGCATATGGCGAAACTTGTGCAACACTTTTGATTATTTCCATTTAAGCGACGGCAAACTTCAATTTGCTCCAACAGTACTACAAGTCGTGCACCATCATAGGGAATTTTAATTGTCCTGATGAAGTGGTGTCGGTTTGGTATGGGCGGGAAAAATCTCAGAATCATGTTTCAGATACGAGTAGTTTTGCAAGCTCTACGAAGATTAATTGCTAGGTTAGGTAAAGAACGGTAACCTTATTTTCCAAGTTTCATTAAAGCTGTGGGCTAACCCAATGAATGCAAGTGGAACTTGAAGGACATTCAGAAGTAGCAAATAAACTGTCCAGACTCGATGACCTCTGTCAACGACAATACGAACGTGGTTTTGTTTTAATTAGTTTTGCTGCAACACTGATGTGGGTTTATCCTGTGGGAGAAGTGTAACAATTTAATCTGCAACATGCAATCGGGAAATGTGAATGACAATGATGGGTATACGTGGCCGATGCCAATGGGCACCTATCCGTATAGTTATCGTCTGCAATCTTCGTGCGAAAGTTTTTGTTCATGTCAATGGATACCTGGGAGCGCTTCGAAGCTGTTCAATTGAAAAAGTTTCGGAGGAGCGAAATGCATAACATTGAAATTCATTCAATACGCGAAACTGATTGCTGGATACGTCAACGAACCACCAGCACCACTTTGACGAACAGTTTTCCACGCTCGAAGCGTTATTTGAATATTGACGGCGCGACGGTGGTGGTGGTGATGCTGTTTCTGTCGCTGAACTGGCTAGCAATCGCAATCAATATTGTTCCCAGCTCCTTGTTCCCCTGTATCCTCGGCCGTGCGAGAAAGATTCATTTGTCCTTGTATGCGTTCAATCAGAGTCGCATGTACATATGAATCGTGGAAAATTGCAAACCGGATGCGATATGGAGTTTCATCGGCTCAGAATCAAAAGACAATTGCTTCGATGAATGAACCATTTTCAGGGATGAGACACGTTGGCGACGTGTTAGCGGGTAGAAGCAAGGCTCCCACGAATGAGCAATGGAACTTTTGTATTACCCCGGGGCCTTGGTGTTGTGAGAAATTGCGACGGGATCGAAGCAATAAAATTCAAGTTGTTCAATTTCGATTTTGAAGAATAGGTTATCTAAAGTGCTTGAGATGGAGTTGGAGCAACATGAACCATCAGCGTGTGCTGATTTATTGAAAAGTCTATGAAATGGTAAAATACAATGCAAGACATCTGTTTAAAGTTTGTACATGTATATTGTGTGCACTGTTTTGTAAAATCTATTAATTCGAATTCAAATATATATCACCTTTGGCCAGCGGACTGCATCTTTATGTCTGTAGGTTTTACGAAGGAAGTTCGAAAGTCCCTTTGAGTCAAATTGGTGTTGAAATGGTGAAATCGTTTATTGTTTTTTATTCCATATCATAGAGTTAATTACGGTTGTAATGAATCAAATACCAGATGCCTTAAAGAATGCAATAAACATAGCAGTCTATTCGAGTTTGATTTAAGTAGAGACTCGTTTAAAAATAAATTAATTTTGGCGTTAGGCTTTGGTGGTAGAATTTAAGTATTTAAATTGTATTAAGTAATCTAGTGGAACAGTAGATGTTTTCAGTTGATGAAATAAATAAATAAATAAATAAATAAAAATAGAAACAAAACAATAAATTTTGGGGGTTCCCTATACTTAGAACTGAAACACACATTTTTTTTTATCAAATCCATACGTGTGGGGTATTTATTGATAGGTCTAGTAAGTATTTTTTTTAATACGTCATAAATCGTAAACCGCAATTTACCTTTCAATTAATCAACTCAAATATAAAAAAAAAACATTTAATTTAATAAACATAAACCTTATGCGTAAACCGTGAACCATTATTTTCTAATAATAAATCTGTTATAGGTGCCTAAGTAAATAATAATAATAATTCGCGCGGAACCCTTCATGGGCGAGTCCAACTCGCACTTGGCCGCTTTTTATACCCTATTCTAAGGGTATATTAATTTTGACGCATAGTTTGCAACATACCTTAATATTGCCCGTAGACTTCTAAAAGTTACTATATTTATGATCAGCATCGATAGTAATGTCGATCTAGCCATATCCGTCCGTCCGTCCGTCCGTCCATCGGCAAAAATTAGGCCTTTAAACTGGGTCTAGAGAGCTGAAATTTTAACCATATACTCTCTAGGGTCCCGAAATAATCAAGTTTACGAATTTTTGAAATCCGCCCACAGACACGCACACAAACTCAAAAAAACAAAATTTTGGAAAAAATCGAATTTTGAGCTCGAAAGCTGAATTTTTTTTTATATGATCTATGACTCCTAAAACTGCTCGGGATATAAAATTTTCAAAATCCGAACACTGACACGCTCACCAATAAATAAAACAATTTTATTGAAAAACCAAAATTTGAGCTAGGGAACTGAAATTTATAATATATACTCTCTAGGGGCCCTTTAAGCTCATGTGTAAATATTTTCAAAATCCGCCTACTGACACGCCCACAATTTAAAAAAACCTTTTTTTGAAAATCCCAAGTTTGAGCTAGGGAGCTGAAATTTATAATATATACTCTCTAGGGGGGCCCTTTATGCTCATGTGTAAATATTTTCAAAATCCGCCCTGACACGCCCAAAATTTAAAAAAAAAAACTTTTTTTTTTTAAATTCAAAGTTTGAGCTAGGGAGCTGAAATTTATAATATATACTCTCTAGGGGCCCTTTATTCTCATGTGTTAATTTTTTTTAAATCCGCCTACTGACACGCCCACAATTAAATAAAACAATTTTATTGAAACACCCAAGTTTGAGCTAGGGAGCGTTTTTTTTCGATAAAATCCTTTAAATGTTATATAACAAAATATGGAGAGCGTTCTTAACAATTCAACCAAACTTAGACTTTTGTCACGCCCACTTATGAGGGATAGGAATAAGAATAGGGTATCCAACAGTTCGCCCAAGCGGACTGTAGCCCGTCCCTATGTTTATTTATTTAAACGGTCTGGTTTATTCCTCCTCCTGGTTTGCCCTCAATTAAGGAATGTGGTCAATCTATGAGGTGTGAGATTTCCGACCGCGCAAAAATATGAAATATCATTTGCAAAGTATGTAGTTAAAGTGGTTTTGAACAATTCCTTTATTTAAAGTTTTCTGCCATGCCCACTTTCAAGGGTATTTTCTAAAAAAAACTTTGTGTTTCTAATAAAATCCTTTGCTTAGATTTTTGTAGGGTAGCCAAATTTTGAAGAAGGATATTTTTCTTTGATATTTTGACCGAGGAAATTGTAAAAAGTGATATTAACAGAGGTACCTAATCAATTTTTAATTTTATTTATTTATTGTTAATTCGAAGATCACATAATACTACAAGATATAATCTTTTGACAAGTATAAAAAAAATGTGTTGACAAATAAAATTAATGTTTAAAATTTAAGGATAATAATGATAATTATAATATAAAAAATAATAATTATATTAATAATAGATAATATCTAATAATAATATTAAAAATAAATATTAGATATTGGGAGAATGAGATTGAGTCCTTAGCGAGATTGCAAGAACTGAAGTTCCTGTTTTAAATACTGTGGACAATTGCCAAAAACTATTTTCTTCATTATTAGAATATTTCTAAATTTGTAATAGTCATCGAAATATTGTTCCAGTAGCAAAGCTCTAAGATGAGAGACACTTATAAACCTCAGCTTATTGAAAATGAAACGCAAAATCATTATAAGCAACATTCATTTTTCTCCTACACTCATATTCGAGGAAGGGATATACGATGCAGTTAAAAGTTAAAAATGGTAATAGGCTCTTGACAAGCCGCATTTTCATACCTGATTGCATTAAATCAGCAGCTACGAATAACTGCATATATTTTCTTTATTCTATCAGTTACAGCAGCACAACACCTTAGGTTGTTATTGATTGTAAACCCTAAGTACCTCACCTTACTAATATATGTGATAATGTCTCCAATTAATACAGCAGGTGAAAAATCCGCCGAATCGACCGCACTCCTGATGTAGACCATAGCTACGGTTTTTGACGGATTGAATAGCAGTCGATTAGCGCTAAGTCCGCATTGATAACAAAAACAAGGGGTTCCTTTAATCCAATCTCACGATAAATAAATATAAGTATATCATCCGCATATATATGAATGTTCCTGCTAATAACAACATCAGGAAGACCATTAATAAAAAGCGAGAATAAAATTGGCCCTAGTACACAGCCCTGGGGTACTCCGTTATTTGTAGTAATTGGACAAGATGATCTAGTTGGTTTTTCAATTACTTGAACTCGTTTTCTAAGAAACTCATCGATGAGTCGGAGAGACGGACCAGAGAAACCAAATATATTTTTCAATTTTGTTAATTTTTTATTTTTTTTTGGTTTGTCCGACTCTCACCGACTAAACTCTCTCCGCTTATGGCCTACAAACCACCCTAGAACCGCTCTTGGCATTACATCAGAGTGGTGCCGTTTATAAGTCCGTAAAAGGACGCCGTCTTGTTAGAGTTCTGTGGCCTAGGACGTTTGTGCCTGCTGAGACCATTGGTGGTCTTCTTCTCTTTTTTTTTCTTTTGGGAACATGTCCTGTGTAGCTACAGACTTTTTGCCAGTTCTCGTAACTCTGTAGCATCTTCTCTTCTCCGGCGTGATGGCACCAATAAGGTATTGGCGAAGGGTTTCCCATCTGCTTCAGGCGAAGAAGGTATGTTTCGCGTCATTTTCTAGCGAGTCTCCGTAATGGCAGGCTGGACTGTTTGTTTTGCCGATTTTGTGGAGAAAGGCATTACAATATCCGTGTCCGGTGAGTAACTGGGTGACGTAGTAGTTGACCTCCTCGTGTTTCCTGTCATTCCATTCAGCCACGTTCCTAATCAGCCTCGCTGTCCATCGTCCTCTGTTTTCCGAACTCCAACGCTCTTGCCACTTCTGTTGCGTAAGCTTCTTAGCCTCCTCGGATGCCGCCTCCATTCCCATTTCCGCCTTTTTGTCGTAGACGCTAGCTACACCGCCAACTTTGATAATAGTATTGAGTGACCATGCTATCAAAAGCCTTAAAAATGTCAAAGTGGACTACAAGACCAAATGTACTAGCATCCAACGCAAACCTAAGATCTGTTGTAACATTAAGCGCTGCCGTTTCACAGCTGTGATTCATGCGAAACCTGGATCGCCATTCTGACATAAGATTATTGGCGTTTAGGTGACTTTGGAGTTGATTGGCCATCACTCCATCAGCCTCTTTAGGACCAAAGGAAAAACAGTCTTATGGGAATATCGGAAAGGACAAACGGACACTTCTTTTTCGGTAGAGGGATTATCTTTGCAATTTCCAGGCAAACGACAACTTGAATTACATACATTAAGAATATGAAGTATATATGGCAACTCAGCTGGTAAGATTAGCTTCAAGAATTTGGAAGGAATATTAAAGGAACCAGCCGCCACGGACTTGATCGAGCTAATCTGGAGAAAATAGATTCAAGCGTTTTATTTGAGCTTAGACAGAGAAAGCAATCAAGTTCAACAGCAACACGAATGTGGAATGCTCCTCCCCGCTTCATTTTTCCTACACATTACAATCTACAAACATTTAAAACCAACGTGCATCGGCATCTCTCCTCATCTTCTAACCCTAATTTCCTTCACGCCCGCGGTGTGTAACTATTACATTATAAGGTTATTCAAAAATCCCTTTAGTGCAAGTAAAGAAAAGAAGTAAGACCACCATGTTGAGGACACCCTAAATATTTTATTAATTTTTATCGAAAAATATTCCAGAAACTCCTTGTACTCACACTGTCTTTTGGGACTTTGTGCAAAAAAATGCATAAATATTCCTCGTCAATGCTTCTAAATGAGAAGGAAGTTTTTTTCGAAGCTGCAGAGGACCATAAATCCAGAGTGGCAGATGCAACCCATAACGAATAAGCACGGCTGTTCTTTCTGCAAAAGTGCTTTGACTCCTGACTTCCCTCCCATCATAACAGATGCATAATTGTTTAATGCAAAACAAACAAGATTTTTTAACATTAAAAAAAATGGTTATCATTTTCTAGTTTTGGGTATTCTTGTATCTATGCTCTGAAATAGTCCAAAAGATACTATCGTATTCGTATCCACTTCGACAGCGCTGACCACAATACATTAAAAAACCAGTGTTTTAGTGCTTCCTCTTCCAGGTAGCAGAGCAGGTGCCGAATTCCCGCATCTGTGAACGAGTGAGTGACTTCCATACGTTGTCGAATAAATAAATAAAACATTGGGATGATGTGCTGAAGCATTACACATACATAGAATACAATTTGCAATTGTGATATGAAATTTCTAGTACAATCTGTAATTGGATGAAGAAGTGTCATAAATCTTCAGATAGTCTTCTGTTGGTTTTGAATTGTGAAATTATTTTAGTATTTTTGGAAATACACTATAAAACTGTATTGGTTTAGTTATTGATTTTATTTACATACATCTGGACCTTTAGCGGTAAATTTTCCAATGTCTATCTGCGGGTTCTTTTTTCCGATGGGAGTTGGCAAACCAAACCTGTGTCGCTCTGAGAGTCTAATCTCACTAAACCGACTGCATATTAGCTCCACTATAGGTGCCATTACCGGGCACTTTCTGATAGGCAGGCACGCATCGAGGCTTGGCGTCTATTCAAACGACTTCTGCAAAAGCTGCATGGACGAGGAGGAGGACACTACACCTCACCTTCTTTGTAAATTTCCTGCTCTCTCCCATAAAAGAAATCTCCATCTGGCAGGTTTTTTTGCTTAATGATCTACAGGGCCGGATTTACAGGTCTGGAGGCCCTGGCGCAACAAATGAGTGGAGGCCCCCTGGCTTATTATTTTCCAAATAAAATGAACAATGTTTTTCAGTCAAGTGTTTAATAATTTATTGCGAATCGAAGTAAATTATCTTAACAAACATACATATATAAATATAGACAAAAACAAGAATTATATGAAATTATATAAAAGCGCTAACAAATGGAACTTTGCGAGCTTTTTTAGGCGAAAAATCCTCGATGATTTCGCTGAAATCCGGTTCCCGCAGTAAAGCGCTTTCAATGCTGAGTAGGAATAGCTTTGATAGACGGTTTTGTCCCATCGTAGTTCGAAGTCTATTTTTTATAATTTACATTTCATAATATAAAGGAGCCTAGCGGAGAAGGAAGATGGTGGTTCTTGGCTCTTGACGGCTACGTCATCAAGTCAAAACTCGTGTGACTGAATAGACTAGGCAAGAACAACAGAATATCCATGTGCTGGGTACCTGGCCATGTTGGCATTACAGGCAATGAGGCAGCGGACTCTCTGGCAAGAAAAGGGGCAGAGGAACCCTTATTAGGACCTGAACCGTTCTGCGGGATAGGAGAACACAGTCTACGCGAAGAGTTCAGGATACTGGAGGAAGAAGCAAGGGCCAAAACCTTTCTCAACCTCCAAGATCTGAGGCAAGCAAAGAAACCAAAAGAGATTCAAAGCTTCTATCAGCCTAAACAAAAACAAACTAAGAATCCTAACAGGCCTCCTCACGGGCCACTGCAGACTCAAGGAGCACCTGAGGAAAATGGGTATATCAGAGGACGGGCCCTGCAGATTCTGCAGTGAAACCACCGAAACTCCAGACAATATTGGAATCCTATGGTGCACTGGTACATAACATAATAAGATATTTGGGCAGGCACCAAATAACAGACAAGGACATGTTTAGGTTAGGTTTATGTGGCTGTCGGCAGAAGCCGACACACTTAGGCCAATTTAGGTCCATTGTGATACCACGTATGTATTATCTACCTCAACTCTGTAGATGGGACTGGCCAACGACACGCGGTTGTTCTCAAACGGTCCCCCATCTACGTACTAACCGCGCCCAACGTCGTTTAATTACGGTGATCTGACGAGAACCGATTAACTCGACGTGGTATGGTCGTTGAGACAAGGACATACAAACCCCACAGTTTATTCTAAGATTCATCAAGGAAACTGGACTGGACGCTGTGCTCTAAGGAGTGTGACCTGCCAAGGATAAATCAGAGCAATACCTCGATACGCTTCACAAAAGAAGTATATAGAGAGGGCTCTGAAAGAGGGCATACACCTCTCCGAGGAACAAGCAGGGGACACAATAGACCAATAGGTCGCAGTGTAATATACCCTAACGAAATATTATTATTATAAGGTTGAATGGGCACTAGGCTCAGAGCTTAAAAACTCTGCTACCGAGGACGTGCTGACCTTTATAAGAGAAGTGGTGCATCTCAGCCATGTGGGCAGAGGTGTATTTATGAAAAAAGATCCGTAGAGTTATTTGTGTGGTTAATTACACACATAAGCCTTTGAGTTGCTGAAAGACTTAAGCTATTATTGTCTAAAAATAAAGCAGATGTTTGTTTGTTTATTTCCATCTTTAATCTGGTAAGAGAACCTTTGCTGAACGGTTGCGATTATGTGAAAAAGGTTCTAAGGATTGGGTTAAATCGCGTGGTGCCCAATTACCATCTTCCCACGAGCAACATTACTCCGTCGGCTGGCCCTCTATCCTGAATCGTCAAGTGGAACGCAATAATAGCCTCTTTGCCATTAAGGAAGAAGAAAAATAATATTATTACAGCACCAAAACTATTTTCGCTAATGGCCCGTAATCACTTCCATTTTTTTATTCGTTACATCACAATCATTATACCCTTTTTCGTTATCACCATCCGCATGGCATTCGAATAGATAATTCCATGCCCTTTCTGAGAACTTCTTTGAGTTTCTCCCAGCTGGCAAGCCTGCACTCACCCCATTCAATCCTTCACTTTCACGGTCCATAATATACATTCGCATACACATTACACACATAATCACTGTACTAAAAAGATTTTTGAACACCTAAATGTGCACTTTAAGTTACATGGCGTGCGAAATGTCTCTGCGGATGAGCGATCTTACTTCTGGTTGGGTTATGTCATCATAAAGGATGCATTAAAAATCTTTGCGACAAAGACCACCTCGCTAAATGACGCACTGCTTTTTGGTGACGCGGCGCGGCGCGGCTTTTCTGGTGTTGACGGCGGCGCGATGCTACCCTTCTATGTTCATGAATGAGTGTCTCAAGACTGCTGGGAATGAGTCTTATAATTTGTGTAGTCAATCATTTAACACATCCTTGCATATCCTTGCATTCACTGTGATGACTTCTTTATGCAAACTTTTAGGCACTTTCAAAATTTCCTTTTTTTATCACACTTTTTAGTTTTTAGTTTGTCGACTTGTAAGTTAGTGCACTACATACACAAACCCTGACACAGGACCCAGATGAACTCAAAGAATTACCGCGACGTGAGATATGTTCACTTGTAATGTTGCTGTCATGACTTCAAGGTGAATGGTAAGTGTGCATCTTGTCTTGGAAATGGAAATGGGATGTGTAGAACTGCTGCTTGGGTTACACCCGATGAATGGGAGATGAGTTCATAATGAAATGCCTCAAGGCAAAGAGATGTGCTGTGCTGTGCTATTCGTTCTTTATGGCTACCGAGTGCTGTGCTATGCAAAGTGATGAAGGAACTTTTAATAGAACTTTAGTTAGTTTTAAATATTTTAATGGAATAATTAAGAACGTTGGCAGTTAGATTGAAGGATTTTCTTTTATGCTTCAGTTCCGTTTTATTAGCAAAGAGTCGTTAGCAGATTGTAGCGCGCGTTTATATAAAAATAATAAAAACATTAAAATCAAAAAATATCCTCTCTTTAGGAATATTTTCTAAAAATAAATGCAATTAACAAGGAACTTTTGAACTTGTTTATAAAGTGAAGGGATTCGATGTGGACTAATGAAGGTGGGATTGTGATTTGTTAATATAAAAGTATACAGTCAGTGCTTAGCAAAAAAATGCCTTTATTTTGAAATAAAAATTACTTTGCTCAAGGAAGAAACGAAATTTAATTGAAAACATAGGGACGGGCTACAGTCCACTTGGGCGAACTGTTGGATACCCTATTCTTATTCCTATCCCTCATAAGTGGGCGTGACAAAAGTCTAAGTATTGTTGAATTGTTAAGAACGCTCTACATATTTTGTTATACAACATTTAAAGGATTTTATCAAAAAAAACGCTCCCTAGCTCAAACTTGGGTGTTTCAATAAAATTGTTTTATTTAATTGTGGGCGTGTCGGTAGGCGGATTTAAAAAAAAATTAACACATGAGCATAAAGGGCCCCTAGAGAGTATATATTATAAATTTCAGCTCCCTAGCTCACTTTGAATTTTCAAAAAAAAAAAATAATAATAATTGTGGGCGTGCCAGTGGGCGGATTTTGAAAATATTTACACATGAGCATAAAGGGCCCATAGAGAGCATATATTATAAATTTCAGCTCTCTTGCTCAAACTTTGGATTTTCAAAAAAATTGTTTTATTTATTTGTGGGCGTGTCAGTGGGCGGATTTTGAAAATATTTATACATGAGCTTAAAGCGCCCCTAGAGAGTATATATTAAAAATTTCAGCTCCCTAGCTCAAATTTTGGTTTTTCAATAAAATTGTTTTATTTTTTTGTGGGCGTGGCAGTGGGCGGATTTTGAAAATTTTATATCCCGAGCAGTTTTAGGGGTCATAGATCATATATAAAAAATTTCAGCTTCCTAGCTCAAAATTCGATTTTTTCCAAAATTTTGTTTTTTTGAGTTTGTGGGCGTGTCTGTGGGCGGATTTCAAAAATTCGTAAACTTGATTATTTCGGGAGCCTAGAGAGTATATGGTTAAAATTTCAGCTCTCTAGGGCCAGGTTAAAGGCCTAATTTTTGCCGACGGACGGACGGACGGACGGACGGACGGATATGGCTAGATCGACATTACTATCGATGCTGATCATAAATATAGTAACTTTTAGGGGTCTACGGGCAATATTAAGGTATGTTACACACTATGCGTCAAAATTAATATACCCCTAGAATAGGGTATAAAAAAAGATTACACTGGGGAACAATTTACAAAACAAATGTCTGACTTAAATTTTTCAGCTTTGGCTACAGTCGAATTGGCCGCCAAGATCTGAACTCAAACCTGGTGATCCAAACATTCTACATCAGCCGCCTGTTGACAGAAATAGTATTATATTTCCAACTCTGCATATAAAACTGGGCCTCATGAAGCAGTTTGTTAAAGCTTTGCCAACTGAAGGAGGCTGTTTCAAGTACCTAATTTCAGCATTTCTTCGCCTGTATTTTGAAAAGATAAAGGACGGTGTGTTTGACGGTCCACAGATTCGACAGCTCATTAAACATGAACATTTTATTGGGACAATGACAGAACTCCAAAAGAATGCTTGGTTAAAACGTTATCAAAAACTTTCTTGGGAATACGCGAGCAGAGAATTACACCGAAATTGTCCAGCAACTTTTAGAGAGCTTCAAAATGCTTGGTTGCAACATGAGCATCAAGGTTCATTTCCTGCATAGCCATCTTGCTGACTTCCCGCAAAATCTAGGTGCAGTCAGTGATGAGCAGGGTGAGCGATTTCACCAAGATCTATACCCCTATTGCGAAGATCAACTATCAATTTATTGACGATTGACAAAATGTATCAATTAAAATTGATATTGGTATTGCGAAATACAATTGATGAAAATATAAGCTATTGTGAATATAACGCAATAAGTAAAGTTATTGTGAATGAAAACTCAACTTTGACAGTTCTAAAATATTTGTTCACATCCTCTTCCATGTCAATAAGCTAGTGACATCGGTTTGAGCCACCACCAGTCGCAGATATTTAAACTTTATTTTCAGTTTTTTCTTTTTTTTGCATTTCAGGTCGATCCATACCTACAAATCTAGTAATTTAAATTGAAGATAAAGTTATTGGAAAAGTGGCGCAATGTTGCCATTTCTGGCATTTTCTGGTGGTCCTAAGGTATTAAGCTCTATCGCAAATTGATCCCACTTCGCCTGCGCACCAGTTTTAGAACAAAGCCCTTTTGCCATATCAAGACTCTGCTCCATTATCTACCAATCTAATGAGTTGCCTTTTATTACTCACCATTTTAGCCCTTAAAAAATAACAATAATAAACGTTAATCTTCAACAATTTTAACAATACTTACATGTCTGTTTAAGAGTCGTCCTTTATCAACACCAAAATTGCGATTGATAGAAAAATTGACAGCTACCAATAAAATTGTTCACGATTGACATTCATAATACCGATTTGTCCACGGACTATCGCTAATTGATGTACGTTCACAATCGATCAATACTTCATTGATAATAGATCTTTACAATACCATTTAAAAAAAATGGTTGATAAGTATCAACTATCAATTGATAGTTGATCTTCGCAATACGGCTACTAGAGATCATGGAGGCACGGTACCAATAACAAGGTAGATGGGATAATGATGGCTGACTACTGTTGGAGATTGTCCACAGAATGAACACTCCAGGAAAAGCTATACCTAAACAAACATTTTTACCTTGATATGTTTGTTTGCCGTTTGGTTAAAGAAGTTTACTACTTTTATGAATAAAATTATTTTCTTTGAACATTTTGTTTTTTAATTGTTTCCTTAATTTTTTATTGTATGCACATTTTGTATGTTATTTAGAACGAAAATATGATATCCTGTAGCTTAAAAAGGTGACGAGATAGGCAAAAACTGTGATCATTTTCACATTCAGACGACAAAAATAAATCAAAAACAAGTTTCAGCTCGTAGTCAACGAAATGTGTGTTACCCAGTGTTATTAACAAATTCAAAAGGACTATAGGAGATAAAACAAAACCTTGGGGTACCCCTTTATTTATTTGGTGAGTTGCATGCTGCTACTGCTTTTGAGATGTGATTAGAATTCAGAGGCAGTCTATTTCTGCACTGAAAGCAACATACTGTGACATTTGTTTACTATTATGTACATTTTTTTATTTTAATTTTATTTATTTATATCAAGGTTTCGTTGTATGCAAAATGTTAATTCATAGTGCTTATGGGACATTTATTGAGACTGATTGGAATGGTTTATAGAAATAACTACAGAGCCCTTCAACAGGTCCATACAAAGTTTTATTTCAATACAAACGAGGCGGTAGCAAAGATGACACGCTGGTGGTCGCACGGTGACAGCTCGTCGGAGGGGGGGGGGTCACTTCTACTAACCTGCCTACAAATAATTATCGTGCCTTTTTCACTTGGTTGTATTGTATAAGTCATGTATATCCTTAAGGGAGTACATAAAAAGAAAACAAATAAAGAGATAACAAACTATTTCGATTAAGCGAACCAAATAGTGTTTACGAGAAAGAGAAGTTTTGCCAGGTGTTGATGACAATCAGCGAAGGTAATCGTTAGTTATATAACGAACACGCCTCTCAGGCTGGCCCACCCAAGTACATGGCTATCATCATGTCTTCTTGACTATCTGTTGCCTGTTGCATATTTATAGATAGATATTCACTTCCCACAAAGAAACTCACACTCTCACTTTGTTGATTCCATTACCACCAATTCATCACCCCTTTAGCCAATTCGAAAGAATTTAATCCATATCAAAACAGAAATTCGGTTTGGAAATCATTATAAAATGGAAAATTTATTAGGATAAGATATAACTTAAAATGAAGTTCACCAATGTGAGTTTGAATCGAAATGATTTAAAGAGAGATATTGAACTTCTACGGTACATTAATATTTTACAGAATTCTGATTATATATTTTTATTTTTTTTGTTTTGAAATAATCTGAGCTTGAGCAAAATACTGAATTGTCTTTAATTCACTTAGGGAGATGTTAGCGCCTTATCACAATATGAGGTTTTAAAGGCCAGTAATGGAATATAAAAGTTTATAAGTAGTACACTATGCAACTACTGAATTCAGTTATGTATTAATACTAGGTATATGTAAAAAAAGGAAAATGAAATAAATTTAGGTAACTATATTATGTTTGTAAGTAATCTGATAGGATAATAGCGTTTAATTTGTATTATGTGTATCATAAATATTTTAAACAAAAAAAATTTACTTTAGGTTGATCGATTTACTATTTTAATTTCAAATGCAATTTAGATTTAATAGGCAATGAATAAGGAATGAATATAATAACGAAATGCCAAACAAAACTTACAGTTTAGCTCCATTATTGAGCTGTTAATTAATCCATTCTGACGATACTGATTTTCGCTGACTGCAGACCTGGTGTGCGCACTTCGGTTCTGTAGCTGCTATCAACTGTTGTGGAAGAAAATTTATTAATGTTAAAACCAAGGATTGGCAAATCGTTTAGCTATTATTACCTCGTGTAGCCGCTTACCTACTTATAATTTAGGGCAATTGCACCGTAAAGATGTAATATATGTAAATGAAAATAAAATTTTTGTTATAAAAATTTATATAAAGTAAAAAAAAAAACAAATTAATTGAAAACGTCTCTGAAGTCCGATGAATGTCCTATCATATTCTTGAGCAAACTGCTGCTGCTTGAACCTGCGCGGGATGGTCACTGATGCGCTGATTTTTGTGTTTTTACTTGGTGCTGGGGACGAACGTGGTATGTGATGACGGTTGAAGCTACGGAGCTCGATTGAACGGAGAAGCTATCCAGCGCCGAGAGATTGATGGCAGATGAGGCTCGCGGTCGGGTAAGGCCACCTTGGGCGAACTGTGTCGCGCTCGTTTGCAATGACTGAACAGTGTAGCCGGTGATATTGGCGAATGTTGGCTCGAACTGTCTTTTGTACGTTATTTTATATGTTTGTCGCAAATCTCATGGAAATATATGCGTGATGTATTTGTTGCTTCGCGATTCCCTTATGGAGAGCTTCCGTCCTCGTGGCTTTTAGGTCCAAGCGAGTATGTTATTAGGTACTTAGGTGGATCGCACGTGCAACGAACTATATAAGTTGGATTTTCTTTTTCGTTTAAACTTTTCTTTTTAATTTGTTGTTCACTGTTTCGGTGAATTATCGTTGATTTTTATTAGGTTTATGTCAATTACTTATTGACTAACTTAATTGATTTTTATCAATCATTCTTATAATAAATTGTTCGCACTCGCTAAAGGAGACTAAATCCATGCGGTCCACGGCTTTTATACCCCCGATTTTCTAGTGCGGATTACTATGGATGAAGTGTGGTGTAAAAATGTTAGCTGGATTCGTACAGCGGCTCACGCGTGTTCTCTACACGGTAGGCATTACCATCCACGCTCATTAAATGCGAATTAGAACTTTAAAGTTTAAACTGGGCAGTAATCATAAAATGAAGAAGAAATTTACTGAGCAATTCTTACAAGGTGAGCGCTACAACTTTTAAATGCCCGAACCAGAGTATATCCATATAATGAGTAGGATCACTCTCTCTACATATGCATTTCCTACTACTACAAAGCAAAATGCAGATAAAAACCCTACAATTATATGGAAGCAGGTCAAAAGGATATGTTTTAACCCTTATGGAACGGCCGCTGTGGAAGAAAGGGTACACAATATATTTTAACTGTACCACTATATGCGTTGTGGGTTATTTCATAATGCTTTTTTAAAGGCGTATCGACTTGATCCTCGTTGTGTGTTTCTTTTCACTTCGTGCAGTGCTACCTGAATTGTTTTTTTTTAAAATGGTTTATGGCTGATTTTTCTGATTATTTTCTATACTGATTACACCTAATTATGAACTATGAACCAACGACCATACCACGTCGAGTTAATCGGTTCTCGTCAGATCACCGTAATTAACGGTTGGGCGCGGTTAGTACGTAGATGGGGGACCGTTTGAGAACAACCGCTTGTCGTTGGCCAGTCCCATCTACAGAGTTGAGGTAGATTATACATACGTGGTATCACAATTTACCTAAATTGATCTAAGTGTGTCGGCTTCTGTCGACAGCCACATAAACCTAATCTAACCTAACCTAATTATGAACTTCTACAAATACCCTTCAGTCAAAAATATGAAAATAAATGCTTCTTCTTTGCTTCGATTTCGCTAAAAATAATACCATCCGGTGTTCGGGTAACAATAAAAATAATTGAATCGTTATTTGCTAGTTTTTATGGTGATTGGTCACACTGGTTTTGCAATAAGGTTGGGTAGGCGTTTTTTTCATAATGTATTTTCAAAGGCGTATTGACTTGAAATCCTGTCAGTCGTGCGAAACAAGTGAAGACACACAATACGGGGTGACGCGTGTTAGTTCTTAGAGCAAACAAAAAAAAGTGTACGTGTTTTTTAAAAGATAAAAGTCAATTGTTTTTTTAATTTAAAAATATTGTAATATATCTATCCATACTGCTTAAATGATCGTAAGATTAGGCAGGTTATACGATACTTTTAATTCGTCTAAGATTAAAGACTCTAAAAAATCCAGAAGCCCATATTTGAAAATAAAGAGCAAGTGAATTTCTTAAATGAAATTAATATATTTTTCCAAAATTGTACTTTTTTTGATCAGTCTGCTAATGTAACTAAAAAGATGCGATTTTTAAAAGGATAACAGCAGAATATAAATGCTCTCATTGGCATTTCAGGTGATTTAAGAGCAGAAGGTATTTAGTTCCATTTAACGAGAAACCTCAATCAAGATTGTCTGGAAAATACCTTCGCGGTTTTACGCAACCGAGGAGGAAATAACAAATTACTGACTCCATTTCAATTCAATTGTTCATTTATAATATCATTTTCAGCAAAGTACATACAGGATATAACCCATGGAAACTGCGAGCCAACTGTAAATTTACAGCTTCCCGACGTTACAATCACCCAAAAAGAAAGACAATGTGAAAAACATTTTCAAACCCGAATCTGACTATAATACTGTTGATTTCTATGGTGCAAATGCTTTTTATTATTTTGCAGGCAACATTTTAAAAAAAAACCTTTAAAAACACAAGTGTGAGCTAAAATTAAGTCAGAAACCTAGTGTTTTCTCCATATTCACAGATTTCAAAGAATATGAGAGTGTGCTTTTAACACGCCCTTCTCAAGACTTTTTAGATGCGATATAGAGCCTGGAGCAACAATTTATTTCTCGTTTTCCCAATTTGTACTCTTGTTATAATTTTGAAATAAAATTGTATAACATATTAAAAAATTAATTTTATTAATTTTGCTGTAAAAATCAAAACAAAAAATTTCTTAAAAAATGTATGTACCTACGTGTTCGAGTGTATCACATTATCAAAAAATTTAATAGGATTATAAAAACAGCCAACAGCAAGCAAAAATATCTTAGCGTAACACATATGTAGTTCTTACTTAATTTTTAATAAAAATGTATGACAAATTAGTGTTTGTCTTTATTTAACGGAGCACCTCGTAACCTGTTCCGAAAAAACAGTCTTCCTCTTTGCCACTGCAAGTCATAAGATTAGAGCAGGTATTTTTGAGAAGTACAATGGATATTTTCCCAGTTACATGATGGATTAGAAAAAAAAGCGGTCAAGTGCGAGTCGGACTCGCCCATGAAGGGTTCCGCGCGAATTATAATTACACACATTTTACCACTTTGGAAGTGTCTCTCGCGCAATATATTCAGTTTAGTAAAAAATGATATTAGTAACCTCGATATCATTTTTGAAGACCTATCCATAGATACCCCGCACGTATGGGTTTCATGAAAAAAATGTGTTTCAGTTCTAAGTATGCGGAACCCCCAAAACTTATTGTTATACCCTATTCTAAGGGTATATTAATTTTGACGCATATACAAACACATACCTCAATATTGCCCGTAGACCCCTAAAAGTTACTATATTTATGATCAGCATCGATAGTAATGTCGATCTAGCCATGTCCGTCCGTCCGTCCGTCCGTCGGCAAAAATTAGGCCTTTAAACTGGGTCTAGAGAGCTAAAATTTTAACCATATAGTCTCTAGGGTCCCGAAATAATCAAGTTTACGAATTTTTGAAATCCGCCCACAGACACGCCAACAAACTCAAAAAAACAAAATTTTGGAAAAATTCGAATTTTGAGCTAGAAAGCTGAAATTTTTTATATATGTTCTATAACTCCTAAAACTGCTCTGCCCACAAAAAAATAAAACAATTTTATTGAGAAACCAAAATTTGAGCTAGGGAGCTGAAATTTATAATATATACTCTCTAGGGGCCCTTTAAGCTCATGTGTAAATATTTTCAAAATCCGCCCACTGACACGCCCACAATTTAAAAAAACTTTTTTTTGAAAATCCAAAGTTTGAGCTATGGAGCTGAAATTTATAATATATACTCTCTAGGGGCCCCTTTATGCAAATATTTTCAAAATCCGCCTACTGACACGCCCACAATTTACAATTTTTAATTTTTTTTTTAAAATCCAGAGTTTGAGCTAGGGAGCTGAAATTTATAATATATACTCTCTAGGGGTCCTCTATGATCATGTGTTAATTTTTTTTAAATCCGCTTGCTGATACGCCCACAATTAAATAAAATAATATTATTGAAAAACCAAAGTTTGAGCTAGGGAACGTTTTTTTTACAAAAGCTTCGTTTTTGTTTGATAAAATCTTTTAAATGTTATATAACAGAATATGTACAGCGTTCTTAACAATTCAACCATACTTAGACTTTTGTCACGCCCACTTATGAGGGATAGGAATAAGAATAGGGTATCCAACAGTTCGCCCAAGCGGACTGTAGCCCGCCCCTATGTTTTTTTCTATTTTTGTGTGAAAATCTTAATGCGGTTCACAGAATACATCTACTTACCAAGTTTCAACAGTATAGCTCTCATAGTTTCGGAAAAAAGTGGCTGTGACATTCCCGGAGAGACAGACAGACAGACAGACAGGCATGACGAATCTATAAGGGTTCCGTTTTTTGCCAGGCTACGGAACCCTAAAAACGACTATGGTAAATGAGAGACTGTTTTGTTAACAACAAAATATGAAATATGTGTGTAGGTGAGATTTAGCTAACGGAACTTTGAAGACAACTTGTAAATTTAGTAAAACAAATCGGGTCATTAGATTAAAAGCAGTGAACAAATAAACGTTTTTTGTGGAGTGAGTATATTTATTTTTTTTTGGTTTAAACTGTACATATTATAAAGTAGTTGTTCCTGATTGAGTGTTAATAAAAATGGGAAAGACAAAATGTTTAACAGTAGAGGAAAGGGCAAGAATAGATGTTTATTACTCTGAAGGTCTTTCATGCCGTGCTATATCCTTAAAAATAAAGCGAAGTGATCATTGTGTCAGCAATTATTTCAAAAACCCTTCGTCTTACACAAAAAGTTACAAAGGAAATATGTACTTCTTCTGACTTAACACTTCGCAAAACCCTAATGTTAAGGCCAGCTTATCCAGTTTTACCCGCACCATTCGCCGTGCAAACACTTAAAGCGCCTGAAACTTAACAAAAAAACCACCACTTAGTGACGCAAGAAAGAAACAACGCTTGTGTTTGGCGAAAGATCACATGAGCTGGGATGTGCAAAATGTCTTTTGTTGAAAACCTTCCCTATCTTTTCATCAACTACTTAGGGTATCATCTAAATGGAGCTCGATTCCATAATCACTTGCCAGTTCCAGCCAATCTTATCACCATCCAATCTTCTCCTGCTACATATATAACGGGCTTTCCTCGAAAGCCAATGGTCGGGCATCCTCACACTTTGAGGATGTAGTCCACATTCCGTTTAAGCGTCTTAATAAACAGAGGAGAGAATCCTGATTCTAACATTAACATATAATTCGGAGTGTTGAATGGTAGGTAACCCTCTTTATGTAAAACCTCAACAGATTTTCCACCATCTCATACCGCCTGCCTCCCCAAATATGCACTGCGTACAGGAGAATAGATTCAGACACAGCTTCGAAAACTTTAAACTTGTAACCCTATGGGCGACCGATCTGTTGCTGAAGCACATTAGCCACAATAGCGACATAGATTTAAGATGTTTAATGTGTTGCTAGGCTCACCTGGAAGTTAAAATTGCCTTGATGGAGAATTCTCGCGGATTACCAATAGAAAACGACATTAGTAGAAGAAGGAAACTAATAATAGTTTACCCAGGCTTTGTCAAAATATGAGAGAGTATTGTTGCATGAAATACATCCATAACTATTTAAGGAAACAATATGGCTGTCACTTCCATCGGTCGAATATCGTCATATCAATGTCTAACTACCCAGCCAACCACTCGATTCAATGCTTTCCAAGATTCATATCAACTAAAGCCTAACCGCTATATCTCCGACCCTAAATAGCTCATCAGTTTCATTGTTACGGCAACACCAAGCACTTAACCTACAAGATAACTACGACTGCCCACAAATTTAATCCGACCTCAGAAAATCCCCATTGACGCTCGTATCTAGAAAATCATCTTGTAGCCAAATAATGTTCTCACACAAAATGCCTTTTATATGGGTACAGTTGTGGATACTTTATAGGATTCTATATTCACCTGAACTCCTGTCCTACATACAATCTGTGTTCGATTCTGACACACAATGTCATGGCCGTACTCATTTGCAACACAATCCCCAAACTGTGTCCGTTCCGAGAGCCAATCAAAACGACCGCAAATACTTACCTTCGTTTACATATGCAATCAATTGTATCCCAACGAAAGGCTGTGGGGGCTTCACAACACCAAACCGAGAATTTAAAGATGGTAAAGTTACTTAAAGCCAAAACCATAACACTATAAAATTCGAGAGCAATTGACGAAGGAACAGGATATGCCTGCTTTAAAATAGTTCTGAATTCGTACCCTTCTACCGGTATGTCCCTTTCATCAACTTGCCAGGACTCTCTTGTGAATGGAATTTGATTTTTATCGGACAATATAGTGTTTTTGGATTCGACATTCACATGCACATTGTTCGTGTTTATTTGGATTGGTATTGGTATTTGGAAGTGCTATAAAGTCTATCCTTGCGGGTGCTTCACATTGATGAAAGCCTCAAATTTTAATGTCAAATGTTTTTGTTTATTCAGTTCAAGTGATAGACAGAAGGGCTTTTGGTCGTTGTCTTCAAGTAGATGCACTCAAAATATCCCTGCATAAATAAATTACTCCTTCATAGGACACAGATTGCGTACCATACCAATCTACATTATCTTTCCGATCGATATCTACATTCTTTTTCACACCACAAAGTATTAGTGTTTTTCTCCCATAAGTAATTCACAGTTCGTTCGAGGGCGACAACAATGAATCCTGCGAAAAGTCCTAAAACTCTCTTGTGAGATGCATTTAATTTGCCGTCAACTGCGGCCCGGGCATTGTATCACGACAGCATGTGCCGCGCGAAAACTAGTGCCCGCCAACTATCCGATATGCGAGCAAGCGAGAGAGAGAACTTTTATTCCATGCGGCGTGTGTTGACTTAAGGATCTGAAATTGGAATTAATTTTGGCTCAGCTCCAGGATAAATAGTAAACGGATGTGTGCGGAAAACCTCTTCGCTCGCTAAAAGTGGATGAAAATTGTGGTTTCTATATTCTGTGAATGTTTGCTTAGGGATAGTGCTCTCAGATTTTCCAAGAAGACGATGTTCTGCAAAATAAAAAACCTCGAGAGATGAAACCCGGGTCTAAGGAGCCAGTAAACTATGAACGTACGTGATAGGCAGTCAGACAGATGAGGTGCACAACAACACTGTCGTCGTTATGGATGAAATAGCATTTCATTGTGTTTGCCAAAGTACGATCCCTGGGAATCGGGTGGTGATGATGGAGACACTTCCCAACGCGGTGTAAATGACTTTGATTTTAGCTCGAGAAGTTGATGGCATACCCAGCAAGGACCCATAGCAGACGGAATCCACAAGATGTTTGTTTAGTAAATATTGGCAACAAATTGTTTTTCATTTCGTTGACCAAGGATCGTTCGACTGAATACGTGGCTGTTGGTTTTCGGTAAGTTTGTGGCCGAGAGTAAGCTATAAACTTATTAAGCTAAAAAAAAAGGGATTTTCTGGGAAATCTACTCGATGACACAATGTATTCTATTGACTGAGTTGGGTTTCTCAGTGTGGATGAAGGTTAGGTTTATTGGTATATATCAAAGTCACAGGGTGTTAGGCGGAGATGATACTTCAATGAAAGGTATAGAGGGACAATACAAAAAAAAACAGGTATTATTTTATCACCCATTTAGAAGTAATGTCCAAAACAATGTCAATGGAAAGTTCAATATTCAAAATACGGCAGTACTAGGTTAGGTTAGGTTGACGTGGCTGTCAGCCAAGGCCAACACACTTAGACCAATATTAGGTCCATTGTGGTACCACACAGATCTGGGGATTCCCTCACTGCTCGTTGAACCAATAGGAGCTTCTTATGAAGCGCGAAAGACTTCTAACGCCAGTGTTGGCTAAATCATTGAACAAGAAGTCCCCTAGATAGAGATTTCTTTTGTGGGAGAGCGCAGCACATGTGCAGAGAAGTTGAAGTATAGTCTCCTCCTCCTCCTCGTCCATGCAGCTTCTGTAGAAGTCGTTTGAGTGCACGCCAAGTCTGGATGCGTGCCTTCCTATTTTTATTATTTTTTTTTTTAAATACACTATCAGTTCTGTGTCGTGGAGTGCTTAAAGCAAGCAACTATCACGAGCAGAAATTTGCCGGCACTAAAAGTGCACCCACAGGCTCATCATTTAGTGCAGGTGTAAGTAAGGACAAAACAATTAAAAATACAATAATTATGTACCTATAAGATACTAACACAAACACAAATCATGCAAATAAATTAAGACATTAAGGTATTATTGCGCAAAATATTTTTCAGCTTAATTTTACTAACATGCAAGTCAATCACATGATCATTTATATTATAGATTCTACTCATGCGACTAATAGGCTCATGCCTCCCATAATTCGTTCTATGATGGGGGCTAAGCAATAAATCAACACTACGTAAATTATGGGCACCACACCGAAAATTAAAGCCAATAGATGACAGCAAGTCAGGTGCATCTATTTGACCGGATATAAGCTGCTGTAAAAATATGATATCGCTATTAAGCCTTCGTTGAGAAAGGGGTAACATTTGAAGAAGCTTAATACGCTGACTGTAAGGAGGAAGGTTAAAAGGATCATCCCATGGAAGTCCTCTAAGTGCAAATCGAATAAATTTACGTTGAATGGCCTCTATTCGATTTGAATGAATGTTGTAGAACGGCGTCCAAACTTGTGAAGAATACTCTAGAATCGGACGGACAAAACAATTGTACAATGACATAGTAACGTATGGGTCATTAAATTCTTTCGCCCACCTTTTTACGAAGCCCAGCATAGAATTAGATTTATTAACAATAAAATTGATATGCTTGGCAAAAACCAGTTTCGGATCGAAATAAACCCCAAGATCCTTAAAATTATCAACATTACAAAGAATATGTTGAGACAGAGAATATTGAAAGGTGGAAGGGATAGTCTTTCTAGAGAATGTCATATGTTGACATTTAGTTGGGTTCAGGGATAAACCATTTTTATCACACCAATTTGCGAAGCTATTAATGTCAGATTGAAGAAACATTCTGTCTTGCTGACTAGTGATAGATTTATATATTTTCATATCATCAGCGTAGATCAGGATATTACTGTGATTTATACATGCCTTAACATCATTAATGGCAAGTATAAATAAAATTGGTCCGAGGTGACTTCCTTGGGGAACTCCAGACTGAGCTGTGAAAGATACAGATAGCGATCCTCTAAATTTCACTTGATAAACCCTTGATCTACGGTATGATACCAGTCAAAGAAGTAAAATATCTAGGACTCCATCTAGATAGTAAACTCCACTGGCGAAAACATACAGAGGAGATATCCAAGAAGGCCACCCGCGCTCTCATGATATGTAGGAGCCTAGCGGGGAAGGCATGGGGATGCAGCCCAAGCATCCTGCGATGGATGTACACTGCAATCGTGAGACCAATGATCACATACGGAGCGGTAGCATGGGCGAAACGAACCAGTCTAGTCACAACGCGAGAGACACTAGGCAAAGTGCAAAGACTGGCGTGCCTGTGCATTACCGGAGCAATGCGTAGCTGCCCAACAGCAGCCATGGAGGTGCTATTGGAACTGACCCCTCTACACATCATGGCGATGAACGAGGCAGACAAAACAATCCTTAGGATGGCAAAGGGGGGAATTGGGAGAGGGAAATGCATCGGTTCGAAAGAACACGGTGACTTACTCAAAAAACTCCCACTTCTTGGCATACCTAGGGACGACAGCATCAGGACGTTCAACTTCGAGAAGAATTTCCAGATAAAGCTCAGCAATAAGGAGAACTGGAGCAACGAATCCATAACTTATGGACTGAGCAACCACACAACAAAGTGGTATACGGACGGCTCGAGGACTGAGGAGGGAACTGGTGCTGGAGTGTTTGGGCCGGGAACTAAGCACTACGAATCCATGGGCAAATGTACCAGCATCTTCCAGGCAGAAATATGTGCCATAGACAGGTGCGTTCGAATCAACCTCGAGAAAAACTATAGAAATTGCAACATAGCAATAATGTCTGACAGCCAAGCAGCTATAAAGGCTCTTGACGCCTACGTTATCAAGTCAAAACTCGTGTGGGAATGCCTACAAGGACTGAAAAGACTAGGCAAGAATAACAGAATCTCCATCTGCTGGGTGCCTGGCCATGTTGGCATTACGGGCAATGAGGCAGCGGACTCTCTGGCAAGAAGAGGGGCAGAGGAACCCTTCATAGGACCTGAACCATTCTGCGGGATAGGAGAACACACTATACGCGAAGAGTTCAGGAGACTGGAAGAAGAAACAAAGGCCAAAACCTTTCTCAACCTCCAAGGTCTGAGGCAAGCAAAGAAACTCTTAGAAAATTACAACCAAAAGATTCAAAGTTTGTATCGGCCTTAACAAAAACAACCTAAGAATCCTAACAGGCCTCCTCACGGGGCACTGCAGACTCAAGGAGCACCTGAGGAAAATGGGCATATCGGAGGACGGGCTCTGTAGATTCTGCAGTGAAACCGCCGAAACTCCAGACCATATACTGGAATCCTGTGGGGCACTGACCCACAAAAGGATGAAACATTTGGGCAGGCACCAAATAACAGACAAGGACATACAAACCATGGACCCACAGCTCATTCTCAGATTCATCAAAGAAACTGGACTGGACGCTGTGCTCTAAGGAGTGTGACCTGCCAAGGATAAATCAGAGCAATACCTCGACACGCTTCACAAAGAGGTATCTAGAGAGGGCTCTGAACGAGGTCAAGCACCTCTCCGAGGCAAAAGCAGGGGGACACAATAGACCAATAGGTCGCAGTGTAATATACCCTAACCAAATATTATTATTATTATTATTAAGGTATGAATTAACCCATTTTATGAAACATGGTGGGAAGCCAAAAGCCCTAAGCTTAAATTCGATTATTTCATGGGACAGCTGGTCGAAAGCTTTAGAGAAGTCAGTGTATATGCAATCCATTTCGTCCTTATTCTCTAAGGTATTAGAACAATCGTGCAAGAAACTTAACAGATTAGTGACAGTGGATCTGTTTCTTACAAATCCATGCTGTTCATTACAAATTATATTGCGACAAACAAATATTAACTTTCCACAAACAATTTGTTCAAAAAGCTTAGGGACACACGAAAGCTTTGAAATGGGCCTATAATTAGTGATATCACCACGTTCGCCTTTTTTAAATACAGGTGTGATAAAAGCACTTTTCCATAGATTAGGGAATCTACCTGTACTAATGGACAATTCAAACATATACTTAAGATATGGAGCAATTTCATGACTTCATTTTTTAAGAACAATCGGTGCAATGCCATCAGGACCTGATGAATAGTCATTCTTCAGAGAAGAAATACATTTTAAAATTGTTTCCAAATCGAATGAGATACTACTAAAACTTATTTGGGAACAGCTAGTTAGATAACTAAAATATTGATCATCAATGTGAAGAGGGGTCTCCCTAAATGACTTACTGAAATGATCTGCAAACATATTGCTTGCGTCTAGCGAATCAGCAGTTGTACGAGTAGAACTATTGTAAGTAAGCTTCGATGGATAACCATCGTTTTTATACCCTATTCTAGGGGTATATTAATTTTGACGCATAGTTTGTAACATACCTTAATATTGCCCGTAGACCCCTAAAAGTTACTATATTTATGATCAGCATCGATAGTAATGTCGATCTAGCCATGTCCGTCCGTCCGTCCGTCCGTCCGTCCGTCGGCAAAAATTAGGCCTTTAAACTGGACCTAGAGAGCTGAAATTTTAACCATATACTCTCTAGGGTCCCGAAATAATCAAGTTTACGAATTTTTGAAATCCGCCCACAGACACGCCCACAAACTCAAAAAAACAAAATTTTGGAAAAAATCGAATTTTGAGCTAGGAAGCTGAAATTTTTTATATATGATCTATGACTCCTAAAACTGCTCGGGATATAAAATTTTCAAAATCCGCCCACTGCCACGCCCACAAAAAAATAAAACAATTTTATTGAAAAACCAAAATTTGAGCTAGGGAGCTGAAATTTTTAATATATACTCTCTATGGGCCCTTTAAGCTCATGTATAAATATTTTCAAAATCCGCCCACTGACACGCCCACAAATAAATAAAACAATTTTTTTGAAAATCCAAAGTTTGAGCTAGGGAGCTGAAATTTATAATATATACTCTCTATGGGCCCTTTATGCTTATGTGTAAATATTTTCAAAATCCGCCCACTGGCACGCCCACAATTATTATTATTTTTTTTTTTTTTTGAAAATTCAAAGTGAGCTAGGGAGCTGAAATTTATAATATATACTCTCTAGGGGCGCTTTATGCTCATGTGTTAATTTTTTTAAATCCGCCTACTGACACGCCCACAATTAAATAAAACAATTTTATTGAAACACCCAAGTTTGAGCTAGGGAGCGTTTTTTTTGATAAAATCCTTTAAATGTTATATAACAAAATATGTAAAGCGTTCTTAACAATTCAACAATACTTAGACTTTTGTCACGCCCACTTATGAGGGATAGGAATAAGAATAGGGTATCCAACAGTTCGCCCAAGCGGACTGTAGCCCGTCCCTATGTTTTTTTCTTGGAATTGACAAAACCCCAGAAAAGTTTGGGGTTCAATTTTAAAGAGCATTCCATTTTACTTATATAGTCAATATATAAGTTGCAGGATAAAGATTTGAATTCATTGAATAATGTGAAATAGAGTTCAAGATCTGAATGGCAGAGACTTTTTAAATAGTTCTTCCAAGCCCTATTACGTCTGTTTCGTATCGATTTGAGCTCTTTAGTGTGCCAGGGATGGGACGCTTTCAGATTCCTAGAGGATTTTACAGGAATCACTTTTTTCATGCAGTTATCCATCAAAGAATAAAAAGAACCTACTGCATCTTCAATATTAGATAAGGCAGTAAGGTTAAAATTAAAGCTGTTAATTTCATCAGAAAGCTTTTGAAAATTTGCTTTCCGAAAGTCAAAAGATTGCGAACGGTCATACGAATTACTGTTTTCGTACAGATGTGCGCCCAGTTCAATAAATACATCCAAGGGTGGATGATTGTCGTCTATGTTAGTTATACTGAGATGGGATTCCAGAACCACAGTACTAACAGAGTCAGAAGAGAAAACAAGATCGAGAGTTCGATTTCTGAAATTTTTTATACAGCTTGTTTGCTGTAAGTCAAAAGACAAAATGTTGTCAAGTAAAGCGAGCTCTTGTTGGGCAGAGTCAAAGGATGGAATGAAATGAGAATCATCCTCAGAAGGTACCCATCCAATATGTGGCAGATTGAAGTCGCCTATAAGTAAGACAGTGCTGTCACAACAAGATATGTCAAAAATATGGTCTAGTGCCATAGAGAGTTCCGAATACAAAGAACATAGACGAGACGATGGAATGTACGCATTAACAACATATAAATGTTTGTTCTTAAGTGTAATTTTTACACAGATAACTTCGACATTAAGTTGAAATGGAAAGTCAATCTTGCGTGACTCAAGGTTGGAACGAACAGCGATCAGGACACCTCCTCCAAGCGCTTTCAGGTCATTTTGATGACGATCGTTTCTGAATACGGAGAACTCATGATTGAAGAGTTCCGTGTCTAAGATTCCGGCATTAACCCATGTTTCCGTCAAGCAGAAGATATCATGAGAGAGGGCTTGGGAGTTTATATATACTTCAGCGGTTTTTGTGCGGAGTTTCCTTACATTTTGATAGTAGAGGGACAGCCTACTGGGTTTTTTTAACACTGACGGACAAAATTTCCTGCGACTTTTGTCGACCTTTCTTTTTATACCCTATTCTAAGGGTATATTAATTTTGACGCATAGTTTGTAACATACCTTAATATTGCCCGTAGACCCCTAAAAGTTACTATATTTATGATCAGCATCGATAGTAATGTCGATCTAGCCATGTCCGTCCGTCCGTCCGTCCGTCTGTCGGCAAAAATTAGGCCTTTAGACTGGACCTAGAGAGCTCAAATTTTAACCATATACTCTCTAGGGTCCCGAAATAATCAAGTTTACGAATTTTTGAAATCCGCCCACAGACACGCCCACAAACTCAAAAAAACAAAATTTTGGAAAAAATCTAATTTTGAGCTAGAAAGCTGAAATTTTTTATATATGATCTATGACTCCTAAAACTGCTCGGGATAAAAAAATTTCAAAATCCGCCCACTGACACGCCCACAAATAAATAAAATATTTTTGTATACCCTATTCTAAGGGTATATTAATTTTTAAAAATCCAAAGTTTGAGCTAGGGAGCTGAAATTTATAATATATATTCTCTATGGGCCCTTTATGCTCATGTGTAAATATTTTCAAAATCTGCCCACTGACGCGCCCACAATTAATTTTTTATTTTTTTTTAAATTCAAAGTTTGAGCTAGGGAGCTGAAATTTATGATATATACTCTCTAGGGGCCCTTTATTCTCATGTGTTAATTTTTTTTAAATCCGCCTACTGACACGCCCACAATTAAATAAAAAAATTTTATTGAAACACCCAAGTTTGAGCTAGGGAGCGTTTTTTTTTATAAAACCCTTTAAATGTTTTATAACAAAATATGTAGAGCGTTCTTAACAATTCAACCATACTTAGACTTTTGTCACGCCCACTTATGAGGGATAGTCCCTATGTTTTTCTATTCTTTTACTAACGTATTTTGAGACCATGTAGTACTATTGCACAGTATTTCGAAATATATTGGAGGGGCGACAATTTTGAAAGACGCAACAAACCCATCAGCCTTACTGATTTGGTGCATTTGATTGAGTCATCTTTTGGAATCAAATTTCTCGAGACCAAATGGACATCGTCTGAAGAAGTGTTTGGTTTTAGTCGAGAAATGAAAATGGATTTTGGTCTAGGAATCGATTCAATAGATGCAGATTCCGTACCTATGGAATGATTGATGCATGTGGGACTAACATTAGGAATGGCGGCATCGTTACAGTTTTTTCGCTGACTCCTAAGATTAAACCTTTTTGCCTTTGGGTTTAGCGCAGAGGAAGGCACATCGCGTTTCCTTTTTCCTGCGAGTAGAGTTGATGAAGACGATGCCAAATTAAGAATGGGCTCAGGGGTCGCTTCAACAGTAGGGGAACCTATTGTGTCAAATAGAGTCAATGTATCCATGGCACGTTGGGTACACTGATTTTCTTCATTAGTCGGCAGCTCAAGGTCAGTAGACGTTGAGGCGTCTGCCGAACTATGAGGATCAGAGAACGTTGATACATTGAAGACAGCAGTATTGAAGTTGTCGAGTAAGTCCTTAAACCCCTTAGACAATTTGTGTATGTCAGCCTTGAATACTGACATTTTAAAAGCAAGGGTAGACAGTGATAATTTTCGACACGGGGAGCATACCATAAGGCGATCTCCGAACTTTTTATTTTATCCATAAATGCGTTGGTTGAACCAACACATTTGGCATGGAACATCATGCCAGAAGGGCCATAACAGGCAAAAAGGGGATTGGAGGAATTTTTAGATTCCAAGCATTTTTCAGCGCTGCAATCCATTTTAAAACTGAGATTACAAAAAAAGAGAAAAAATAAAAAAAAAAGATATAGGTATATATGGAATCGGTATTGAACTCGCGCACACACATTAAGCAGTGTCCTGTGATAACACCTATAGTCGAGCAAATATGCAGTCGGTTTAATGAGATTAGACACTTAGAGCGTCGTCGCAGATCCAGCTTTGGCCAGATCCGCTTAGTCGCTAGACAACTATTGCTACATGTCCACCTAAGGTTTGTTCTCTTGATTGCTGATAGCTTGAACAAGAGTTTGCATGTAGCGATTGGTATTCCTAATGAACCTTTATCAGGTAAAAGAGGTAAAGTGGTTCCTTTTTTGGCGAGATCGTCTGCCCTACAGTTACCTGGAATGTCTCTATGTCCCGGCACCCAACAGAGGTGAATGTTGATCTGCTCTGCCATCTCCGAAAGAGATGAGCGGCAATCTTGGGCTACGATGGAATTTGAAGAGACTGAGTCCAGGGACTTAATCGCGGCCTGACTATCCGAGAAGATACGGATATCCTTTGAGGATATCACATTCCTCTTTAGCCACGACAGGGCTTCTTTTATCGCCAAAATTTCCTCCTGGAACACGCTACAATAATCTGGAAGACGGAAAGAGAGGCTAAGATTTAGCTTTTCTGAGAAAACGCCCCACCTACCCCATCGCTGGTTTTAGATCCGTCGGTGTAGGGGATCGATTTATCTTCCGCAAATGCATCATCATCCCAGAATGATCTGGAAGGAATGGTGATTTGGAAGTTTTTTCCGACGGCAGTACTAAGTACTTTGAAAACCACGGAGCACGTATTGTGCGTATGCTCAGCCCTATGCTGAATCATAAAGAGGATCTTCTTCAAAGACCTCTTAAGCAATGAAGGCTTGAAGAAATCTCCTGCTAGAATCATTATTACCTTTTCTAGAAAAGTGGAAACGCACTAGCCTAAAATCTTCTCTGACCTATGGTACAACAGATCTACTCAGGTCGACGTACCGTTTTTCTTCGCCTAGGCGGGTCCGGAGCTACAAAAAAAATACTTTGGAATGCTTTGTAACAAAATTTAAATATGTCCCAACTCCCTAAAACAGAAGAATGCTCAACTAACTCTCAGTTGACTGACAATAATTCGATGCTGTTCTTGACCAGTAATTATGCCTGTTACTCGTAAATGTTGTTTACCCCTGCCTCACCATTGTATTAACCACAGACATGCCAACTTCTCATCCCGCCTCGTGTGCCGACGGGGTATCACTGTCAAATCAAAAGAAAACGTACATGATTTCATCGAAAATTATAATTTGTAGGTTGAATAATTTCATTGAAGCTCAAGGCCACAGACACCTTCAGAGTCCCAATGAGTTCCTTGGGTGGTCGCTCATTCGGTAGGTACTGTAGGCATGCTTGCATATATCGCAGAATAGTTCGTCGGAATGCGTGTCTGTGGTGGGGGAGGGCGTGTGAGTATCTACCGCCTTTGACCACCGTTTTTATATTTTATTTATTTATTTATTAATTTATAATAGACTTACACAGTAAGATACAATCCATACTAATACTATAAATGTGAAAGTAACTCTGTCTGTCTCGCTTTAACGCCAAAACTACTGAACCGATTTAAATGAAATTTGGTACACAGATAGTCTAGAGCCTGAGAATGGACATAGGCTACTTTTTACCGCGGGAAAATGCTTCATCCGCTGTCCAGAAGCGGAGATTTAAGCTGATATCTAAGAAAAGTTGTAACTCTCGAATGCTTTTTAGCTCCTAGCTTTGGAATGACTCATCCAAATGAAATAGGATTTTTTTTAATATAAAGTTCAATAATGTACAAAGATTTTAAGATATTGTTGCATGTTTGCTCAAACTGTGACATTCAGCATCAATTAGTCAACTTTCTGCGCCATCTAGTAGAAAGTAGCCATATTACCGATTTTGGCAGCTTCCGGCATCCGCAATATTTTTATTTTAAATTGGAAGATGTTAACTGAGTTATTGTGAATTATCATACACACTACGGTCCCCCTGTGAGAGCTTTAAAGAGGGACCAATTTATGTAAGTCTATGCAACCAGACTGAGAGACAAACATCCTATCTTCTCTGTACTGACAATTTTTGTTGGATTGAGTATAGTATCTTAAAAATTTGCACAAGCTTCAGTATAACAATACTTTTACTTTAAAAGAGTGAGTACTAAGTCAAAAAAAAAACCTTACTTAATAAATATTACAAAAAAAACATAGGGACGGGCTACAGTCCGCTTGGGCGAACTGTTGGATACCCCATTCTTATTCCTATCCCTCATAAGTGGGTGTGACAAAAGTCTAAGTATGGTTGAATTGTTAGGAATGCTCTACATATTTTGTTATATAACATTTAAAGGATTTAATCGAAAAAACGAAACTGTTGTAAAAAAAACATCCACTTTGGTTTTTCAATAAAATTGTTTTATTTAATTGTGGGCGTGTCAGCAGGCGGATTTAAAAAATATTTAAACACAAGTATAAAGGGCACCTAGAGAGTCTATATTGTAAATTTCAGCTCCCTAGCTCAAACTTTGGTATATCAAAAAAAGTTTTTTTTTAAATTGTGGGCGTGTCAGTAGGCTGATTTTGAAAATATCTACACATGAGCATAAAGGGCCGCTAGAGAGTGTATATTATAAATTTCAGCTCCCTAGCTCAAATTTTGGTTTTTCAATAAAATTGTTTTATTTATTTGTGGGCGTGTCAGTGGGCGGATTTTGAAAATTTTATCTTTCGAGCAGTTTTAGGAGTCATAGATCATATATAAAAAATTTCAGCTTTCTAGCTCAAAATTCGATTTTTTCGATAAATTTGTTTTTTTGAGTTTGCGGGTGTGCCTGTTAGCGGATTTCAAAGATTCTTAAACTTGATTATTTTGGGACCATAGAGAGTACAGTGGACTCCCCCTAAGTCGAATTTTCACGGGAAACCATAATTTGTTCGAGTTAGAGGGAATTTTTGAAAAATTCGAGTTTGAGAGAGAAACATTTGTTTTTTGTTTTAAAGCGTTTATTTAACAAAAAAAAAGGTTAACATAATTTAAAAAAGTTAACAAAAAAATTAATAAAAAAAATAGCTTCTTGCTTGGTTTAAATTAAATAAGGACACAGTAGTTCATCAAAATAAAAACAAAATAATAAAATAAAAAACATATTCTTGCTAAAATAAAATTGAAAAAAGGCACTTAAATTCATTGTTATATCGTCAAAATTTTATTTAAATAACTTTACTTTAATTTTTTTTTGTATTTTTGATTGGTTTATCACAGGTTTGCTTTTTTTTTAAATGACTAGTTTAAAAAGATAGTTTTGAACTTCATCCGGTAGGTCAGTCAATTCTATTGCAGACCGCAGAATTTCAAACGCGTTCTCAATTTCGGTTTTTCCTGGCATTTCTATGGTAATTAACTCGGGTTCTTGTTCATCTTCACTTTCGTTTGCGTTATTTTCAGCATAAATTATTTCTTCCAAAACAGACTGATTGTCAGTTACTTCAGTAGCCACGATACCGTCATCGACTTCCATAAAGTCTTTCCAATTAACATCTACAACATTATAATTCGCTTCTGTTGACTTGTTCTACATTTGCTCGATTTCATGGGCGTCCTCGTTCTCAGATCTAAGTAAATTGAGCGGAATTTCATCTTCTTCGTCCCACGTCTCGTCTCTAAACCCAGCATTTTTAAAACAACTTTCACAAAACAAAACAACGATTCACTGAAGTCCCATCTTCTATATATATAAAAATCAATCCATATTTGTGTTTGGCCAAACGCGTTAACCGATTCCAATGAAATTTTTTTCCATGAAAAGTGACGTCTGTACGAAGGTTTTTATGTATGTGCGATGTCATTATCTCCATCGGTGTGTGAATTATGGGCATTTGAGTGAGTACACATGTATATGTGCGTATGCGTGTAAAGACCGATGCCGATACAGACACCGCACATACAAAAAACCATCGTACAGACGTCACCTATTTTGTTATCCGAACGCGCATATGAAAGAGGGAGACCGCACGAACGTTTCAAGCCTATTGTGGTGTTTGTGCGCACTTTCATTCTTAAGATAACAATCGGTGTGAAAGTGAATAATTCTATTGAAGTTTTTTACTTTCGCTTTGTTATTTGATTCGCACAAGTAAGCTGACATAGGCGCCTGCCAGACAACAATCACCTACCCTAAGCGGAACAACGAAGTTGCGTGAGCTGCCTAAGCCATGCGGAGAAAAACGTGCAGTCCCTTTCACCGGTTGAGCTCAAATCAAACAATCTTCGGTATTAGCCTGAGAGTGTTTCTGTGAAGTCTGGTCAAAATCGGTCTTCTTTTTTATACGCCGGATACCCGCTATAAACAATAAAAAGGAAGTCTACTCGAACATATTGGCCAATAGAATTCTCGAGCACGGGCAAAGCCGGACGGGTGCAGCTAGTTTTATTATAAATGGAAGGATTTGGGGGCCCCCTGTTTATTTCACCCTTGATCCGGACAACCAGTTTGGAGGCATGACACTATTCATGCCGCGTCGAAACTGGTTTCCGACATTCAGTGGAATAAATGCAAGAACCAATGCACGGGTGCTTGTCTGGTTGATTTTGAAAAGGCTTTCGACACCGTATTGTTAGAGGGACTTTTCTACAAGTTGACCAGGCGGGGGATGCACAAACCTTTGCTATATGTAATTTATAACATGCTTATGGGAAAGTAGTTCGTTGTCGAATGTGGCAACGTGACTTCGAGCAGAGTCTTTGAAATTAAAAACGGTTGCCACCGGAAGGGGCGGTTAATTCTCCGATCCTGTTTAACATTTATACGAGTGATCTGGAGGGTTCACTCAGACATGCTTTAGCGTATGCCGACGATTTCGAGGCATACAGATCAGTTCCTAAAACCGAGGTCATTAACATTCTTTTGCAGCGTGACCTCGATCAAATTAAGGGATATTGCGACGACTGGAAGTTGAAAATCAACTTTCAGAAGACGGAAACAATCTTGTTCAGAACTCCACTGGCTGGGGCCTCTAGGGATACCAGAAAAACCTGGAAGAAATTGGCCATTGTTGCAATGGGCAGCCATTGGCGGTATCTATATTTCGATAAACATATAGCTGCTTGTGTGGCTGGGGCCAAGAAGCCTTATGCGCTGACAAGCAGACTGTTTCATAGCAGTCAACTCGACTCTAGAGTGAAGGTCATTTGCTACGTGGCCCTTATAAGGCCGATCATAGCTTATGGTTGTCCATTGTGGTTTAATATAGCGCCTAGTTATATGGAAGACATTAGGCTTTTGGAGAGACTAAGTCTTAGGGCATGTCTCCGGTTGTTCCGAACGCCCGAATCCAACTATATAAAATACTATCCCAACAAGGTCCCATACGATGGGGCTCAATTGAATAGGATTGACAATTTCCTCATTAAGGTGACTCGAAGGCACGTTGCAAGGGCGATGGCCAGCGACAATAGCCTGATCTTTGGGGCTTACTACCCCAATGAAATGTGCATAAGGAGTACGCTCCGATCTGGCTTTATCCCCCCGGAGGCATTTGTCCATATTGATGCTAAAGGGCCAGACGGAGGAAGGCATCCCGGTATTATACCACCGCTACCGCAGCGGGAGAGACAGGCGGCTCATCTACGGCGGTGACGTGGCCAATGCTCATGAGCGATAAATTCGATACGTAAAAGCAATTTGCCGAATTTTGGTGGCTTGTTGAGGGGGGAGAGGTCAACATGCCTTCCCAAGACGGTGCGTTATTCAATAGGTAACATCCTCTTAGTGTACCTATAAATTAGAAAGGAATGCATTTTTGTATCCTCATTTTGTAACTCCAGGGTCTAGGCCTCGGCAGGCTCTAAGTTTCAAAAAGTAAATCGTAAACCGAACCATTTCAAAGGACAACGGAACATTCAATTATGTTCAAAAGTATACACTTGACTTGTTAAAAAAAGGGCAACGACCGCAAAAGAACCATATTGCAAGTTCATATTTGCATTTGGTTCTGTTGCTCGTCGTCCACTTATCATCTGTTGTTTGTGTATCTTTATTATTATAAAATATCCTTCCTCTTTATGCAGTAGTCCGTTTCTTTACTCTCGTTGTCTCCTTTCGATACGCGCTTAAATGTTTTCACATAACAATGTCTATGTTATATGCATGACCAGGACACATCAAGAGGAGCACACCAAAATTATTATCATATTCTTGCCCACATAAACCGCACGTACTCCAACAATGGGCGGCCACTTCAACAAACACCGTAGGACGATAACGATGACGACGTTTGTCCTGCATCTTTATTAAATTTATGTACGGCACGGTATACGACCGACGCGACGTGGATGTGGGTATCCGCATGTACGCTCCGATGAATCGTGTATGAAGGTGGTGCCCCCTGCGCACACATGCATAGGGATAATACATCTGCACACTCTTGGATGAATGTTTGGGATAATAATAAGGAATAGTTTAAGAGTCCTTTACATCAGGATTATGTTCGCATATTTCATTATGAGTTATAATATTCTTTGCCGAGAGTGCGGACACGGAAAGTAAAGGGCAACAATGCATTCGTGTTGTCTGCTGAGAAACCCGGAAAAATTGGATACCAAGCCGAGGACGATATGTCCCGCTGCCGATCCAGCAGTCGTCCTTTTACAGTAATAAATCTGAATATCCATTCTCGCAATATAGCTTGAAACCAATGTCAATGATGTGTAGCAAGGGAGACTCAGGACATAAATCCTCACAAACAGGGTTAGATTCCTCTATTATCTAGATGTGTTTTCTTTCAGTTATTTTGTCTCAAGTATTTCCATGTATGAGGAGCAGCAGCAAAAGAAAAAGAATAAAGGCTCTGCTTCACGTCTTTGCATGTAATTGGAGTTCATTTTCTCGTGTGCCTGAGTATGTGACCAAAGTGAATGTGACTTCAATCAAAACACAAAACGGGTACACGAGTGCACACTCCATTCCTTCACATACTTCGAACTCTGTGATCCCCCAAAGGCTTTGTGACATTGTTTCAAGTCAACCTCGGTGATGGATTATACAGGGCGCGCAGGGAGAAGAAAAGAAAAATCCTGTTAATACAATGTGTACGACTACGTGTCCTTACAGCAGGAATTATTATATCAATTAAATTTTAATGGTTTCATGGTGTGAACAATCCTCAAATGAAGTGCATTACTTTTCAAGTTGAGTGTAGGGTGTGCAAGTGTGTACTCCAGGATGTTGTATTTTCATTCGTCTCTTATTTTGCCCTCACTTTCCGGATGTCTCCTGTTTACTTGCCCCATCTTAATTGAATGAGATTGTGAAATGGCTTTTATAGTGTCCTTTTGCATTTTCGTCATCGCAACACATTTCCGTAAAAATGGGACACTTTCCCCGTCTAGCGTGCTGACTAGGTACACCATTAAAATGAAATCAGCAAATGATTGATAGCACAAGGATGAAAAATCGCCAGCGTAGTAAAAGTCATTTCGTTAGACGTTTGTTCATTGACGGTGGCCGATACGATGTGGTGGGATAGTGCGAAGATGTATACAATTTCGCAGGAAATTCGCATCAGTGACGGTGGGTGACACAAAAAAAAAAATAATAAGGAATAGGTAGGTACTTCTTTTAATAAGGATGGTAACGGCATGCCACAGCACGGTAAGGGATTTGATAAATCTGGAGAAAATTGAGTTCGTGATTTCTTTATTATTTAACTTCTTATAGTGGTTTTATATATCCTAGAAGGTCACAAAAGCAACCACAATCATTGCGTGGATAAATCGCAGACACTGGATTTATGCCGTCAATTTATTTGCTGTTGTTGTTTTATTCGTCAAGACACAGTTGCAAGATGTGCGTTCCTGTGAAGTTTTATGCGAAGCCATTTAACAGTCACAAACTGTCCATTGCTTTATGAAGCTTATTTAAGGGAGGCCTTCCCAACATACGAGTACCTAGCTCTCGATCGTAATAAAACGAAGGCTTTAGAAATTAGATTTTTGTCAGTGGACAGGTCTGGTTAAGTTCTGGGTACTCCTGTGTACGCCATATCATATTTCTCCCATACATAGCTATGTGCTCTTCTAAGTAAACGTTGCTAAGGTAGGTATTCGAAAGTGTTTATGTGAAGTCTCACTTGAAGTCCAGCTGTGAAATAGTTATTAAAAGCTATTAGCTAGGTATATACATAAATCTTCCTGGTATGGCAAATACTGGAAAGCTCGATTTGGCGATGGCCGAGCTCGGGATGCCGGCAAAACATGCGTGCAATAAGCAGTATGGAAACAGTAGTTCCGAACTAATCCACAACTGTAACGCATGCGATGTCATGTGACTTTCTTAATCATGTTCTGGACCAGATGTATCAACACGGAAGGCACTTTCTTCAATAGATCCGCCCAACAACTGGGGTACGCTGACGATATCGACATCATGGCAATTGAAAAACAAGCAAATTAGGTTGGCCTTGAAGTCAACGACGACAAAACGAAACAAACATCAAAACAAACAAACAAACAAACATTTGTCCACTGACAAGGACAAAACTTCACTGTTGATAGCAGCCAGAGTATATCCATTGATGAGTACCCAGCAAACAACGTAGGGCTTATATAATTCTTATTTTTCTGTAGTCTATTCCTTAGACGATAAGGCTTGTTATTTGTAAGGAATGTTGCTTAGCATTCAAGATTCCTTATTTTGTCCCTTATTAAAGCACAGGCCATGTCCTACGGAATAAGGTATCGTCTGTAAACCTTATATTTCGTTGAAATAAGAATTAAAACATAGGGACGGGCTACAGTCCGCTTGGGCGAACTGTTGGATACCCTATTCTTATTCCTATCCCTCATAAGTGGGCGTGACAAAAGTCTAAGTATGGTTGAATTGTTAAGAACGCTCTACATATTTTGTTATATAACATTTAAAGGATTTTATCAAAAAAAAAACGCTCCCTAGCTCAAACTTGGGTGTTTCAATAAAATTGTTTTATTTAATTGTGGGCGTGTCAGTAGGCGAATTTAAAAAAAATTAACACATGAGCATAAAGGGCCCCTAGAGAGTATATATTATAAATTTCAGCTCCCTAGCTCACTTTGAATTTTCAAAAAAAAAAAAAAAAATTGTGGGCGTGCCAGTGGGCGGATTTTGAAAATATTTACACATGAGCATAAAGGGCCCATAGAGAGTATATATTATAAATTTCAGCTCGCTAGCTCAAACTTTTGATTTTCAAAAAAATTGTTTTATTTATTTGTGGGCGTGGCAGTGGGCGGATTTTGAAAATTTTATATTCCGAGCAGTTTTAGGAGTCATAGATCATATATAAAAAATTTCAGCTTCCTAGCTCAAAATTCGATTTTTTTTTTAAATTTTGTTTTTTTGAGTTTGTGGGCGTGTCTGTGGGCGTTTTTCAAAAATTCGTAAACTTGATTATTTCGGGACCCTAGAGAGTATATGGTTAAAATTGCAGCTCTCTAGGTCCAGTTTAAAGGCCTAATTTTTGCCGACGGACGGACGGACGGACATGGCTAGATCGACATTACTATCGATGCTGATAATAAATATAGTAACTTTTAGGGGTCTACGGGCAATATTAAGGTATGTTACAAACTATGCGTCAAAATTAATATACCCCTAGAATAGGGTATAAAAAGAGGCCTTTAAGGCTTATATAACTACTGAAACTAAGGATTATATAAGACATTATTTATGGCTTATTATCAGTTACACTGAAGGTACATAAAAGGCATTGCTTAATCGTATTAGCAGTTTATCATAAGTATTAGATAAGACCTTATTTAACTCTTATTATCAGTTTAACTTAAGCATTATATAGTGTCTTGGTTCAGACTTATTATAAGTTTAACAAAAGACGTGCTCCTTTTTTCCTTATAAAGCGTTTTTATTTTTAATGAACCTAAAACTAGAAACTTAAATATTCACAATGTTTTAATTAAAGAAAAAAAATAAATAAAGTAAAGTTAAATTCAGACATTCATAAAAAATATACACACTGTTGGTCCATCCTGTTTTTTCCTTTTTAGATGGCATCTTTTACATCTCTTTCGTATTCTTCGAAATACAAATAGAAACGATTTACGCAGCCTACATTGAAAAGAAAATAATTGAAAGCTTTGTAATTAAATCAAATATTAATATAATGTAATGTTTTACTTACTCGTATTATTAAACTTTTACTTTTTCACAATTATCACTTTTACTTTACTAACTTTTGCTTCGGATCTTGTAGGTTATTAGCACAATAATGACGCGTCAGCAGAAATATTCCTTACGATAAGGCATTCATCTGGATTATCGAGAAATATAGTACCGTTACATAATCTCATGTTTTTCTATCGTTCTGTCTGAGTTGTTTACCTTATATAAAAGGCTTAGCTCAGAATAATATGGGTATTTAATTAGATTTGCCATTATGTCTATGCCTTATTTAACCCTTAGCCTGATATACCTTATAACATTTTCTGCTGGGTAGGGACACTATCTCTACATATGCATTTGTAAGCATAAGTGGAAGCAGGACGAAAGAATACTTTTTACCTGTATACAACGACTGCTTGAGAAGAAAAGGGTACACAACACATTTTACATGAACCACTACATGGGGCTTGCTGCGTACGACGAACGATTGTGGGTTTTTTCATGAAGCATTTTTAAAGGCGGGCCGGAATGACTGTCAGTATATTAGTATTCTCTCTCAACCAAGCAGGTATGAATCAATATGATCAGGTAACCAGCTTTGCTTTAGTAGAATTGATAATATTTGTATTTTTTGCCATTGGTTATTGATTACATGGTCTTTGTTATGGACATGAAAAAGAAATGTTTCATTCTATATCACGAAATTCAACCCTTTTGCTTTGCTACGATTTCGTTAATAACCATTTTTAAATGGCGGACCGGAATTGGATTGTTATCAGTCGTTCATTACCATCGATTGACGAAAGAAAGGGTGTTCCGTGTCAGTGCGTGTGGCAAACAATTAAAAGTAGTGAAATAGTGAAGTTGAAGTGCAAGTTTGCATAGTTTGAAAGCTCTTAATAAAATAATGGGAAAGCATTATTTTAAATGTTTGGCATGTGGGCGAGAGGAGAAAGAAAATGTTGGAGTTAAATATTTCAAAATACCGGATAATAGTGAGAGGTAAGCAATATAAGTTATAGATTTGGTAAGAACGAATATAAATCTGTGTTGTATTTCTTATTTTTTTTTTTTTTTTGAAAAGCGAAGTGGTTGAACTGCATAAACAAACAACACTTAATACATGAAAAATTGTCGAGGGATTCTAGGATCTGCAAAAGACGTTTCTCGAAAGACATGTATGCCAAGTCAACGATGCGCTTAAAACGGCCGGCAACACTTAATTTGGAAATTTTGAAAAATATTTCCAATATAACAGAAGGTAATAACGAATACTGAGTGTAAAATAACATAAAATTGATGAATTATATTTTCTTAGGTAATATTGATCACTCAGTCACGTCTAACGAAACAGAGGGGTTTGAACATGTTCCTCTTAATGAAAATGTCCAAATGAAGGAGAGTTTAAGCTTTGTGGCAGAAGAAGCGAAAACAGGTGATATTCAAAATAATGAATTGATAATGCATTCTACTATTTCGCAGGTTATATTTTAAAAAAAAAAATACCGCCTAAACCACAAGTATGAGTTAAAATTGAGTCCGCAACTTAACGTTTCCTCCCTTTTTACAGATTTTAAAGAATATGAAGATGAGAAATTGACACGGTCCAATCAAGAATTTTTAGACTCGTTAGAGAATCTTGAACAAAAATTTATTTCTTGTTTTCCAAGTATGTACTACCTAAATAATTTTGAGGGGAATATTTTTGAACTTTTTGAAAAATGAATTTCATTACAATTGTTGCAAAAATCGAAAGAAGGAATTTCTTATCAAATTTTACGTCCGAGTACGGGTTTACTTTATTCTAAAACAGTTCAATAAAAATAACCAAAAATGTACCAACAAAAAAAAATATTTAAGTGTAGCACATATGTGAATATATATTAGATATAAAATGTTCAATAAGAAATATTACAAATTGATTTTGCTTTTTTTTTACGTCACACCCTGTACCACATTTTGAAATAGTTCAACTACTCTTCCATCCCTCTTTTACTAGAGCACTTTTAGTGCCGTCTATTTCTCCTGTATGTGTACTGCAAATTGTAAACTGATAAGAAACACGTGGAGAGTGTCCCTACTCGTTAATGGATATTATCGCGCACCGGCTCCAATAAATGTCGTTGGTGTAACGGAGTATAATAAGTTGCACAGCCTCCTTAAAGGAACGTTAAAATCGAAATTTAAGGTCACATCTTTGAGGAATAATGCGTGAAAAATTAACGTTGATAACCACGAAGACTACCGGGCAATTTCTCACAAGTTAAATGCCGAGAAGTTCCAGTGGTATACTTTCGAAATAAAGTCTGAAAGGCCACATCGTGTTGTAGCAAGGGGACTCCACCCCTCATGCACCAAAGAAGAGGTTATTAACGACCTCCAAGCCAAAGGGTTTAAAATTCTTGATGCCGTTAATATCATCAAGAAGGAGAAGCAAGAAACGGAAGAAGATAGGGATATCCTGGTAAGGCGTGGACTTCCGCTCTTTATGCTTACCTTCGATAGGTCTGATAACATCGAAGATATATACCGAATTAAATTTATAGTAAATATTATGGTAAAAATCGAGCCTATGCGTAGAAATTCGAAAATAATTCCACAGTGCAAACGTTGCCAAGAATTTAATCATACGCAAATGTATTGCAAAAAAGAGCCGCGATGTGTGAAATGCGCCGGAAATCACTTTTCCCAAGACTGTAGAGGAAATAAACAATCCTCCGCTACCTGTGATAATTGTAAGGGAAAGCACCCGGCAAAGTATAGAGGTTGTGAAGTAGCTAAGGAGTTGCAAAAACGGAGAGATGCGTTCCTCAAGCCTCAAAATAGGAATACAAAACCGTTAGCCAAGCCGAAGTCTAAGACTGCCCAGGAGGTAGTAGGCAATACAAAACCTCCGGTTCAAGAGCGCAAAAATGTCAGAGAAAGAGAGACAACAGAAAAGCCCTCAACCTCTGTTGACAAAAGAAACGCTATTGATAAGTTACCATCAGGAAAGCCATCGAATAGTGGCCCTCGGACAGCCAGAGTGCAGACCTACGCTCAGGCCGCGGCATTCGAAGGAGCAAAAAACGTTGAAACTTCGCCGGACCCTGTTTCTCTCGTTTTCTCAGTTATTCTCGAGAAACTTGAAGAACAAAGTAAAATAAATAAAATTATTCTCGATCGGCTGGTTAAGCTCGAAAATAATTCATGGAAAACGCGCACTTCAAATACAACATGAATGAAAAACCAATGTTAAAAATATGCACTTGGAATGCAAACGGACTTTTGCAAAAACTTGACGTATTGGAAATATTCATACGTGAGAAAGATCTTGACATTTGCTTGATATCTGAAACTCACGCAAAAAAGGGATCGAATTTAAAAATAAAAGGATATAATGATTTCCACGCATGTCACCCTTCGGGAAACGCGAGAGGTGGATCATCATTGTTTATTAAAGACTGCATTGAACAATACGAAGACCTGAAGATAGAGCTTGAAACTATGCAACTGTGCACGATTCGAGTAAAAAATAGTCAGCGTACTCTTAGAATTTCATCTATCTACTGTCCACCGCGTTCCGCGCTTGAAAAAAGTGATTACACGAACTTGCTTAAATCGCTCAAACCAAATTTCATTATTGGCGGCGATTTTAATGCGAAACACACGTTCTGGGGTTCTAGATACATCTCGCGAAAAGGTAGAATGCTCTATGGGGCAGGTATGGAGTACAGTTGCGATTTCCACTCGACGGGCAAACCGACCTACTGGCCAACTGATACTTCAAAAATACCTGATCTGATTGATTTTTTCGTCGTGAAAGGAATAACTACCAACCACATTAAAATTGAAGAGAGCTTTGATCTGTCATCTGATCATTCACCGGTTATTTTAACATTGAGCGTAAAACTAGCCAATAACCTAGAGCCAGCGAGATTAACTGGTAGATCAACTAACTGGGAAGGCCTTAGGAACGAAATTGAAGAGAATTTTGAACTGAGCGTCCCACTTACGACACCCTATGAACTTGAGGCTGAAGTTGATCGCTTCGTTGAGATCGTACAGCTCGCCTCCTAGAATAATACGCCTAATCCAAGAAAAACGCCGGCTAAATACGGCTTACGATATCCTCAAGAAATAAAAGAATTGGTCAACGGAAAAAGGAAGGCGCGTAAAAAATGGCAACAGAGTCGCGCTCCGCAACATAAAGCACATTTGAATTATTTGTGCAATTTGTTGAAGACAGCTATTAAGGATTTTAAAAATCGGGCGATAGGTTCCTACCTTGAAAATTTAACAGCGAAAAAAGATTCCAATTATTCACTTTGGAAAGCTATAAAAGGCACCAAAAGGCCTAAAATCCCCGCGCCGCCAATTAAAATAAATCAAAATGAATGGGCAAGGGAAGATAAGGAAAAAGCGGACGTTTTTGCCGCCCATCTAGAAGAAACCTTTAAACCGTACGATGGTCAAGCGGTCCACGACAATATTAATAGGACGGAATTACTACCTGACAATTTAACACTCACAAGTGCAACGCTAAGGGAACTAAAACTTGAAATCGAATCTCTAAAACCTAAGAAAGCTCCTGGTTATGATTTGATCACTGGAGAAGTTCTCAAAATCCTACCAAGAAAAGCATTAATTAAGCTTCTTCAGATTATAAATGCGGCACTCAGACTAAAACACGTGCCGAGCCAATGGAAAGTTGCGGAGGTCATAATGGTTTTAAAACCAGGAAAACCGCCAAATGAAGTAAAATCATATAGACCAATTTTCCTCCTTCCAGTGATATCCAAGGTTTTCGAGAGAATACTATTAAGGCGAATACAACCGGTTATAGAAGAAAATAATCTTATCCCTGACCACCAGTTTGGGTTCAGAACCAAGCATTCGACGATTGACCAAGTGCATAGAATTACTGACGTAATCGAGAAAGCATTTGAAGAAAAAAAGATATGCTCAAGCGTATTCCTTGACGTCTCACAAGCCTTTGATAAGGTGTGGCACGACGGCTTAAAATTAAAATTACGACAAGTACTTCCCGTATGCCTATATGATATTCTAGAATCATATCTCGGGAATAGACTCTTCCGTGTTAGAAATGGGAACGAATACTCGGAGCTCAAAGAAATTTCGGCCGGCGTACCGCAAGGTAGCGTCCTCGGGCCGCTTCTCTATCTCTTATATACACGCGATATACCAAGAGAAGATGAAACTACCCTTGCTACGTTCGCCGACGACACCGCTATCCTTGCAGTAGGTAATACAATTGAAGAAACGACTGCAAAACTACAAATCGCACTGAATAAGGTAAATGAATGGACGAGGGACTGGCGGATCGCCCTCAACGAAACTAAATCTGTTCACGTGAATTTCACGTATAAGAAAACTAATGACTTGCCAATTTTCCTAAACATGTCCCGAATACCCTTTGCAAACGAGGCCAAATACCTGGGAATGACTCTCGACGCAAAGCTAAAATGGAGTTCGCACGTGAAAATGAAACGTAAAGAACTCGATATCAAATATAGAGAAATGTACTAGTTACTCGGAAAACATTCCCAGCTCAGTACCGAGAACAAACTGCTTTTATACAAGCAAGTGCTAAAGCCGGTGTGGACCTACGGTATACAACTTTGGGGTTGTACCAAGAAAACAAATGCCAATATTTTACAAACTTTTCAAAATAAAGTGCTTAGAGAAATTGTACAAGCACCATGGTATATTAGAAACGACGATATCCACAGGGATCTCGGAATTCCAACAATCGAAGCTGAAACTAGAAGCTTCGCGAGAAAGCATAGAAACCGACTAATCGGACATACCAACAATACAGTCCGACAAATCTTGGATGAGAGCAATTTATTGCGCCGACTACAAAGAACGAAACCGTTCGACTTGGCAAGATAAGATTAACCGCGCCTAAATTGCGGAACATGCAGGATCTTTCATTGGAAAGTAACCTGTCAAAAGTTATTATTTCGTGATAGAAAAATTGCTTGATAAGTTATATCTTAGTTGCAGTACCCATCAATCTATCGAAGGGAGGTATTTTTAGTCAGTAAAAATCTGACACTACTATGAGCACGCGCTTGCTATTCTCATAGTGTCTTTGGAAGATCTTCACCTACCCTCTTACAAAAAAAAAAAAAAAAAAAAAAAAAAAAAAAAAAAAAAAAAAAAAATGGATATACTCTGATAGCAGCAACTTCGTGGTAGTAGGGGAGTTGACCTATGTCGGAGTAAACATCAATTCCACATTCCACAAATGATGGCTTAGTGGAGATTCGACGAAGACTAACCCTAGGAAACCGGTGCTACTTCGATTTGGCGAAACAAATGGGTTCAAAACTTCTAAATCGGAAGACCAAGCGTAAGCTCAACAAAACACTGATATTGCCAGTTCTGCTTTGCGGCGCCAAGTGCTGGAGGATAAGTACAAAAAGGAGCTTATATTGGGTTCTTTTGAAAGAAAAATACTTCGGCGGATATTTGGTCCTGTGTGCGAGGAGGGCGAATGGAGGAGAATATATAACCGCAAACTATATGAGCTGTACCAATTTGTGAATGTAGTCTAAAAAGCTAAAATAGGTCGACTACATTCGCTCGGCCACATCGAACGAATGGACAATAATGCTCCAGCGAGGAGGATCTTCGAGTTCCAGCCCCAGGTTCGAGACGACAAGGAAGACCGAACCTCCGTTTCAAAAAATAAGGCATCGCGGATGCCAGAGCGCTTGGTCTGAACAACAAAGCAGCTTTCCCGGGATCCCGGAGGATGCAATTCTGCAGTTTCTCAGGTAGAGACTCTCCACAGGTCGGGAGCCCATTAAGTAAGTATTAACTTCGACTGTGATGTGATCGCAAAAAGAACTGACACATTTAACTTCTTGATCATCAACTATCTTGGCTGTGTAATGAGAAAGCGCTTCCGAGGAAACGTCGACTGTTTTTTCATATGTTTGATTTTTTTTAAAATAAATACCGCACAGATTTTAGAGCATTCAGGCTGCTTTGAGCGCTACACAGCTTCAAGCCCTAAAAGTCTACAGCACCGGACGGTATAACACCAGCCAAACTACAAATGTCTTGAGATATCATCCTGCCAGTGCGTGAGATGATCTTGAAAAGCTGGTTAGATCTGGCCTATATTTTTCTGGATTGGAGATAAGTGACAGAGTCAGTCCAAAGGATCTCACAACTTATAATCTATCATCATTCCATCTAAAAACTTGGGAGAGCCTGCTGGATGTCCATCTTCGTATCAACATTGATACGAAACTTCTGTCTGCCGTTTCACATTCGTATACGGCAAGGTAAATCGCTGGAAACCGCCTTTCACTCTCTGGTACGCATCGAATACTGCCTACATCACAAAGACTACACTGTTGCTTTCTTAGATAAAGAAGGCGCTGTGTTGAGAAAAGAGATTCCGTCTCCAAAGGAAGGGTGTACAAATCTAGTGTAGGTATGCATAAACATCGCCACATGACTGATCGATATTAGAAATCATAGTATAAGTCCTGTATTACTGTGTATAGCACCACCCAACCAAAAAGATTCTACCCACTTTCACTTAACCATTCAAATAAAGAAGACGTCGTCCTTGAAAATATTTATTTTTTTGTTTTTATATTCATTTTTTAAAAAGTTAGATACAGTCCACTTGCTCTGAAAATTCTTTTCATGTGCTTTTAACAACGTCACCACATCTTCGATTGCAAATGCACCGACTTAACTGAATGATATCTCACTAGGTGAGTTGATCAATATACGAGTACCTACTCTCAAGTCGGATAAGGCGTATAACATCTGCAAATAGATCTGTCAGCAGAGGATCACTGCATGGTGGCGTTCTTCCTCCCTTCTTTAAAACTAGGTACTGAATGAACTATTAATCCAATGCCTGGAAGGGGATGTCTGTAAAGTGGTTGCCTATGTGGATGAAGTTGCTAATGTCGTCTCTGGAAAGCACCTTAATGCACGAAAGGAACTCCTGTTAAATTCTGTCAACAGACATGCTGTCGGGCAGTTCGTTGTCTCCTTTGGGTAAGTCACACGGCGAGGAATGTTAACCCGTTTATTTATTTATCAAGCATTAACCAGCTTTTCTTGTGGGCGACAATAACCTGGTTTCAAGTGTGTTCTTTCAGTTTTAAGCTTTTTGTGATCATTCATTGGATGAAAAATACTTGTATTTGGTAACACCACGTCGGCGCGATGAGCACCGCCGCGATCTTTGCCGAAAAGCTGGTAAGCGAGAAACTGGTTACACATGGATGTAGCCTAGGTGCAGGTCGCATGTAGCGTTTGCCGGTTCGAATCAAATGCTTGTGTGGTGGGGCATCTGCGTCAACTTTTTGGGCGATTTGACACCAATGTACAAATTACAGAAAAACGATTTTCGGCTAGTAAAGTTGATTCTGTGACAAATCATCCAAACCTAAAAAATGTCACGTCGCAAAAATATGGGCTTTTTGGTTATTAGTGATTAAAGACATTGTTTTTTTTTAACTCCGATTTCCTAAGAATCTTTTCTAATCCCTCTGAATATAATACGTTTTGAAAGAAAACCAAATATTGGATATGGATCACACTCATTTAAGATTTCGGCCCGGAATGTTAATAGTCCATGAATTGGGAGTATGTACCTGGAACGCAGTAAAATGTTGACCACTGATGCTGCTCGAAAACTTGAATCTGTCCTCACGCGGCACAAGGCTAATATTACCGAGAGGCAGGAGATACAATGGAAAAGATCCGGTACGCAAAAACGACAATATTGCAACCTTCATTACCTCTGTCACCAAACATTGTGCATGTACGAATGCGAATTCATCGTGGGAAATAGGCTGCGATCAAAAGTTATCGACTACAGGCCAATACCCTGGCTGCAATGCACATCGTCAAGGCACGTTTTACAACACAAGTATTTTATGAACACATGCATCTACGGATGAAGCAGTAGATCCTGTCAAGAGGAAGTTCAATGATCTCCTGGACGGAGCCTACGGTAGTACTAGCGTATCAATATCGTTCTCGGGCTTCAACTCTGAAATCGCTATTAGTTCGCAAGAACAGCCTCCAGGACATGACAACTCACAGTGGCTGTGGACTAATCGACTTTGCAGCAGTTAAGTATCACTAGTGGCTAGACTGTGCAGTGCAGCCACGAAGTAAGCTGGAACTCTCTAGATTACTTCGTGTCTGCTAGCGGTTCGATCGCATCGTTGTTAATCGTTTCGTGGCACGCTTGATGTATCAGGGGCTTGGGAGATCCTCCTTATACTAATGAGAGACCAATGTTAATGGTGACGCGTTTTTGAAGATACTACAGTTGCCTTTATACGAGGGGGTTGGTTGCCAGGTTGAACCTCAGCCTCTCTTTTCGTCTCCCTAATCACTGCGATGTGTTTTATTCATCATGGCGATTCAAGAAGTCCTATCATAGCTGAAGAGGAACGTGATATCGTAATATCGCTGTGGACATCATAATCTTCTCAAATAGCCAATCTGCCATAAAAGCTCTGCATTCTGTTTTTTAAAACTGCATCGTAGTCCTAGACTGCGGATCATCCTTCGCGGAGATGGCGGAGCAGTTTAACATTAACCTATGCTGGGTGTCGGGACACAGAGATATTCCAGGGAACTATAGGGCTGATGAACTCGCCGGAAAAGGAACCAGACTGCCATTTCTACCTGATAAAGGTCCCTTAGGCATTCCACCTGATGCATGCAAACTCATGTTTATGAGCGAGGCCATTGAGAAAACTAACCCTATAGGTGGACAAGTGGCAACACTTGTCTAGCGACAAAACAGATTAGACCAAAGCTGGATCTGAAACGCTCTAAGCATGCAACAAGGCTTGGCGTCTATACAAATGACTTCTCTGTTTATTTCCTGGGGCTATCATATCTATAGAAATAGATAGATACTTTAACATCACACTCAAAATTTCCCCCTGATCAACCGCACTGTGGGTACACCAGCAGCCACCCATTGAACCGACCAACCGACATGCAAATGTGGTCATGGCACATACCATGGAAGTACGTAACCCTGGCCGGCCCCAATGACCAAATCCAATGGCACCAAAACATCATCCAGTGCGACCATCAAGCAGAGACGGAAAATGCAAATTAATTTTTGCATGCATTCATATAGCTCTCACCGGCCTCCTGCAGAAAATACACTTCGCTTCAACTGAATAAGCACAAACATTTTCTAAGTTACGTTGTCCATTTTTTCGAAACCTTGTGCCATAATATATCATTTGATGATGCAAACTGTTTGTGTATGATGTTGACAAAATAAATCGGAAAGAATATTTCAAAAAGTACCGCTATTTTTTTCCTGGTTCCCTTGCAAAGTATTCAATATGGAAAAATGCAGTTTTATTTTGCGTCAACTGAATAGACACAAGGTCATTATTTTCACTGCTTATGTGTTTTTCTGCGGAAATTGGCACATTAGATCAACAGTTGAAGTGATTTAAGTAAATTTTATTTGATTAATTGTATTTCAAAGAAAAACAGTTAGATCAAAATCTCTATTTTCAAAATCCATTTTTTTTTTTAATTTTACCTGTTCAATGTGTTCCCAAGTATCATAAAATCTATGGGTTTTTCTACAAACTTGTCGTAAGCTTTTATTTTTATTATTGTTACCTTCATTCAAAAAAAATATTAAAACGTTATGTTTATTACGCATTTTCTGGAGAAAATTGAACCGAAAGTCAAAAAATTAGCATGGACAGGAAAAATGGAACAGGTTAAAAATTGGATATCTTAAGACTGAGTTAAGATATAAAATTTATTTAAATGCAATAACAAAGGTTAATATTTCTTCTAAAAATAGAGGCCTGAACGAAATTTCTATCAATAGTACTAACAGCGCAATTACCGTTAACATGGGTCAATCCTCAATAAATGATATAAAAATTGGAGATAGGCCCTTACTGTAGAACAATTTTTTCCTTAGAATATACCCATAAATCATGCCCTAAAATATTGCCAACGAATTAAGGGACACCCTGTATTATAAATTTTAGCTCCCTAGCTCAAATTTTGGTTTTTCAATAAAATTGTTTTATTTAATTGTAGGCGTGTCAGTGGGTGGATTTTGAAAATTGTATCTCCCAAGCAGTTTTAGGGGTCATAGATCATATATAAAAAATTTGAGCTTTCCAGCTCAAAATTCGATTTTTTCGAAAATTTAGTTTTTTTTGAGTTTGTGGGCGTGTCTGTGGGCGGATTTCAAAAATTCGTAAACTTGATTATTTCGGGACCCTACAGAGTATATGGTTAAAATTTCAGCTCTCTAGGCCCAGGTTAAAGGCCTAATTTTTGCCGACAGACGGACGGACGGACGGACGGACATGACTAGATCGACATTACTATCGATGCTGATCATAAATATAGTAACTTTTAGGGGTCTACGGGCAATATTAAGGTATGTTACAAACTATGCGTCAAAATTAATATACCCTTAGAATAGGGTATACAAATACCAGTCGGAGAGGTTTTCACTAGGTTTTAAGATTACCACGACCAATAGCCACCGAAATTTTTAGGGAAGTCTCACGACACCGAACCGTATCTATGATAGCCTCGTAGTGTCTGGCTGAACCGGTATTATGACTTCGGTCTGATTCTGGTCCTCTGTCCAGGCTGACCCAGTTGTTGCTAGCAAGACCGCGCACAAACCATCGATCAGATCCGACTGGAGCAGGAATTACTGGCCGTCTGATCCAATTGCTAGTGTTGAAGCAATCCAGTATAGGGGGGCAGCAATAACGCCTTGTGGCCTGATCCGCCGCGACCGATCTGAGGCGACCCGGTCAGGAGGCCCCGTCCGACTCTATTAGTCATTTGGCCGTCCCACACTGACGTATTCCCTCACCCCAACCCGGTTCTCACTGATATATTGTATTTGTAATAGTAGTTTATAAATTATAAGTACCGAAAGAAAACTGAGAAATAAAAGGATTTATTTGTGAGTCCACAGCTTTGTACTCTGCCGTAGTTTTTGTCTTTTCTTTGGGGAAACCCTGGCCTCCGACGAGCTTACCACGGCAACGAAGTGCCGTTCAATCTTTTTCATTTTAAGTGCTGCGTGTGGCAACGCTGCAGTAGTAGAGTTTTCGCTTACTGTTTCGAAGGTCGTGCGTTAAAATCCCGGCCAAGTCTATTAGGTTAAGTCGAATTCCTTGAAATTTTACCACCCTAAGCATTTCATCGCATTTCGGGCGCAGTGGCTCAATGGTTAGTGTGTCGGACAACTAATCGAAAGGTCCCCGGTTCAATTCCCGCCGGGGCCACCTCACATCTAGAGTTGTTTTCCCCTGCCCCACCTCGAACGTTTGACAAACATCCAAGAGTATCAATTGTCATGAGAACCTTCTCAAATTTGCCGTTCGGATTTGGTTCATAATTATAGGTCCCTTCCACTTCGCAAAGAAAGTGGTTGGAGAAGCTAGGTTTTAGCCTGTATAGGCCGTTAATGCCCACCAAAAAAATATTTCACCACCCGTAGAGACAAACCCTACAACTGCACCATAACGCTTCTTTCCTATCTTTCTCTTCTATCAAATAGTTAGTAGCAGCGAAAAGCATGCAGTGAACAACGCCAGTGCTATGTGCTGTTTGCTGTTAAACACAAATGCGTGCGCTGTGTTCTTAGCACAATAAGGTTACTGTAACATTTGAAAAACCCCTTTAGCTTAAGCAAATTATAAAAAAACAAGCTGGTCCCTTGATCTTTTCCATTCTTCAGCTGCAAATTCTTGAAAAATTGATGCGTCTAAGAGTGGCCGGTCGTGGCTCAGTAGTAAGTGCGTTGGACTACCTGCCCTAACTCATACAAAAGTCTGACACATATCCAAGACTAAATAGCCATTTTGGAATTAATAAAATGTTGTCATTTGATCGAAATTAAATAATTGCATTCAAAATGTTGTGATTTATCGTTATTTAATGGCCCTCTTTAAAGTCAATTTAAAGTCCTTTGAAATTGGCTTTAAAATGAATGCATTCAGATGGTTCGAGATTGCACACTTCAGAACACAGCCCACAGTCCTCAATTGACAGAAATGTATAAATAACCATTAGCTGAAGTTAAAACATGAAGTTAGCTTAATACTTGAATAAAATCTAATCCTAATCCAATCTAAATATTGCATATCGCATCAGATCGAATAACTGTTGAAAATGATAAAACTGTTTCTTCGCAGTCCTTAGGCATTATCCGATGCCTCCCAATCTCGTCTCATGTTTTATTTCTTATTACTAAAACCGCATATCAAGTCCAAACTCACTTCTGCTCCAATTTATACACCTCACATTCATACTCATATTCCTGGTCAGTAACCCGGTCAAGTACATTCGCATTAAATTTACGATTTACTCCATAACGATTCACCACAAAATTTCGAACACTTCCACATTCGTACATGTTTTGCAATTGACTTCAATTAGTTCCCCGGATAGATCCCACAGCAAAGGGCTTTAAATTAATTCCTGAAATAGTTTAATCCGCCAGAGGGGGACAAAGGGAGCACACAAATTGTTTTGTTCGTTGCAACCTCTTTATCCTGCTGTGAATTCAACACCAGCCCAATAGTCCCTCTGGTCCAGAAGTGCTTGTAAACAGCATCAAGGCAGGCTGGCTTTGGGGATTTAACGTTACTCTCTTCTGCTCGCATAAAACATTATTAAAGATTTAGTTGTGATATCATCAATGGAAACAACTACCACACGAGCAGAAAAATCATCACAAAAACAGACTCCAGCAGTAGTTGTGGTAGTAGTGTGTGGAGGATGGGTCGTGGTGAGCATAGCAACAACGTCAATGATAACAATAGAAGCTGGCTGGCAGCCTGACTGGCGGGGACGACAACGACGAAGCGAAAAGGAGCATTATCGACATCAACAAAAGGATTCAAATCCTATTGGAATTGATGTTCATACATGTTGCTACACATGTTGTCACATGCATGCGGCCCTGTATGTGCAACTCATTCCGAAAAATATTTCCTCAACTGGGATGGGAAAGATCCACAAATATTTATTTTAAACTGCTGCAGTAGGTGGCAGGCGGGGGGTGGTAGTGAAATACTGTTAAGTCCTCATACCAACGACATACATGCTATATGAGCACAAGAAGGGATGCTGCTTTTATCAAATTTGCATTCAAATATTGTGAGTGCATATGGGAGACCATAAGTTCCCTTGTTATATGACAGAGCTTTGTAAAGCAGTCTACAGCCTATGCGTGAATGTTTGGTACGTTTCGTGTCTTTCTCTGTCTCTGTCTATCTCTGGGTGTGCCTGGATTTTTGCGTCCGTAATTTCTTCTTTTTGTTAAAAGACACGTAAACTTCCTTAGCTCTCATGGCATTCCTCTTTGGGGTTTTTTGCAGATGTTAATTCGGTGAACAATGCAACCACAACATGGTACTAGGAATGTTTTGCCTTTTATTCTAATTCCACTCAACAATCCACACTGCATTGAAGGAGATAAAATTGCTCGGTATCTGGACAATTTCATTAAAGCCATACGCCATTTTTAATGGTTAGAACATGAGGACTGCTCTGTTGATGAGTTGTAATGGGAATTTTTCCTGGAGCTAACAGCAGTTGCGCCATCATTTTAGAAAAAAAAAAATTACGGAAGTCGTCTTGATACGGTGTCAACATTTAAATAGATGCTTGTTTATTTTTATGGGGTGTTGCTGCTTGTGTCACCGCCTAGTAATCTTTGGGCATACCTTGACATACTGGCGGCATGGCTCAGCTTAGCTCATCAAATATGGGGGTGGTTCTTTGCCCTTCAAACTAAACGCAGCAACAAAAGATACCTTACTCATGTCAAGGATTTACTCCCGAAACCCGAAATCCTTTTACCATATCTGCATTTCGAATATCCTTAGCGCACTTATTTAGTTAGCAACGCTGGTGTAATGTTGCGTAGGTGCACTGATTCCCTCCCCGTTGGTCAAAGACCGCTCCGTGACAACACATACACCATTAATTAAACCGTGCTGTCCCTAATCTTCAAAATCTAAACAAATCTACTTACCACATCTAGAAATCAAGATCTCAATCATATTCAACCCCATTCAAAAAAAATTCACTGAACTTTTATTACGTTATCGTTATAATTAAATTTACTAAAAAAAACTAAAGATAACTTAACTATCGTCATTACGTACAAAGTTATGAACTCCAAATAGGGTTGCACGTTTAACTAGGTAGTTACACTTTCTGTAGTTTAGTAACTCCTGTTCCTAATATTTTTTTCACTTCAAACACAACAAGTGTACTTATTCTAAATAACTACGTTCAACTAAAGGGTGATTTTTTAAGAGCTTGAGAACTTTTTTTAAAAAAAAAACCCATAAAATTTGCAAAATCTCATCGATTCTTTATTTGAAACGTTAGATTGGTCCATGACATTTACTTTTTGAAGATAATTTCATTTAAATGTTGACCGCGGCTGCGTCTTAGGTGGTCCATTCGGAAAGTCCAATTTTGGGTAACTCTTTCGAGCATTTCGGCCGGAATAGCCCGAATTTCTTCGGAAATGTTGTCTTCCAAAGCTGGAATAGTTGCTGGCTTATTTGTGTAGACTTTAGACTTGACGTAGCCCCACAAAAAATAGTCTAAAGGCGTCAAATCGCATGATCTTGGTGGCCAACTTACCGGTCCATTCCTTGAGATGAATTGTTCTCCGAAGTTTTCCCTCAAAATGGCCATAGAATCGCGAGCTGTGTGGCATGTAGCGCCATCTTGTTGAAACCACATGTCAACCAAGTTCAGTTCTTCCATTTTTGGCAACAAAAAGTTTGTTAGCATTGAACGATAGCGATCGCCATTCACCGTAACGTTGCGTCCAACAGCATCTTTGAAAAAATACGGTCCAATGATTCCACCAGCGTACAAACCACACCAAACAGTGCATTTTTTGGGATGCATGGGCAGTTCTTGAACGGCTTCTGGTTGCTCTTCACTCCAAATGCGGCAATTGTGCTTATTTACGTAGCCATTCAACCAGAAATGAGCCTCATCGCTGAACAAAATTTGTCGATAAAAAAGCGGATTTTCTGCCAACTTTTCTAGGGCCCATTCAGTGAAAATTCAAGCGTTGCTCGTTAGTAAGTCTATTCATGATGAAATGTCAAAGCATACTGAGCATCTTTCTCTTTGACACCATGTCTGAAGTCCCGCGTGATCTGTCAAATACTAATGCATGAAAATCCTAACCTTAAAAAAATCACCCTTTATAACCAAATATTATATTATGTAAGTCTAGGGCCGACATTTTAAGAAAAAAAAAATTATATAAACTTTTCTATATCAGTTCCGAGAGCAAAAAAAAACATAGGGACGGGCTACAGTCCACTTGGGCGAACTGTTGGATACCCTATTCTTATTCCTATCCCTCATAAGTGGGCGTGACAAAAGTCTAAGTATGGTTGAATTGTTAAGAACGCTCTACATATTTTGTTATATAACATTTAAAGGATTTTATCAAAAAAACAACGCTCCCTAGCTCAAACTTGGGTGTTTCAATAAAATTGTTGTATTTAATTGTGGGCGTGTCAGTAGGCGGATTTACAAAAAATTAACACATGAGCATAAAGGGCCCCTAGAGAGTATATATTATAAATTTCAGCTCCCTAGCTCAAACTTTGAATTTTCAAAAAAAAAAAAAATTAATTGTGGGCGTGTCAGTGGGCGGATTTTGAAAATATTTACACATGAGCATAAAGGGCCCATAGAGAGTATATACTATATATTTTCACGGACAGTCAAGCAGCTATAAACGCCCTTAGCTCGTATACCATTGACTCCAAATCAGTCATGTACTGCTTCAATACCCTACAATTACTCGGAGCAAGAAACAAGACCAAATTATGGTGGGTTCCGGGTCATGTCGGGGTAGAAGGTAACGAAAAGGCCGACGAACTGGCCAGAAAAGGTTCAGAAACACCTTTCATAGGTCCCGAACCTTTCTGCTGCACCCCTAGATCAGCAGCAACGGCAGCAATTAAAAGCTGGGAACATAGAAAATGTATCTATAATTGGGATAACATCCCAGGTCTAAGGCAGGCCAAACGAGCCATTCGGCCCTTCAATCATAATGCCAGCAAATGTCTAAACCTAAGCAGGCATGATATCAAAAACCTAGTAGGTTACCTTACTGGTCACAAAAAATGAGAATAGCAGATTCTCCTGAGTGCCGACTCTGTCTTGAAGAGGACGAGTCAGCTGAACACATTTTATGTGAATGCCCAGCCCTTAATGGAATTAGAAAGAAGATCTTTCTCAGGGAACAATTGAGCCCCGAGGACATAAAGAATTCTTCTACTGGTAAAATTGTCCGCTTTACACGGAAAGTGGAAATTTTACTAGTTTAAAATTTTTCTGGCCCATACGGTACAAAAGATCTTTTAGGTCGAAGTACCCCCCCTTTTATAAATCGCCTTGGCGAGCCAGAATTTAAAAAAAAAAAAAAAAAAAAAATATACTATAAATTTCAGCTCCCTAGCTGAAACTTTGGATTTTCAAAAATTAATATACCCTTAGAATAGGGTATAAAAAAATTATTTTATTTATTTGTGGGCGTGTCAGTGGGCGGATTTTGAAAATTTTTTATCCCGAGCAGTTTTAGGAGTCATAGATCATATATACAAAATTTCAGCTTTCTAGCTCAAAATTCGATTTTTTCCAAAATTTGGTTTTTTTGAGTTTGTGGGCGTGTCTGTGGGCGGATTTCAAAAATTCGTAAACTTGATTATTTCGGGACCCTAGAGAGTATATGGTTAAAATTTCAGCTCTCTAGGTCCAGTTTAAAGGCCTAATTTTTGGCTACAGACGGACGGACGGACGGACGGACATGGCTAGATCGACATTACTATCGATGCTGATCATAAATATAGTAACTTTTAGGGGTCTACGGGCAATATTAAGGTATGTTACAAACTATGCGTCAAAATTAATATACCCTTAGAATAGGGTATAAATATATATAGGAATATTAACTTATTTGGTTTAATCGTTTTTTTTTTTTTTTCTTTGTTTTATTTTTCTCAAATGCTATCCGTCGATTCTGCATACGTCGTTGCTGGAATTTGTGATCACAAGTCCCCCACGAGGCTTTTTTTTTGATTCTCCTTCTGGGAAAGAAGTTCGATATCGACTTTAATAGGCTGTTTTTTTCTTCTTTTTTTTTGTTTAAGACATATTTTCAAATAATATGTATTACCTGTGATATTCTCATTAGTAGGTACGTATTAATCTCCATACCTTAGCTGTAGAATAGGTTAATTTTAAATTCAAAGAGCTTAACTATATTTTTTTTTCTTGCAATATTTAGCACGTGTGGATCTATTTTTCTATTCTCTGTTTTTTTTTTTGTTTTTTTAACCGCAAAAAATGTGTGGAAAAGTAAAACCAAAAAAAAGCAAACTATAATTTTACTTCACACGCCGCGGTCTGCTGGTGCTTAATCACTGAGTGCCTTGGACGGCTATGAAGGGGGATAGTTTCGCTCCCGGCTTGACGGGCGGCCCGGTCTCAGGTGGGATTGGGAGACCGCTGATGAACTGAGTGATTGTGCTTTGATGGGGCTCTCTCTCTTTCTGCTTGGAGCGTGATGAAGATGGGGAATCCTACGGGATGTGGTGTCTGAACTTCTTACAGAAGAAGCGATAAGCTGCTTTCATCAGATGCGTACACGATTGTTACACCGATCGCTCGCAACTCAATCCTCTTACAATCCACCAATGTCGATTATATGTGTGTTGGTCTATGATTGTGATGTCAGATGAATGGGATCGTAATCGACTCGCTGGGCAGCGTGAGCAACTTTGACGGTAATTACTTAATTATTAACTTGGTTTTTTTTTTGTCTCAATCTGATAACACATAGATTTTAATTCAACTTGCAAGATTTAAGTGTCAAAAGAATATACTGTACCGTGTAAGACAAATGAAGATTTATCAGCTGGCAGACCACACGTCTGTTCTCCACGATCACCATCCCACCAAAAAAAAACCAAAATCCCCCGTCTCCCATTAGCTTCCAGTACTCACCAAAAGCGGATATCAGGAATATAGTTCAGTGTCAAAACCAGGAAGGGTTTAACGATGGTTTTATAGCAGTTTGATGGGGCATGTTTCCATTGATAAATATACATAATTATTTATTTTATTATTTTTTTTTTTTGGTTTTTAAAAAAAAAGTATCGTGTAGAAATCGATAAACGCAGCTATTGGCAACGTTCGTAACAGGGGCTGAGTTTAATCAATCCATTTCGCGCAGATAAAGTCGATATTTACAGACATTAAAGTCATCAGGGAAAGCTCCAAAAACTCAGTGATGTTTATCTGTACATTTAGTACCTATCATCCTAGCTGATATATGCGTATCTTTCTGTACGTGTCAATGTCGTATATCTTGTTAAAGGGTTTACCACGATATCTAGAAAGCAATAATGCAGAAAGCAAACATTTCGAAAGTAAAAATCTCGAAAACAAAAATCTAGAATTGAAAAAATCTCGAAAAAAAATCTCAAAAGCATAATCTCGAAATACAAAAATCTAGGAAAAAAACTTTCGAATCCAAAAATCTCGAATTCGCACGAATTGTAACCATTGTCTCAAAAATTAATATATTCATTGGAGATTATTTACTACGCCTTAACATCCACGATTGGCTAGCAAACTGCCCATGCAACTGGAAAAAAAGATACCTGAAATTAGAGTTGTTTGGGATCGTGTGTTATTACAACGTGAGCGCAAATAAAAACAATTAAAATGAAAGTAAATGAAATCATTACAAACAAAGGAAATATTAAAATCGAAATTGATGGATTTATTTACCGGTGCCGTGAAATAAAGTAGATGGAAATAATGTCGATCGAATTTATTTCCATAAGAAATCGGAGGTAATGTTGAAATTCACCATTTTCTATTCTCGACTTTATTTCCAATTATGTAGTAGAACAAAAGAGTAATAATATCGAATAAGATTTCGGAGATCGACTTTATTGTACTTGAGATTTCGCAACTCATCCCATAAACAGTGCAATGCCTATGCTTGCAACCTCCCTGATTCTTTAGCTGGCTTTTATTTTTAACCATCTATATAGAAAACCGCTTAAACCTTTCACCGGCTTTTGACACAAGCTGCGATCATCTATCAAGTACATGTGGTTATTCCATGGGTCTATGTACAATGTGGGACATATTGGATAACCCTATCGGAAAGTAGTGGACGGTTTTGAGTTAAAAATCATCATGAATGACGAGTGATGCGAACAAACGAAGAGCCGGACATCCACTCAGTCAATGCATGATGTGATGCCTACGCTGGAGGAGTCGTTGGACCTTTTTTTTGAAAACGGCGGGGCCAAATGACCATGGTAGATGGTGAGCGCTACAGAGCCATGATCAATTAATTTTAATTCTTCAATTGAATGAATTGAGAGGAGAGGACATGCGGTTCCAGTAGGACGCGTATAATTCACGGGCCGCAACCGAAGCAGGCGCATCCCGGTCGTTTGATATCGCGTTTTGGCGATTTGCACTGGGTGTGAGATCACCGACTACCCTAGACTTTCATCTATGGGGTTATTTAAAGTCACGGGCTTATGTGAACAAGCCAGGTGGCAATGGTGCGATGGTAGTGTATTCACTAAAGTGATTGGCAGGCCGTGCGTTCGAATCCCGACCACGGCCATGATTTTTATAAAATTGAATACACACAACAAAAACAGATCTCCCTAAAGCAATTTAGGCGCCACCTGTTGAGAAAAAAAATCCCATCGCACCAAACTTCTTTCCTATCCTTCTATTCTTTCATACAGTGAGTAGCACCCAGAAATAGGCAATGAATCATTTGCTGGGAGCTGCTTACAGCAACAAAAACTCTGACCTCCCCTTAAAAAGAACATCCATCAAAAAGTGTAAAACCTATCGCCCAAAGCTCTGAAGAAAAACAAGGAAAATGACATTGGTTATGTACATGAATGCCCTTGTGACAGGTGCCACGGTTTTTATTTTTTAAGAAAAGGAAATCTAAATCCCAAAGCTTAGCATTATCTGTCGGCCATTTTCAAATCTAACGAACAAGTCGGTGATGGCGTTCGCGCCTATTGGTGCAAGTTTTGAGGGGCAGATGTCAGTTTGATATCGTAAAAAAACATGAGCTCCTTAAACCCCAAGTTTCGTAGATTCGGTTTCCGGAAAACAAATTCCTCTTTTACCTAGTTGACGTCGGAGAATTCAGATCAAGTCAAGTAATCCTAAGGAATCTTAGAAGTTAAGAAACTGGCGTACTAAGGCTACCTAAGTCTATTTCGCTTATAAGGTTAACCCTATTTCACGTCGGTGAGGAGTGGCAAAGATCTTAAATTTGAGACTTAATTAAGGGGCCGTTATTGGACAGCGTTAGCTGTAGCGAGTGCGCTGATAATCTATTCAATCCCCCTTGTGCAAATTTTATTGATGGTGAAAGTTTGCAAAAATAGGTTTTTCCTTTTTTCAGCTAAACGGTATGTTTTACAGCAAAATAGTTCAGACAAAAATTGTAGATTATCCGATTCTCTACTAAAAATGTATCTAAATTTTTTTTCATAAGTATTGCCATTTTCGTGATATAGCGATTGAAAGAATTGAAAAAAATATTGTATTCGTAATATGCACACGTTTCCACACCACCTATGAGGTAGTGTGCTTGGCGCTTTTTTTTTTAACGTGGTTTCCCCGGTAGGCCTATTCCACGATCCATTGTGATCCTATTGAATTCAAATTAAGTATTGAAAATGATGAAAGCTAAGTAAATTATGTAATATATAAATGAAAACATAATTTGGAAAAAATATTCGTCGGATTCATAATAATCCAATGTAACTTCTAGGTTACTGTCTTCGTTTTCCTCTTCTTCTTTTTCTTCATCTTCTTTTTCTTCATCTTCCTGCTGGATACAAATATGTTCTAAAAGTTATGCATCATAATATGTCTCATCACTGATATCGTAATTATTCTCATCTAGTGTCGATTCAACATTGGAGCACGACTGTCCTTGACAATTAGTACATGCTAAAGAACAAAACGGAGTTTATCCAAGCAGGTAACTTTTTTTGGAGCTCCGTATATAGAAAGAAGAAAGCGAATTCCATTAGTGATTATAACTTCTGGAGTACAGTTACTATCTTTAAAGACTTCAGCACAATTAGTTAAATTTTGTTTCTCAAACAATTTCAAAACCGTTGTTTTGCCCCTCTTGAAATAATAATACAGGGTCAACAGGAATCTTCTTATCGTGAACTTTGACAGTGCTACTCATAGCTAAAAGAGGAACTACTTTATCAGCACGTTTGAATTTAATGTTGTCAAACGTCAATCCTGTTATTTTTGGCATGCAAGCAATCCAAACTTCACGAGCTTTATGACAATTAATTTTGTCATCACCAACAATTCCACTGGCAATAGATACAATTCTGTTGACTTCTGCAAAAGAATCATGTAAAGAAAACCACTCTAGGATGCTTTGTATGTCTTGAGAATCTAGAAAATAGGGGCGGAGTTTTTGACGTTCATTGATATTATAAGAATTTTATAATTTGTGTGTATAAGACATCGGGACTCATATTTTTACTCGTATAACGGCTCAAAAATGTATATAAAAGTACATACATTAACATGCATATTACGAATAAAATATTTTTGCACAAGGGGGATTGATGGGGACTTTTCACAATTCATTTATAATAGTATTTTGAACATTCATACCAATTTTTAGCTCTATGGGAATTATTGTAACCTTCAAAGTCTTATTTGACTGGACTAAGAAATTATTTTTAATCATTAAATGTCATGAAAATTTGTTTTGTCCCTATAGAGTACTTTGCGACAACGTCAATGTCAAATGAAAAAAAAAATCAGCTAAATTAATTGAAGTAACAAATTGGTAAATTTCTATGATGGAAGACAAGTTTTGCGCGAATATTTCTTAAAAAAATTATAACAAAGCGAATTATAGCAACAAAAAAATCCAGAATAAAAAGGAGTAGGTTAGGTTAGGTTATAGTGGCAGTCGGCAGAGGCCGACACACTTAGACCAATGAAAGGAAAGAAGGAGTAACCGAAAACTGTTTTTGAACATCAGAAACTAATTAATCTAATAGAATTGTGTACAAAAAAATAAAAAATGAAACCGTGAATCGTGTGTTGTGGCTATAAAAATATTTTTGTTTGGAAACAATTTAAGTTGAACAATGTTCTATACATACATTTTATACTATGTACTTAACACAAACGAACAAGAGCAATGAATTGATTACAAAATTATAAAAAAAGTGAAAACGCCTGTAAATTGCTGCATCAAGGGCAGCAAAAACCCTTGTGGTCAACTTGTACTTTGTTTATTGGTTTTTTATTTTTTGTTTTAACGGCCTTTCTCAGGTTTTTTTGTCCACAAACTGATAGTTTTTACTCTTCAATAGCTTTTGTTTTTTACTTATATACAATCACACTGATTTTCCATACGATTTCTGCAATTGTTTCCTTCATTGTTTTTTTTTTACGTTTAAGAACGAGATTCGGATCCTCACAAAGAGATAGCTTCGCGAAGTGCTCTATTGAGAAAACCCTTTACATACATTTGCACCTTCTACGGAATTTCTGCCGGTGTGCTAGTGCGATTTTTGTACCACAGAGACTCATATCAATAAGTTTTACACTAAAATCGCATTTTAATTCCAGTTAACACCTAATAAACTTTCAGTTTTGAGCAATGCATCCAATATCCACATCTCCGTCAAAAATGCAACACAGTGTATCCTTTCATGGAATAAAACCATGTTCAACAAAATTAACTAATCTGAACTTTGTTCTCACAAAAACTAAACCAATATGAAACATCTGCCACTTCGTACACTTTGGCGTTTAGATAGATATTCGGGGAATCTTCATTAAGTGCACAAAAAACTACATACTCGCTTTCAATAACCCATTCAACAAAAAAATATACATATCCAACACTCTGTGCCGTGAAAAGGACAGTGTAAGCTCATAAATAGTTTGATAGTTTGGGAAATATTAGCTTTTAGCGCATCCTTTCGTCGTGGTATCTGCTTTGTGTGCTCTAGTTTCGTGGCTGTAATGGAGTTTGTTTACTCCATTAACCTTCTCGTTATGAAATATCGAACGAAACTTATTTTTCAAGTAAATGTATATGCAGCAGATATTATATAAATAAGGGAAAGCTGAGAGAACTTTTATGAGATAATGTGGAGCAGTGTTTGTGGCACACATTATCATTATTAATTAGACATCAATTGGGTATTCTTAGACTTTATTCACAATTTGACAGTTATCTATAATTAAATAAAAATGGATGTCGGTACATACAGTCCCTGGCCGAATTATTAGACGCACTGTTAGGTTCTATGTACTTTGTTTGTACTTGTTTACGGTCGCGTATCAATTGGTTAACACTGTAATGCAACACGTTTAAAATAAATACAAAATGGAATCATATACAAAATCTCCTAAATAAAAACACATTAAATATAAAAATACTGCATGTAAACTCGTGCAACACACAAAAATATTAAAAAACTACAGTGCGTCTAATAATTTGGCCAGGGACTGTATATAATACCCGTGTGAAGTTAATAGACTTCGATACCGTTTGGCGGATCACCATGAAAGTTGGCACATAAATGTATTTATTCATGGAGTAGGTTTGTATGCTGTTCATTTTGTTGTAACTTGCCACTAGATGGCGCTGCAGCATATATACTGATTGATTGATCACCATTAAAGTTGGTATACAAATTTATTTTTTCATGGAGAAGGTTTTTATACTACAGTACTACCTCGATAATGTGAACCTCGAAAATGTGAATTATCCAAAAATGTGAACCAGAAAAAGTTTATATTACATACTCTAAAATGTGAACTCAAAACCAATTCTTGATACTCGATAATGTGAACTTTTCTTTTTCACAAAAACACCACCACCTATTTGGTTTTATTGTTGCAGTTCTAAGAAAATAAGCTTGAGAAACGCTGTTACAATTTTGCAAAACTTTTGGGCGAAAATATCTGAGACCACATAGCAAACTGTTTTAAAAAAATTCCGCCACGAGATTTGAGTTGGGAAGATAAGAATTTAATCCCACTAAGTCGTATTCGCGATATAGAGCACATTTTGAAGCAGAACTTCGTTGATGGTGAACATAATGGTGAGAATGGTGAGTTAGCCCCCAAACACGAGGAAACTTCATCAGTGGAAGAAATAATACACAATAGAAAAGTTTCCCACTGTCGAGCCATTCAGTGCTCAAATGTTTTGTTAGACTGGGCCCAAGAAAATTGATTGGGTGCAGATATAGTAACATCAATTGCGAATATAAAAACAGTTGCAATTGATAAATCTACGCACAAAAGTATCCGTCAAACTAAAATGACAATTTTTTTCAAAACAAATTAATTTTACTGCAACCTTATGTTATTCCTGTTTTGATTTCTTTATTTTGCTTGTTGTGAAGTATTTTTTTATTTTGTTTTTACGTTTTTAGGCTAATAAATTATTATTTAAATAATATTAACATCGTTTAATAACTTTGGCTTTGTTTCTTTTCTTTTACTTTTCAATAATCAAGTTACAGGTCATTTCAAGAAGCATGAAATATAATAAATTTTTTAGTATCCAGAAATGTGAACCCTCGAAAATGTGAACTGCCCATGTTTTAATTAGCTCACATTACCGAGGTAGTACTGTATTTACTTTGATATGACTACCAGCTCAAATATTAAGGTAATCATCGGTATTGCCCCGACAATATTTCTGTCGACTTTGGTTTAAACTACTTTTGGACCATACAGTTTTTTTTATTTTTTATTTCTATATAATCTTACATAAAAATTAATGTTTGTGTGTTCGTCTTAAATGCGTTCGCGCATCGTTCTTTTAATTACTCGTAAGTGGAAACATTGCTCAGTTATTGTTGATCCTTGCCCAAAAGTTCCTGAAATAGTACCATCAATGTATAATAGGCTGCACGCTAATATTTGTGTGTTCATATCCTATGCATTTGCACATCTTTAATACCTGACATCAGCGTTGCCGCTGGAAAAATTCAGAAGGCGTCCAAAAGCAAAAAAAACGGTCCCAGGTATATTGTTGTGAAAAGATTAAGTATTTTGTAAAATAAAAATTATTTATTCATTTCGTTTGACAAGTCTTATGATAATCGTTTTAGAAAATTGTTGGTTTAGAAACAAGTTTTTTGTATTAACCTTCCGAAGGCAACTGGGGAACGATTTTTTTTTATCTGTAACTTTAGTTTCGCTGACTTTCTCCCTCTACTATTTCATGAAGTTGTCATTACATGTTGTGCGTCAGTTGCTGATGAGGAAAATCAACTTTCAGAAGACGGAAACAATCTTGATCAGAACAACATTGCCTAGGGCCTCTAGGGATACCAGAAAAAACTGGAAGAAATTGGTCATTATCTATATATTAATACGGAGTTACTTATAACGTGTTTCCCCCCTTTTTGGCTATTATACGTCACATAGATATGCCAACACTATATATATTTGTGTAGGGGGCAATATATAGAAGTGCACAATACAAACATTATCTACATATATAGCACACATTATGAATTACAGCAGGTAAAATGAAGCGAATTGGATGAAATTACAACAACAACAACATTGCTGTGTGAGGCAACGGAAAAATTATATATCATGAAGTTACTTGAATATGCTTGAAGTTAGTTGAAAATGCTTGAAAATACTTGAAGTTACCAACAACAACATTGATGTGCATGTTATTAATTTGATAATGCTTGAACATACTTGAAGTTACTTGGACATGCTTGAAGTTACTTGAAAATGCTTGAAGCTACTTGAAAATGCTTGAAGTTACTTGAAAATGCTTGAAGTTACTTGAAGTTACTTGAAAATGTTTGAAAATACTTTAAGTTACTTAAAAATGCTTGAAGTTACATGAAGTTACCTGAAAATGCTTGAAGTTACTTCAAGTTACTTGAAAATGCTTGAAGTTACTTGAAAATGCTTCAAAACTTGAAGTTACTTGATAATGCTTGAAATTACTTGGACATGCTTGAAGTTACTTGCAAATGCTTGAAGTTACTTAAAAATGCCGGAAAAGTTTTATATCATGTGAAATCAGAGAATGCAATGTCGAAAAATTTCGTTCTCCGAATAATATGTATAACAGTCGACTTTGTTTTTTTTTCAACTTATAGAATAAATTGGTTGATTTCGACCATGGGGCGACCCCTAGTCCATATTAATGCAGACTGGTCCAGACGAGGGCTGGCATGCCGGTACTATACCACCGCTACTACAGCGCTAGAGATAAGCGGATTTATAGTGGTTTGTTGAGGGGGAGGGGTCAACATGCCCTCCCAAGACGGTGCGTTACTTTAGGTTACACCCTCTTAGCTTATAAGTTAGACTAAGTTAGCTCGGGCGTTTCTGTGTGAGGCCGGGTTCGTCAACTTGTGGTGGTGCTTCCGGGAGGTGACTGACGCTTGTAAGGCTTCACTCGACTCACGGCGGAGCGTATGCATGTTGACGACTGCCAGGCGCTCGGAAAGCAATTGGGATTTTGAGCACTTGTTGCGTAATGCAACAAATTTTACAAATGACAGTAGATAAACATTGTTTTTCCAGGCTTTTCAGTACATAAGACACAAGTTTTTGAAGATTGTAATACTGATAGTTAAGAGTTATATGTATAGAAATATGAAGCGATAAAAATCTTACGTTGCTTCTCATGAAAAATTTATTTTAATCTGCAGTAATAATGCGGGGAAATAACTCAACGAGAAACTGATCCACATGGAAATTTCTTCCATTTTCAGTGAAAGTCTATTTCGCTTTAAATGAAAAATAAATATCAGGCATTAGCGGCTTCTCTAACCATTTGCGTGTTCAAAGTGGAAGGGACCTTCAATTTAAAGCCGACTCCGAACGGCAAGTTTGAGAAGCTTCTCATGACATTTGTTACTTTTGGCTGTCTGTAAGACTACCGCTAGAGGTGGGGCAGTGGAAAAAAAACTAAAGCTGTTTTTAAGCCCCAGCGTGATTTAAGCCGAAAACATCTCGAATAGTAGTCTATCGCACTAACCACTGAGTAATAATGTTAGTAACTCCCTTAACTGAAGGTAAACAGTAGTACTGCAGTGCAATTTAGTGGGAAATTCGACTAACTGGCAAATACGTGTTCACTTAAATATCGACCTTCAACTATACCTAATAGGTGTGGCCAAAATAATAGGTGTGAGAACATTTTTTTTAAAAAACTTTATTTAATAATATTTTTTCGATTTGGTTTTTGTTTTTACATTTATATTAATAAAATTTAACTTTTTTAAGAAATATGGAAAATATACATCTGTTTATATTCTATATAACGTCTAGGTCAATTGCACGTACCACTAACTTCAAAGGTCTGATTACTAGGGACAAACTGCTTTGGGCGATACACTGCTTCAAACCATACAAATCCGCGGGGCCAGATGGCATAATACCAGCTTAAATTGAAAACACCTCGGATATCATCTCGCCTTTGCTTGAAATAATCCTCATGGAGAGAAGTAAAAGTAGTGTTCATACCCAAAGCCGGTAAATGTTCCCATGCAAATTCTAAGGATCTCAGACCCATAAGCCTATCGTCATTCCTTCTAAAAACATTAGAAAGGCTGATTGATATCCATCTAAGTACTAACATTGATATAAGACTTCTGTCTACGGCTCAACATGCATATTGCAAGGCAAATCTGTTGAAACTGCCTTACATACTTTAGTACGTTCAATCGAATATTCCCTTCACCATAAAGAGTACACTATGGTTGCATTCTTGGGCATTGAGGGTGCTTTTAACAACATCAATACATTCGCGATTGCAAATGCACTGTCAGATCTAAAGGTAGATGACTCACTTGGTGAGCTTATTAATCTACTTCTCACAAGTCGGATTATAAACTCGAAACTGGGTATGACATCTGCCAGAAGATCTGTCAGTAGAGGTACGCCACAAGGTGAAGTCCTATCCCCCTCCTTTGGAACTTAGTGGTGAACAAGCTGCTGATGTGCCTAGAAAAGGAGGGCTGCAGGGTGATTGCCTATGCAGATGACGAAGCAATTGCCGCCTCAGGGAAGTACCTAAACACCCTGAAAGAACTTCTCCAAAACGCTCTTAACAAGCTAACTACATGGGCAGATCGTTGTGGGTTGGGTGTTAACCCCCACAAAACCGAACTTGTTCTATTCACTAGGAAACATAAAATTCCATACATTGATCCCCCCTCTATCAGGGGCACAAGTCTAGTCTTTTCGGATGAGGCTAAATACGTGGGTCTCATTCTGGATAGAAAGCTCAGCTGGAAACCTAACATTCAAGAAAGAGTTCGTAAAGCTACAGCAGCACTCTTCTCCTGCAAAAAAGCCATTGGTAATAAATTGTGGCTTCAACCCCGCATTACCAACTGGCTATACATCTCGGTAATAAGACCGATACTTATGTACGGGGTGGTTGTTTGGTGAACTGCCCTAGATAAAGCGATAAATCGCGATAAGCTAAGCAAAGTTCAACGTACTACGTGTCTCTGCATGAGTGGTGCACTGCGCACTACCCCTTCTGCTGCAATGGACATTCTGTTTCACCTGACACCCCTAGACATCTCTAGCAAGCAAGTGGCTGTTAGTGCAGCTATCCGCCTCAAAACAACGTTCCAATGGTCCGAGAATGAAATCGGCCACGCATCTATTCTGACAAAATTTAGAATCCTCCCTAGTAACATAGACTACACCACCCCTCAGACCCTTTTTGACAAAAACTTCAAGGTCAAGATCCCTCCCAGAACATGGAGAAAAATTGATTTTTTTAATTGAGGCAAGAAGCCATATCTATAATTATAAAGATAAGGAACATGCTAATAAAGTTACTATTGATAAGCTGTGGATAGAAATAGTCAGAGTCCGACCACATGTTGAACAACACTAAAAGCAAAGTCGCGAATTCAATTTTGTTTTATTTCAACACACACCAAATGAAGCAAGAAAACAAAACGTTTTATTTTGTTACATTCTGTTTCGCTTGGTGTGTGTTGAAATAAAAAATGTTTTTTTTGACTATCGAATCAAAAACGGTTTGCTTTATCCGGTGTGTTTTCAGTCTAAGAAAATATTAAAAATGCATTTTGTTGCAAGAGTTGTTGGCAAAACAACTGTTATTGAGAAGCAAGAACAAATACCTAAACTAGCAACAAAGCTCCTCACACCTATTTTGTTGGCCAGCTGTGTATTTGATACTCGTACTGTGCTCAAGAGAATATCATACGAGTAGATTTAACATTTGATATTAGAGCCTCCGATGAATTGTGCTTACATTCTTAGACCGTCCCGTTATAGAGAGCGTTTTAGGCTTTCTTTATTCTTTCCTATACATTGAGATTTAAATTCAGTTTGCTATCGAGATCTACGCTGAGATACTTCGCGCTGTGCGAAATGGGCGATTCTACTCCTCCGAGTTTCGGAAGCTTGAACTGTGGTAAACACACAAATTCTTCTCTCAAAACCAACTCAAGAAATTTTTACTTATTGTACTCTTAAACTAAATTTTGTAAGGCTAGGCAAGCCTCTTTTAAAATCGTTTCAACCCCTTTTCGCTCTCTGTCTTCCCGATTAATACAAACTCAAAAGAAAATTTTTAAATTGGTCGACGACAAGCTACAAGTTCAAATGTAACCCAGCACAAAGCAATAAAAAGGAAACAATACAACGCATTGTGTTGGCTGAGCATAAGGCAAACTTCCATCTGAGATTAGTTTCGATCGTTTGCGAACAAGGAAATAAAATTCAATTGCTAAAAGCAAAAATTGATTCGAAAACAATTCGACGTTGTTATTCTACTTTTTTAGTTTTTTTTTTTTTTGATTTGCCATCCTGGGAGATGTTTTGTTTTCCTGTCGACATCTTAACATCGAGGAGGCCAAAAAGGATAACACCGATTGCAGGTTGTGTAATGTTTGAGTTGAATGTGTACGATGTATACGGACACTGTGAGGGTGTCAGTTGTACAGTGGATTCGCTACCGGGTAGCGAGCCAAACATACGAGTATCACTCGTCTAGACATATCCGGAGAACATATTGCTTCTTATTTTAATTCTTTCTCTCCTTCCGGATGCGCACTCTGAAATGAAATGCATTCCGATTTGTCTTGGGTGGGTTTTTTTTCTGTTACTGAAATTGCATTGTTGGAGATGGGCACTTGCACTTGTAAAAAGTTTAAGCCGATGCTGGTGCGGGGGCATTTTATTTTAATTTAATTGGAATCTGCATCAGATGTCGTGCTATTCGGAGAGTAAATGTAAGTATCCAACGGCACACAACATATCCAACGTCACACAACAACAATGACATCTATCAAGAGCACACGAGATAACGCTAGCTAAGCTGACCATCACCAACGATGGAGTCAGTCGATACCATACCGCCGCGTCATACACATTACATATTAACATTAAGTTACCCCGTTTATATTATATACACTGAAGTATTTCTAATAAATAATTAATTATATACCGACATAGCATATCGATATAGGGACTTTTACTTTGACTGGAACCATGTTATGTTAGGAATCAGGGTTGATCCACACGGACAACTTCAACACAGGTGAGGAGGACGCGACATGCTTGTGGTTGCTCGGCTTAACTCTTCGGAAAGGGGTAGTCATTATCCACTTACCGTATACCACCTGATCAACAAACTTTTTGTCCACCCCAAACAAATTAAGAAAAAATAGAAAAGATATCTACTCTACGTAGACCACTGACGGACGTAAAGGGATAGGAAAGTTAAAGAGAAAATAGAGAGAAAAGGGGAAAAAGAAAAGCTTCTAGGACTTAGGCCAACACCCAAGCGAGCAAGCGAGAGAAATGAAAGAGCACTGAAACTAACTTAACTAGTTCCAAAATCAACGATGGCCCCGGGTCCGGAATTTAATCTGCGGAAACAGAGCTGAGCGAATCTCTGCGAGTTTTAAACAGTTACAGTGCCTTCCAGTCAGATATTCTGGCAGTCCTAAAGGCTGCGGAATTACTACTAATGAAGCCTCTATCCGACCGGGGTATCGCCTTTTACATTGACAGTCAGGCCGCTCTCAAGGCGCTGGAATCTTCTGTCATCAGATCCGAAATAGTCTGGTATTTTCGCATTATGCGAACAGTACCGCGTTAGACTCTGCTTGGTACCCGGGTTCTGTGGGCAATGAGCTCGTAGACGAGCTAGAAAGAAAAGAGGTAGAAATGCGTATACAAAGCACGAAATTGGACATAAAACCCCCCTGTGTGTAGTCATCCAAGCCCCAGTGGCCTAACTTGAACAAAATGAAAACTGGGGAGATTTTGAAACTAAACGGAATCCTTTCCGGATATTGCCTTCCGAAGAAGCACGCCATAAGATTGGGGCTCTCGGGAACAGACGCTTGCAGATACTGCAATGATATTTGCGTCACGGAAGACACTAGGCACATACTTTGTGAATCCGAGGGTATCGCTCGAAATAGAAGAAAACCCCTGGGTAACTATTTCTTTGGTAGTCTAGAAGCGTTAGCATCGATTGACTGCTATTGAGATTTTGTATGGAAATAAAATACTTTGAGGAAGAGGCTTAGGATGATGATTGACGTTATAGTTGGTTCCTCAGGGACCTCATAGGCCCATTAAGGTAATAGTGTTTCTATGGTAGCAATATCATAGCCCCTACTAACCTAACCCAACTTAAACTAACTTAAGTACCCTTAGCTTAACCTGAACTTATTTTAAATTGAAAGCTAAGCCTTTAAATAGACCTAAACTAATTTAAAACTAAACTAAAACTATGTTACCCTAACCGCAACTCACTTTGCCTTAGTCTCTCTTTGGTACCGGTTTGTTATGAACCCTAATTATTCCAGACGTTGTTGGCAAGGGTTGGCCAACCCACTCATATATCTGTCGACACAACATTTTGGTATAAAGTTGTTGTTCGATGTCGCTGTTGTTGTTTTATGGTCGATTGGTATTGCCTGGCTGGTTGCGGCTCCATTGCCGTACAACATAACAAAATGGTTGACCGGTTTAGCGGTATCGCTGGATTCCATTAGGGTGATGGTGGGGACGTACTCTATATCATTCGATAGTTCTTTTCGAATCGAATTTGAATTGACACTTTGTACCACTTTCGAAACGAATAAAAACGATACCAAATCTATGTTTGGACCTTTCGGAATTTTTTCGAGCCTCGCGATAATCATGTGAGAACTGTCAAAATACCTTCGAAACAAATTGAAATTGATGATTCTTTAAAATAGTTTCAACCAGTTGTACAATTTAAAAATTTACAAAAGAATTAATAATGGACTCACTTGCATTGTGGTAAGAGGAAGGGTTTACTAACAGATAGAGAACTGAACGGACAATTATAAGGGATAAGTCAAACACAATAGAGCTTAGTGGTAAAGGTATGGTTACTTTTAAGGAAAAGATTTTAGTTATCATTATAAATTCTTTCTTTTTTCAAAATGATAAAACAATATATTCCAAACTTAAAAGTATTGATAATAATTTTTTACAATTAGAAATAAAAACAATAATTCCTATTATTATCAAAAAAAAGAGAGCTTTTATGCATGGCTAAAACAGTATACGCCATAATCTTGCTGCCGCTGTCAAATCAACATCAATTCCGCCAATAAATAAGTTGGGAGAAACGCTTAAGTTTGTATAGGTACCCTATTCGAAGGGTACATATATTAATTTTGACTCATAGTTTGTAATATGCCTTAATATTGCCCGTAAGCCCCTAAAAGTTATTAAATTCGTGATCAGCATCGATAGTGAGAAATAAGGCCAAATGTGTGCATTTGGCACACACGGTCGACCTAGCCATGTCTGTCCGTCGTCGGCAAAAAGTGAAACTCTAGCTAGAAAGCTAAAATTCGAACCATATACTCCCGATGGGTCCAAAATTATCAAGTTTGAGAATTTTGAAAATCTGGCGTATCAGTGGGCGGGTTTTAAAAATTCTCAATTCACAATCTCAAACAACGAGCTGGAAAGTTGAAATTTTTAATATTATTGTCTCATTGTATTGTAACGAAACATACCGAGTTTCCCCTGACCGGCCCACTGGTGACTACACCCAGACCTTCCGATGACTACAACAGCACCCAACCCATGGACTCAAACAATCAATGAATTATGAAGCTGACGAACTGGCTCGACGAGGCTCTTCTGGTTTAGACAGCATAAGCGTCACCGACATCGAGGCGCCAACGACTTATGCTAAACACCTCATAGACACTAATGCGGTGAGCGAAGCCAACCGTCGTTGGCACAAACTCGACCAGTGCAACACCGCAAGGCTACTCTGGCCGACATTAAATAAACCCAGGTCAATCGAACTTTTGAGGCATAAGAGAGGAACCCTCTCCAAATTAGTAAACGCCCTCACCGGGCACTGTGCTATAGGAACACATGCTCTAAGGCTGGAAATTCCCTACAACGACTTCTGCAGAAGCTGTAGGGACGAGGAGGAAGAGGACACTATCAGTCACTTCCTTTACACGTTTCCTGCAATCGCCAACATTAGGAAGGCTACACTGGGTGAATACCTTTTCAATGATCTAAACGATCTGAAAAACGCCTGCACAGCAGCCTTCATTCAGAGGAGCAAATGGTTCCCTGAGTAAGAGGGTGACCCACCCACCTTACACATCGGCAGCACAATGGACCTACCTCTGGTCTAAGTGCATGCTCATCGAGGGCCCGTTCAAACCAACCAACCAACCAACCATGCTCATATGTAAATATTGTTAAAATCCGCCGACTGACACGCCTACTACTTAAAAAAAAACGTTTCATTGTAGAAATCATTGTAAATTAAAGTCCTTTTCTTCGTGAGGTATGTAGGTTAAGTCGTTATAAACAATTCCATTATGTAAAGCTATCTACCATGTCCACTTATGATGGGCGTTTTTTCTAAAAAAAACTTTGGTTTTTTCGCAAAATGACAGCGCTGACTCCAGCCCACACCTCATGTGGTAAAAATCACAAGCTGTTGTTGTTATTCATTCAACAATTGAATGTAAATTGACGAAAACGTATAATCTGTAGAATCTGCATGGACGAAGAGGAAGAGGAGACAATACTTCAACTTCTTTGTACCTGCTCTGATCTGTCCCATATAAAATGCCTCCATGTAGGAGGCTTCTTACTTAATGATCTAATCGCCTAACACTGATCCAAGAAGTATATCACGCTTCATTAGGCGCTTTAAACGGTGTAACGAGTAGAGGAAGAAACTCAACTTGATTCAAGTGATATCACAATGGACCTCCAATTGGCCTAAGTGTGTTGGCGTTAATTAACCTAACCTCGGTGTCCAAGATGCAGAATGCTTCTCACGAAACACCCCAACAGATTTTCCTCCGTTCTACTCCGTACTTTTTATTTCACCTAAAATCGTAAATAAAAGCAATTTTACTCTTCCCGTGTCAATTTGAATTATTTTAATCGTTTCGAGACAAATACTTTACCAAAGAAAAATAAATATCACTCATACGCCCCCGAATACTAACAATCCGCATTCTGTTCTATTCTTAACGAATCCAATTAATATTATCACCGCTTCTTTCATCTCTTTGTCATTATCTTACATTCGTTGCTAAACTGCGAAACCTAAAAAAAGCAGTCCTACCAGGAACGCTCTTCACCAACGAATACCTGCCACGACGTGTGCAACTTCACTATTCTCACCGACACCCACTCACAGAGCCGCATAGTAAAAACTGCATCACATAATTTACAATTCACATACCGTTAAATTGTATTTCAATTTTAATCGCATGAAAAGGACTTTAATTTCCGCTTGTCAAAGAGATTTTCTGTGGCTCCACACTTTTGTGTGTATGTACTCGTATTATGCTCGTTCTTCATTTTACCCCATTTCCAGGCATGTTGCATTTAACATCTCTGCAGTTGTCGTCCCTGTTTTGGATCACAGTTGCAGGAGAAAATAATTTGTGTACATAATAATCTTGCCGAGTGTAGAATGAGAAAGTTTTAGTTGGTGTGTGATTATGTGTGAAATCCCTGTAAAATCTTTTTGTTACAATTTGACACTGTCCTGCTGCTGATTATCTAATCGACGAGGGTGAAAGAAGAATAAAGGTATGCTAAGGCAATATCCGGTGTTGACAGGAAAATATTTTATACTTTTGAAATCGCCAGGATGTGTCGTGTTCACTGTCGACTTCATGGGATCTAGTTCTGTAATCCTGACCACATATTGAGAGGTGGATCGGTTTTGCTGCTGTATTGAGGACTCTGCAACTGACAGACATGAGTGAGCTGCTGGATCTGGAAAATGGTATTGATTTATGCTGCTGCGCAAAGGATAATGATGCTAAGTGAAATGGCACATAATTCCCGTGTACTCTGTTCATATGAACGATATCTCGATATCCCGTTCGATGTAAGTTGCATTATCATTGGCAGGTACACATGTGATGCATGTCACTGATGTAGTGTGAGTTGTATATACGACAAGGTTGATGGCGGCGGCGGCGACGTAACAAAATGGTTGAGTCGTGATGTGAATTTTAAATTGATCCCTGCCTGCAATTGAGAAAATGGACTCCGTAAGTCAATCCAGGTGCACAGTTTCACTTGGAATAATTATTATTTAATATGCATTCAGAGGGATGTTCAATGAAGCTCTGAAAACTCTTGTTTGATATGTTGATATACCGTAACAGATTTACCAGGACGAGTAAGTGGGGGGAAAGACGAACAGGAGGTGCTTGAAGCTGTTTGGATTACATATTCTTTACGGAACTTTACGGAACTGTGATTAAACAAAAAGAAAAGCTATTGTACATAAATGGCAAGCTACAACTACATATGGAGGGCTTTAAATGCTGCTACTGATGTTAGTGAGATGAATGAAATCAGTTTCATTTTATTGACTACAATTTTAAAATAACTGTCATAGAGAACCCTAAACGAAATACCCCAAAGCTGGATACTAAATTGGCTTAGGGGCTGTTATATTCGATGCTTGTTTTAAGTTCTTTTTCAATATCTATTGAACCTGATTTCACAATATTGGATGCTGATTAACTCAATCTTTAGATTTAAGGAATTAAGAGACCATAAATACTGACGAGGAACTTAACTCTTGTTTTCAAACATATTTCTTTAGAGTCTGTATATAGCTTATATATTAGGCATTAAGGGTTTAACCGTTTGCCTGCGCAAATTGGAAAATGCCTACACTTTAAAGCCGAATCCGAATGGCAAATTTGAGAAGCTTCTTAAGACAGACAATTGGTACTCTTGGATGTTTGTCAGACGTTCGCAAGAGATGAAGCAGGGGAAAAAAACGTTTAGATGTTACTTGGCCGAGGTGGGATTTGGACCTATTTGATAGCCGGTTGTATTGAAGTGTTTGTAAAGTGCTGAGTTGATACTTCAAAAACTGTCCAGAAAAGTACGATTGATTCTTGATCCATTAATGGTTTTATTCATACGATGTCCTCAAATATTAACACTAATCTTCAAACGCATTATTCCATTCGGCTAACTTCGGATAGCTTCCTTTCAAGAAACGAACAAACAACTGTCCACAGACTAGGACAAAACGTAACAGGTAATAGAAAACCGCGCCACGTTTTAAAAAAAACGTAGAGGTAGTTAGGGAGTTCACCTACCTCGGAGTTAACATCAACTCCAGAAATACACTATCAGCTCTGTGTCGTGGAGTGCTTAAAGCAAGCAACTATCACGAGCAGAAATTAGACGGCACTAAAAGTGCTCCCACAGGCTCATCAATTAGTGCAGGTGTTAGTAAGGACATAACAATTAAAAACACAATAATTATGTACCTATAAAATACTAACACAGACACAAATCATGCAAATAATTCAAAACATTAAGGCATTATTACGCAAAATATTTTTAAGCTTAGTTTTACTAACATGCAAGTCAATCACATGATCATTTAGATTATAGATTCTACTCATGCGACTAATAGGCTCATGCCACTCATAATTCGTTTTAGGATGGGGGCTAAACAATAATTCAACACTGCGTAAATTATGGGCACCACCACGAAAATTATAGCCAATAGACGACAGCAAGTCAGGTGCATCTATTTGACCGGATATAAGCTGCTGTAAGAAAATAATATCGCTATTAAGCCTTCGTTGAGAAAGGGGTAACATTTGAAGAAGCTTGATTCGTTGACTGTAAGGAGGGAGGTTAAATGGATCATCCCATGCGAGTCCTCTAAGTGCAAATCTAATAAATTTACGTTGAATGGACTCTATTCGATTTGAATGAATGTTGTAGAACGGTGTCCAAACTTGTGAGGCATACTCCAGAATCGGACGGACAAAACAATTGTACAATGACATAGAAACGTAAGGGCCATTAAATTCCTTGGCCCACCTTTTTACGAAGCCCAGCATGGAATTAGATTTATTAACAATAAAATTGATATGCTTAGCAAAAACCAGTTTGGGATCGAAATAAACCCCAAGATCCTTAAAGTTACGAGTATCAACTTTACAAAGAATATGTTGAGACAAAGAATATTGAAAGGTGGAAAGGATATTCTTCCTAGAGAATGTCATATGTTGACATTTAGTAGGGTTTAAGGATAAGCCGTTTTTCACACACCAATTGGCGAAGCTGTTAATGTCAGATTGAAGTAAAATTCTGTCTTGCTGACTAGTGATAGATTTATATTTTTTCATATCATCCGCGTAGATCATGATATTACTGTGATTTATACATGCCTTAACATCATTGATGGCTCCTTGGGGAACTCCAGACTGAGCTGTGAAAGATACAGATAGTGATCCTCTAAATTTGACTTGGTAAGCCCTTGATCTAAGGTATGAATTAACCCATTTTACGAAAGATGGTGGGAAACCAAAAGCCCTGAGCTTAAATTCGATTTATTCATGGGACAGCTGGTCGAAAGCCTTAGAGAAGTCATTGTATTTGCAATCAATTTCGTCCTTATTCTCTAAGGCATTAGAACAATCATGCAAGAAACTTAACAGATTAGTGACAGTGGATCTGTTTTTTACAAATCCATGCTGTTCACTACAAATTATATTGCGACAAACAAATATTAACTTTTCACAAACAATTTGTTCAAAAAGCTTAGGGATACACGAAAGCTTTGAAATAGGCCTATAATTAGTGATATCACCACGTTCGCCTTTTTTAAATACAGGTGTGATAAAAGCACTTTAATAAAATGACACCTTAGTGGAGATCCAATGAAGACTTACCCTAGGAAGCCGTTGCTACTTCAGTTTGGCGAAACAAATGGGTTCAAAACTCTTAGCTCGGAAGACCAAGTATAAACTCTACAAAACACTGATACTGCCAGTTTTGCTTTACGGGCCGAGTACCGGACGATAAGCAGGAAAGGAAAGCTAATTTTGGCTTTTTTCGAAAGAAAAATACTCCGTCGGATATTTGGTTCTGTATGCGAATAGGGCGAATAGAGGAGAAGCTATAACCGCGAACTCTATGAGCTGTACCAAGATGTGGATGTAGCTCAAAAAGCTGAAATACGTCGACTAGATTGGCTCGGTCACATAGAGCGAATGGACAATAATGCTCCAGCGAAGACGATCTTCAACTCCCAGTACGAGACCACAAGCGTCTTCCCGCTCCGTTTTAAAGACCAAGGCATTTCGGATGCCATAGTGGTTGGTCTGGACAACTGGAAGTAGCCTGCCAGGGATCGCGGAGGATGGAAGGCTGCAGTGTGTCAGGCAGAGACTCCCCATGGGTCGGTAGCTCTCCAGGATATAACCAGAAATCGTAGACATTTTATTGCAATCAAGTTGAGCTGAACCTTGTCTTGTAAATTTATCAAAAAATAGATAAGGGCCGGGTACTGATGTATCTTACTCAATTCTCATAGTCTACAGCTGCCATTTTGTCTTAGAATGAACTAGCAGTTTAGGTTAAGTGAGTAAAATTGGCGGCCGCAATATCAATATGCGTATGTTAAGTGAAATTTAAAATTTTTTTACAAATGGTTATATGAATTTATACTCTACAATTTTTTTTAAAATCCTGGTCTGCAAATTTGTTTCAAATAATGGAATAAGCATGATTGTCATTTTTTTTTTAATCTCTTCACCGGTCTTTTGAGATATAGCTACTTTCTCTAATCTGCCGTTATTCAAGTCTTTTGCGAAAATCTGAGCATGTCATGTTCTTACGTTCACTCCAATTACTAAAAGTCGTTTTTAAGAAAAGTGGTTGCTTTAAAATGTTAACAACTGTTATAAAAAAATATAGCAAAGTTTTAAAAATTTCTAAAACCAGAGTCGGAAAGTTGAGGTAAAAAATACTACAAAGTCCCACGGGTAATACAAACTTTTAATCGTTTGTTAAAATCATCAAGAATACAGCCCCATCACCTATCCTGGCACTCGGTTACAATGACATTCCAGCTGCCAGCTCTATAGATAAGGCCAATCTGCTTGCTGCTCACTTTGCAGTTAGCTCAACGTTCCCAGATTGTACTTTGTCTAACCCTGTCCTCGAATGCGTAGAAAACTCCATGGGACCAATCCACTTCCGCACTCGTACAGTGGCTATAGTACTTCAAGATCTTGACGTTCACAAATCCGCTGATCCAGATTTTGTTTCCCCTATCGTTCTGAAGAGGTGTTCTTCCCCGCTGGCAAAACTATTGCGCAAGCTTTTCTGTCCATCCTTTTCTTCAGGGATCTTCCCGACAAGATAAAAAACAGCATTGGTCCAGCCATTCCCCAAAAAAAGGCGATTCTTTATGTCCCTCCTCCTACCGACCAATTGCAATAACGTCCGTCAGCTCATGAAATGTCTTGCATTCCGAAAACTTCTTAATGACCGGCAGTACGGTTTTCGCAGCAACAGGTCCACTGGTGATTTGATTACATAACTAACCGAAAAGTGAAACCAATCTCTTCACCAAGGTGGTGAAAGTAAGATTACTCCGCTTGATATTTCAAAGTCATTTAACAGAGTTTGGCATGAAACTCTCTTGTCGAAAATGCGTGCATTTGGAATCGATGATACTCTTCTTCAATGGATTAGAAATTACCTGTCGGACCGTTTAATTCAAGTTGTTTTGGAAGGTTTCAAGTCTGCAACTCATTAAATAAATGCTGGTGTTCACCAAGGCTCTGGTTTGTCTCCGACTCTTTTTCTCATTTTTATAAAAGATCTCCTGTCTGTAACCTCTAATCCAATCCACTCCTTTGCCGATGAAAGTACCCTCAGGTTCTCATATTCGTTTCTTGGTTCACGCCCCTTATCTTCGAATGTGGAACTAGAACGGCAATGTATGTTAAGCTTAATAAATTCTGATCTCGACAGCAAACTCAGTGGAGTGTAACTAATAGAGTGGAATTTAATGCTTCCAAGACGCAATGTTGTCTTCTGTCATTAAAGCAAAACCCAAACACAATACCAATGTCAATGAATGGCTCTTGCATCGCTCGGTATGTGTGTTAATGACAACTTTCGTTGTAATGACCACATATTCGATGTCGCCAAGAACGCTGCAAAATGCCTAGCCTTCTTTAAGCGCTGCACTATATATAAGGCATTTATCCCCCCAAAACTTGAGTACAAAGCTCATATCTGGTCTAGTGCACCAATAACTTATTTGGAGCTACTTGACAGGATCCAAAAATGCGCGATAAAATTCATTGGCTACCGTAACATCGCGAGATCGCTTGACTCTCTTAGTCATCGTGTCTCTCCTTATTTTATCGTTTTTTCCACCATAAAAGTTCAAACGAAATAGTTAGTTGCATTGCATCCCTAGAACATTCTAACCGCAATACCCGCTGTGAAAGGAATGAGCATCAGTTTACCCTTAAGCCTGTATTCGGACGTACAGTGAAATACAAGGAATCTTTCCTTAGCCGTACAACAAGAATGTGGAATACTCTTCCCTGCTACATTTTTCCTACACATTATAATCTACAAACATTCAAAATCAACGTGCATCGGCATCTCTTCTTTTCTTCTCACCCTAATTTTGTTAACGCCCGCACAGTGTAGCTATTACGTTATAAGGATATTCAAAAATCCCTTTAGTGCGAGTACATTATGAAATAAAAATAAAAATACATTTTTGTGTAAAGTACCGCTATGCTACAATTTTCGCAAAAACTGAGTAAGCCATTTTTTTATGCTTACCTCAATTATTTTATTATTTCAAAAATGATTAAAATAGTTCCATCCATTTTCGAAAAAATCGGTTTCAAAAAACCATTTGTATGTACCGTTATTTAAAATCATATAATTAACAAAAATGGCCGCGAGATATATGCCTACAAACCCCAAGTACGTAGTTTGAAGTTAATCCCTCCACCCATTGTGGCTGGAACCTCGATGACAGACGGACCGACGGACCGAAACGGACACCTCTTTGGACTTCTCTACAGTCGCAATATCATACCTCATACTCAGTTTGAGTTCGAAATTTGAGCACGATTGCATTATCTTTCTCTTTAGTATACCTACCAAAGTAAACGAGAAAGTTAAAAATGTGCTTAAATGATCTCGGCAAAAGCCAGTCAATCAAAACGGGTGTGCGGAAAAAAACAATGAACAATCCTAAGTTCAAAACTTTGTCGCTTTCGCTAATCTCCAAATTCCCTAGCTGATGGGGGTCTTCCTTAAGGTTTTCCTTGTTTTGACGACGTGGGCTCAGTACATTGTCTCATAAAGCCAACGGAAAAGTGCTCATCAAGAATAACTCTTCGTTTAGTTTTCCACAGGTCTTATAGGAAAGCAATTTATTTGCTTCGCAATTGTTTCTCCGTTTGTTTCACACACATTTGTAATTTTTTTTAACCTGCTTACAACTCTTTCTTTTTCACTTGCTAGGACATAAAACACTCCAGTTCAGTTGCATCTGCACTGCAAGTCCCTGAGGATCACATCAGCGTCATCATCATCAATTTCATTCCACGTTTGCAACTTTCAGCTTCTTGCGACTCCTTTCTCTTCGACAATAGCATAAAACTTCTATCTTATTGAATTGAGCTGGAGTTATATCAGCGTTTTGTACCAAAACCAGGCGAAGTACCAACAGCAGGGGACCATAACAGAATTCGTAGAGTATCTTTTCGCAACTTTTCCAAATAACTCTACCATATCCCTGCGTCCACATCATCCTCGTTTCTGATTCTTTCCATTTCGTTTTCCGTTGATGTAATTCATTTTCAATAGTCCAATCTTGTTTGGGGTTCCTCTTATGTGACTGTGCGGTGCGCTTCTATTTTAGCTGTGTTCGGTGTTTTTTCCTCGACCGACGACAGCAAAAGTTACATTCCCAAAAGTTATACTCGTATATTCAATTTATTTCAATTTGATCAATGGCGGAAGGAAAAATTCAAAATTGAGTTATTGATAAACCATGTCCGTCCTTTGTTAGTGCAACGGGCATAGGATACCGGTATACGGGAACGTTCATACATATTGTATTTTACCTGTCGCTGAAGAAAATGTTGATGTCAGGCGATGTGAAGCGTACCGTTTTCCCACTTGTCTGCATAATGGGCCCATGCCCATCATCATCGTCTGCAATTGAGCTGCATTTTTATGCTTTATTGTATCTCATTTGTATTATATACTTCAGAGAGGTTTCATTTCTTGAGTTCCTTAATTGCTTAGAGATTTGAAAACGTCCTCTACACACACACGCCCACAGTAAAGTAGGAGCAATCAATGGTTGCAGCTTTACAAAGTCCCTATAGTTTCCCCTCCCCTCCCGTTTGACTGTTTGTAAAACAAACTTTCTTCTTTATTCAAATTGTTGGCCAAAGGTTCCACTGCCTCTGACAAACAAGAATGAATGGGTTGTACACAACTGTGATAGAAATGCAGATATGCGGGGGGCGGGAGAGAACGAACAAATTAAAGGACTTCGATCGCGATTAAATTGAGAATTTTCCGAAATGCCAAATATGTGCTCTCTCGCTCGTCCGAGGTCTATCCGGTAGCATAGCATGGCTGCCATCGTGACAGTCGTAAATATCAGTGACAAAACCAGCAACGACAAAGTTACAGGACATTGAGAGAAGCGAAGTAAAAAAAATTTAAGAAACTACAACCCGAGCAGAGGAGAAAGAAAAAAGTGGAATTTTCTTCAATTGTCCTTTTCGGTTTCGAAAGAAGTAAAATTCTCTTCAAGTTTAAGCTTTCCTTTCCTTGTCGTGTGCAGGACTCTCAATTGTATCATTGTAATTTAATTTTGAATTGGCAAATTTGTGTTTGCTTCGAAGACGATGATGACGATGAAGGGAATCTTTTTTTTAACTGCTTCCCTCCTGTATTGTTAAATTGAGAGATAATAAAAATTGGTAAGGAACGAAGCCGGAAGAAGGAAAGGAATGTTTCCGATTGATAATGTATCGATGACGGTGAGGCTTTGTTTTACATTTTCCCAACTTCGAATGGAGCATTTTGGATGACAGTTGTAATTGAGTTTTAATTTTGCTCCGTTTTCATTGAATTCCGGTGCTGGCTGAGGAGGGGTGGAAAATTGATATTGGCCAGTGGAGTGGTTGGAGCATTAATATTGAATTTAAAAGCGCTGTCCTTGGGTTCATTGGAATTCTTTCTACAAAGTGAAATATTGCGAAAAATGTAGGCTTAGAGGAAGGTATGGTTGAGTTCAAAATAAAAAAAGAAAATCGAAAACTCCCGAAAGCTGGCCGCTGCCATTGACGGAGGCAGGGTTAACCTTCTACATAACCTTTGCGATTTTTTGAATTGCCACTGCCCATGACGCGATGATGTTGACTCGTCATTTTGCGTTGTTGCTCCGATTTCACTTCCTGTGAATCTTTTCAGATTAATCAGCAGGGGTTCGGCAAACCCCGCAGGCGGCCAGTTGGGTGAGTGAAGTGCGAGGGTTCTGCTGCCTTTAGTCCAGATTTTTTTAAAGAAAAGAAGAAAATGAATCTTTTCAGATACGAAAGCGTAACCCTGCCGTCCCATGCAGGAAAAGCGGCATTCTTGGAGATCTGGACAGTGGCATAGGAGATGTTTCACAGTTTTTTTTTTTTGTGTTGGGAATTCGCTGGAAGTAAAAAATCATCGAAAAACATTGCAGAGCTAGTACGCGATTGATGCTTCTGCAATAGTGATGGACTTTAACTCATCTAAAAAAAATCCCGTGGGACTGACATTCGCCATCCCGACTGAGATTGCACCAAGTCGACGACTAATCGGCAATTTGTCTATGAACTATTTGTTGAATTTAAGAGATAAATCCGCCGTTTGTCGGATTTCTAAACTTGTTTTTGTTTGTTTGAAATCAATACCTGATTTCTTAGCCCTAGCTAACTTTTATAGATCAAGAGGTTTTACCCGTCTCAATCTCCTGATTGCATTGTCATTATTTAAAAGTTCTGCTATTTCTGTGTTTACGTGGTTGAGAAGCCTACTTCTGTGTCTTTGAGCAACTTTCTTAACTTCATCTTCAACCATTTCAACATTTAGATTAAAGATTACTTTATTTTGGAAAACCTGAATTGTTTGTAAATTAATTTGGCATGTGCATGCCCACAACTGGAGCCCGTAGGTCCATACTGGTTAAAGAACTTGAGTGTATAGCAATAACTTATTGTAGTTAGACAGGGATGAGTATCCCCCAATAGGCCAATAGATTAGATAAGTTTAGATTATTTATTATTGCCTTGTACAAGATTGATTACAAAGTTTACAATTTAAAAGCTTGGCTTTGTGCCGTCTGCCTGATTGACAAAACATAATTATAACACTTTTAAAAAAAGATGATTCATCAAACAAATAAGAATTTGAATTTTGAATTTCAACTTCATTTCGCATTGCTATTTTTTGATTTTCAGTCAAGAATCGCTTCCAAAAATATTTCGCCTGATTTCTTTAAGGATAGGACATTTTCCCATAAAATGTATTGTATTTTTTTTTTTTTTTTTTTTTTTTTTTTTTTTTTTTTTTCAAATTGCATAATGAGCAAATGACCGGTAAATCTTCTCTTTGTAGTATAAAATGTTGTTGTAAAAGTTCTCCGCGTAATCTGACCATCATTGATATTTCATTAACTCCATTTTCGTCCCGAAAATAATTATTCTCCTTTAAATTGTGATTTAATCTACAATATAGCTAGCTCCCTGTGTAGCAATCCTGTTGCGTTCCTTAAAAACCCTTCTCTACACTTAATGTCAACTGCTGAAATAAGCTGGTAAAGTATTGATATTTTTTTCCAATTATGGTGATAATAATTATTTAGATCGATGTCCATATCATGATCTCTAGCTAAGTGCAACCATTTAGCATACCAACTTGTTTTAGCATTTATGAATTGAAGAGCTGCTATCTTAAGAAGTCGGTGATTATCCATATCCATCTTCATAATTTTTAAAACGAAGTCAATTTGCATCTTTAGTGTTTGAATAAAAAGAGGAGATATACCTGTTTCCAGCATAACCATGTAGTTAGGCATATTGGGTGGCAGCCGAAAGATTCGTTTAACAAAATAGCGCTGCAGCTTCTCCACCGTTTCGTATTGTTTTGCTCCCCATATTTGTGCGGCATAAAACGTTATCGACTCCGATACCGCTTGAAAAACTTGAAATTTGCTGCTGTGTGCAATACTTTTGTTATAAAAGCATCTGTTCCACGATTCACACTTCGCCTTTGACAGTTTCTCTTTCAAGTGCCTCTCCATATTTAAATTCTTTGTAAAGTAAACTCCAAGATACTTGAATTTATTAACAATTTCAATGATCCTGTTGTTGTAATACCATTTTTCATTAGCACAGTTTCTGCCCGCTCCATTCCTAAAAATTATAATCTTTGATTTCTCTAAATTAACTATCAAGTTCCAAAGCCTGTAGTATTGAGAAAGCCGATTTATCATGAGCTGCATTGATTGCGGTGAGAATGCCAAGAGAACAATGTCATCTGCGAAAAGTAGAGCTTTTATCGTATGACCTGCGTATTCAATGCCACAGGGCAAACTTGCAGCTAGGTCTTCAATAAACAAAGCAAACAGGCTTGGACTCATTGTACAACCTTGTCTAACTACTGATTCAGTTTTAAACCAATCGGACAACTCTTCACCATTCCATACGGACGCCATTGTATTCCCATAAAGGTTCTCGATGACTCTTCCAAATTTCATCGACATTCCGATACCATAAAGTTCATAGAAAAGACTTTGTCTATCCACATTATCAAACGCTTTTCAATTTCAATTTGCAATTTCTTTCCTTTGCTGACAAATGATTCCGCAATACTCTTCAAAACAAAGATGTGATCAATCGTCGAATATCCGCGTCTGAATCCTCCCTGGAACTCACTCAAGAGGTTTTTGTCGTTGATCCACCTGTTGAGCCGTTTTTGCAGTATTAAGGTGAAGATTTTATAGGGTGCATTTAAAAAGGATATACATACCCCTATAGTTAGCCACTTCTGACACACTACCCTTTTTGTGAATTGGGCAAATAACCGATTTATTGAATTCCTGGGGTATCACCCCGATTACCAATACCTTGTTAAATATCAATGTTCGCCAACTGATCAACTCCATTGTGTCGTACTTATAAAATTCTGGTGACAACCCATTCGACCCTGCTGCTTTTCCATTCTTAAGCTTTTCCGCCGCAAAAATTACTTCTTGTTGTGTTATATCGGCATCCAAAACATCATTCGCAAGACCAGTGGCCTATTTCACCAACTTACAAATTTGTATTTACAAGCATTTTTTAACAAAATTTGTGATTTTGTTGATTTATGTCGTTTCACCAAACTGTGGGTATTACAAATTTGTAGTTGTATTCTACAAAGGGAAATTTGTGGGAATATTTCCCTTTTCGTTTCACCAAAAGTTATTTATAGTTCTAATTTACAAGTTACAAATTTGTGAAAAGTTGACTTATTGTGAGAAAATTATTTTCAAAATTTGTGTAGTATGTGAGAATATTTTACAACTGAAAATTGACGTGTAATTCCTCCTACAAGTTTTGTTTCATATTGAAAGTAATCGACAAAATGTCTTTGCAACGAAGGCATAGTAGTAGCGATAGTAGCGAAAGTGACGATCATGTTTTAATTTTAAGAAAAAAATGTAATTTCGGAGTTATTTAATTTTAATGAAAAATTTCGCCTGACTCGATGCAAGTCAGAGGAAATAATTGCAATTATTGGGCCACAAATAGCCGACACTACTGAAAAAAACTTTGCATTAACACCAAGACAGCAGTTTCTCACAGGCTTGGAAATGGAGGGCAATACCATGGTGTAGCAGATATGCATGGGATATCTAAATCGACCGTTTGCAGATGTGTTTCTCGCGTTTGTGCAGCAAATGTTAATTTATTGTTTGAAAGTGTTGTATATTGGCAAAATATAGACGGAACCTTAACAAACATAGATGCCCCTGGCGAGTTTGAATCTGCATATGTGGACAGACATGGACAGCACTGCATAAATTTTATGTTGGTATGTGGGCCGGACTATACCTTTTATAACGCATATGTGAATTGACCGAGAAGTGTGCACGAATCAAGGGTGTTACGAAGAAGTCCCTTTTTTCAAAATTTGAAAGTGGATTTCGACCTTTTTCTAGAAATAGAGAAATTTCCGTGTCTGACGCACTTACGATTGCAATCCATGAAACCATTTTCTGTTTAAAATGTTGCATCATCTTAACCAACATTTCCCGACAAGCGGCAGATAGATAATATTATCGAAATGTTCACCACCACTGAGGATTCAAACGACGCAGATACTCAAAATGCTGAAAATTTGTATGGCCGGGGCTTCCTCCTTAGAATATTTTTTAAATCACTTCGTTAGCAAAATCATATTAAATAACGAGACTTTTGAACTTTAAATGAAATATATGTTTATTTATTTTATTTTTATTTTTAGTAGTCACTTAATTTTAAAGTGTTGTCTTCCAACACATTTATCTTCTCCTTCAGCTCTGCAGTCCCCAAGTCGCGTTCCTTTTTCAAGGCATTCAACTGCAAATTATAAATTTCCAATTGAAGCTTCCTTTTCTTCAATCGAAGAATATCAGCTTGCTCAGTTAGCATTTTGTTGTTCGCTGGGGCTTTTTTGATGATACTTGAGGTCTGATTGAATTCAAAAATACGTACATATATTTTTTAAAAAAATTGTGAGAAACAAGCATTTGCATTTACCTTATTTCGTCATCAATATCCCCCACGTTTGCGCACTGGCGTTTCAGTACCTCTTCAGTAGGTACTGAAGAGGACTCATCAACTATGCCTTGAACTGTTGGCGATTCTTTACCGATAATATCAAAAATGATATTATCGAGATCGGTTAAAATGCGACTAGTGCCACCTTCAGAACAAGTCTTCTTTGAATTATCAAGTTTAAGCTAAAATATAAAAAAAAAATGTATATGTACCTATGTATTATGCAGAGTAGCCCGTTTTTAATTTTGCCACGCAATATCTCGAAAATATTTCCAATCCTTTCCATTTTGAATTAAGAGGATAATGAAATTAAAATATCTTTCCACGCGTTTACTTCACCCAAATAAAACTTCTTTTCTCTAATCAAGGAGACAAAAGAAATCTTATTTTACTCATTCATTTTAATTCCGGGATTGCACGACGATATTACACAAATTTGTGAGAAAACACTTGTGGATTACACATTGCACAAAAACCCGGTGCAACAGGAATTTTTACACTTGTAATCAACATGTTTATTCATACAATTTTTTTTTTGTCTAATCACAAATTTGTGGGTTCATATATTTGTATTTGGTGAAACAGAAAACCAGATTACAAATTTGTAATTGTGATTCACAAGTACAAATTTGTGGTTGTAATTTGTAGTTTGGTGAAATAGGCCCCAGGAGGAGCATAATGAAAATTGACTCTTTCTTGCACAGGATTCAACAAATTACGGGTTAAGATTTCAAAATGGACCTAGCTTGCCGGATTGGAAAGGCGAACATACTTTTGTCGGTAAACAAGGTAGCTCTGTTGTAGATTATAGTCTTGTTGGTGCGGATTGGAATGATCATATCGTCGATTTCTAGGTTGAACATGTGTTATTTTCGGACCACCTTCCTACAGTTGTGACATTTGGTTTTTTGGCGAATGAACCAGGCGAATGAAAAGTGTTCAGCCAGAATGCTTGCGGTTAGATCACAATGAATGATAAAACGCTTCCCGTTCAAATTCCTTACCAAGCTCCTTATTTCCGAATTTCTGCAATAGACTAGTCTTTTAGAGTCTGCCTCAAAAAATTCATTTTCTTTCCGCTTACATAATGTCTTATATTCCCTATTTGCCTGTAAGTACTGGTTCTTGCAATATCCGTTAAATGCATTCTTAAATGCTCTCAGCCAACCAAATGATACATCTCTGGCTTTTTTGCAATCTGCATCAAACCATGGGGCAAGATATTTTTCTCGGGCGTTCCTGTTTGCATTGGTGACAGAATAAGCAGCTTTTATGATTAGATCTAGCTGGCTCAGGTCGATTTGTTGAGATTGAATAAGAGCCCTGCTTAGGTGTGCTTGATACTCAAAAACCTTTGTTTGTTTCCATTTTAGCTTAGGCAAAACACCGATGATCCTACTTGTTTCTGGTTCATTCGCCAAAAATCCAAATTTCACAACTGTGGGAAGGTGGTCCGAAAATAACACATGTTCAACCTTGGAATCGCCGATATGATCATTCCAATCCGCACCAACAAGACTATAATCTACAACAGAGCTACCTTGTTTACCGACAAAAGTAAGTTCGCCTTTCGAATCCGGCAAGCTAGGTCCATTTTGAAATCTTAACCCGTAAGAATTACATAAATCGACTAGCTTGCTGCCCCTTGTATTACACACCGTATCTTTAGATCTTCGTTCAATACCCGGCGTTATATTTTCATTTCCAGCTTCGTTTCCAAATATGCCAATACATTTTATTGTATCGCACGTTGAACTAATTTTTTTTCCTTTACGTGCGCTTTACAACGCAGTTTAGCGTCTAGAGTCATGCCTAGATATTTGGCTGTATTTGAATACTCCACTACATTGCTGTTAATGTAGACTGGAATGTGTGGTACGTTTTTATACGTAAAATTAATATGGACTGACTTAAGGTCAGCAGGTCAGTTACCAGCACTTTTTACTCTAATCTGCCATTTCTTAGTTCATTCTGAGATATTGTTTATTGCTTCTTGAAGCTTTTTTGTTGCTATTTCGACAGTTGCTCCCACAGCAAGGACAGCTGTGTCATCTGCTAAAGTAGCTATGGTTGTTTCTTCACTCTCAGGCAGATCGCTGGTGAAAAGTTGGTATAGAACTGGACCCAGCACACTGCCTTGCGGTACACCAGCTTTAATCTCTCTTAATGTTGAGTACTCTGCATCTTGTTCAATTCTGAAGAATCTATCTGATATATAAGACTCCAGAATGGTCGCATACTGCTTCGGCAGTTGCTTTTGTAATTTGTGTATCAGTCCTTTGTGCCAGACTTTATCAAAAGCTTGTGCTATATCAAGAAATACTGTAGAGCACACATTTTTCTCTTCAAATGCTTTTTCGATTCTATCTGTGATTCTATGCACCTGACAAATGCTTATTTCTAAATCCAAATTGGTGAAATGGGAGTAGCGATTTCTCATCTATTATTTTTTGTAGACGTTTTACCAGCACTTTTTCGAATAACTTGTACAACATTGGTAGAATATAATATTGGGCGATATGAGATCACTTCGTTAGGTAGTTTGCCTGGTTTAGGTATCATTATTACCTCCGCGACTTTCCGCGTGCTTGGCACATATCTTAATTTAATTGCAGCATTTATAATCTGCGGTAGTTTTTATACCCTATTCTAAGGGTATATTAATTTTGACGCATAGTTTGTAACATACCTTAATATTGCCCGGAGACCCCTAAAAGTTACTATATTTATGATCAGCATCGATAGTAATGTCGATCTAGCCTTGTCCGTCCGTCCGTCCGTCCGTCGGCAAAAATTAGGCCTTTAAACTGGACCTAGAGAGCTGAAATTTTAACCATATACTCTATAGGGTCCCGAAATAATCAAGCTTACGAATTTTTGAAATCCGCCCACAGACACGCCCACAAACTCAAAAAAACAAAATTTTGGAAAAAATCGAATTTTGAGCTAGAAAGCTGAAATTTTTTATATATGATGTATGACTCCTAAAACTGCTCGGGATAAACAATTTTCAAAATCCGCCCACTGACACGCCCACAAATAAATAAAACAATTTTTGTATACCCTATTCTAAGGGTATATTAATTTTTGAAAATCCAAAGTTTGAGCTAGGGAGCTGAAATTTATAATATATACTCTCTAGGGGCCCTTTATGCTCATGTGTTAATTTTTTTTAAAATCCGCCTGCTGACACGCCCACAATTAAATAAAACAATTTTATTGAAACACCCAAGTTTGAGCTAGGGAGCGTTTTTTTTTGATAAAATCCTTTAAATGTTATATAGCAAAATATGTAGAGCGTTCTTAGCAATTCCACCATACTTAGACCTTTGTCACGCCCACTTATGAGGGATAGGAATAAGAATAGGGTATCCAACAGTCCGCCCAAGTGGACTGTAGCCCGTCCCTATGTTTTTAAACATTTTCGTGGAAATTGCTTCAAAATTTCTCCTGTAATCAAATCAAACCCCGGGGCCTTTTTTATATTTATGCTTTCTTTAATTTCTTTGGCAAGTTCTTCAGCTGTTATCGGCCGAATAGGTCGATCTTCTTAGCACCTTATTTCGAGTCCTTGATAACCTTTATCTTCATAAGGTTTGAATAAGTCTTGAAGATACTCAGCGAAAGTGTTTGCTTTCTCTTGGCTGCTTTTCGCCCAGTTACCTTCTCTGGTTTTTACTGGCGGAATGGGAGCTATTGGCCTGTTCATTTTCTTTGTTGCTTTCCAGAGCGAGTAGTCGGTACCAGCATAATTTTTAAGACTTGTGAGGTAAGTTTTCAAACACTCATTCATAAATTCTCTTACAGATTTTCTGAGCTTATAATTTAAGTTGTTCAGTGTGGTCTTGTCGCTTGGCGCCCTTGTCTGTTGCCAGCGTTTTCAAGCTTCCCTCTTTTCTGTAATAATTTCACATATTTCGGGAGGATAAGAGTTTTGTTTGATCTTTTTTGTTGTTTTGGGAGTGGCAGCCCACGCAGCTTTTTGTATTCTGAGCGTCAATATTTGAACTGGCTCTTCTAGTTGATCCTCTGTTTGAATAGTTGGTGATAGTTGGATACTTTCTTCCAACATCTGCCTGAATTACTTCCAATCAGTCAGTCTATTTACAAGTTTTGGGCTATGGTCTTTTATTATTATTTTTTCGCTAAGTGTTAAGAGTATAGAGGAATGATCTGATTGAAGATCAGTCGTATATAGAGATTTCTTTTATGGGAGAGGGCATTACATGTACAGAGGAGATGAAGTGTAGTCCCTTCCTCCTCCTCTTCTCCGCAGTTTCTACAGAAGTCATTTGAATAGACGCGAAGCCTTGATGCGTGCTTGCCAGCTTGATACAGCTTTACCTGTCCTCCTAACGCTTGTACTCTGGACTGCGGATTTTTTTTTTTTTTAACTCCTGACACGCCTAGGCGAAGAAAAACTGTACGTCGACCTGAATAGATCTATTGTACCATAAGGCAGAGAAGATTTTAGACTAGTGCGTTTTCCACTTTTCTAGAAAAGGTAATAATGCTTCGAGCAGGGGATTTCTTCAAGTCTTCATTGCTTAAGAGTTCTTTGAAGAAGATCCTCTTTCTGATTCCGCAGAGGGATGGGCATTCGCACAGTATGTGCTCCGTGGTTTCGTCGTCCTCGAGGCATAGCCCGAACTCTGAAGAGTCGGCTAATAAAACTGCGGATAGCTTGAACATGAGTTTACAAGTAGCGATTGGCATACCTAGAAAACATTTATCAGGTAGAAGAGGTAATGCGGTTCCATTTTTGGCGAGTTCATCTGCCCCACAGTTTCCTGGGATGTCTCTATGCCCCAACACCCAATAGAGGTGAATATTGAACTGCTCTGCCATCTCCTCAAGAGATGAACGGCGGTCTATAGCTACGATGGAGTTTGAAGAGACAGAGTCCAGGGACTTTAGTGCGGCTTCACTGTCCGAGAATATACGGATGTCCTCAGCAGATATCACATATCTCTTCAGCATCGACAAGACCTTAATCGCCATAATTTCCGCCTGCAACACGCTACAATGATCAGGAAGACGGTAAGAGAGACTAATATTTAGTCTTTCTGAGAAAACATACCCCATCACTAGTTTTTGATCCGTCGGTGTAAAAGTGGATCCTTTATAGTAGGACGGGCATGATATATATACTGGTCCAGCTAACCTGTATCTCCAGTTATGTTACCGCACCGTGTGTTTCGTCCTTTCTAGTTCAATCTTTGATGATCATCATTCCTTCAGCTAGAAGTGCTGGAGGAGCTATCACTAGGATTCGATGCCAAATCTTACGGTCGCGAGCTGCCTTCCCTACACAACTAACCCACAGGAAAAGGGTTTTTAGTTAAAGTTTTCTGGAGTCTTGCCAGAACAGTAGTGTTCCCAGGTTGTTCTTTCAACTGCCCTCGGTTTCTTTTTAAACTTGCTGAAACCGATGGGATATTCGCTCGACTACTCCAAATCTTCCCACAGCTCATTGACTGTTTATTTATCCTCCATACGATATTCCACGGGACCAAAAAACCGAAGATTTTTTGTTTGGTCACTGAAGCATAGTTTCGCTTTCTTTCTGATTATCGTCCAGCACTCGGAGGCATTATAAAAAAAAACTGTTGGGTTAAGGTGTCTTGCGAGTCAGGAGTTATGAACTCATTTGCTTCGCCAAACCGAAGCAGCTGAGATTTGAGGTAGGTATTAGCTAACCCGAATCCATTGCTATCAAAAGTGAGGTTATGTTCTCGCCATAGTACAAAATGTCGTGTCCTCGTTGGCTTCAACTTCAACCATTCGGTGAATTAGGAAAACGTAGAAAAAAAATAGACGAGAAACATTTGATGAAACCTCAGAAGAATCAATATGAACTCTACTCCGTCACACAGACATACCCACTCTTAATATTCTTTTCATCTCTCTGCAGATTAATTACAATTATGCTTCTCTTACAGCAGTACTGCCGACATATACATATTTTGAGCCTCATACACGAGCGCATAACTCAATTTCGCGCTTTAGCCTTACGTGACCCAGCTCCAGTGAGAATAATTTGCCAACATTATAATAGAATGTATTTCGTATTTAGACCACGTTCTGATGAGACTACACACAAACGAACACATTCCTGGTATATGCTGTACTTGTGCGCATTTTCTCAAAACACCACCCCTCTCAGACCAACCCTCTGCTACGCACATGTGAGTAATTTTTTCTGGTTTCACAACCCTCCGACAATATCCTGCGTAAATTTCGAAATCATCCATTTTTTTTTTGTGAATGCTGGTCTATGGGATGAATGTTGGTGTGGTGATGATTTCCAAGAGTGACGAGAGATGTAAGCAGTAGAAAATGGGTCACTGGAATTTAAGTTGTCTGCGGTTTAACTTAAGCGTCTTGTGTTTGTTTCTTCTTTCTACTTGGTTATGTGAACAAATTTCTTTTTTACCTACATACTTTATTTTTTACAACGAAACCTTGCTGCCATATGAAAAATATAAAAAGTTCAGTTAAAGTGAAAGAACATAAATCAGTTTTGTGAAGCATAGTTAGAGTTACCGTTAGGAATTTTATGATTCTATTTCGGTAAATGATGCCAAGCAGTATTGGTCGAGGTGGAGTTTTTGTCAGAAGGATATAAAAGTACCTACCACTTATTTGATTGTATTAAGATATGATTTGTGGATAAACGAACTGCGTTTCACTTAAATAGCAAATCTCATACTTTTGTTGTTATTTCCTTATCAAATAATATTCTTCTTCTTTGTTTTTGTTTTTATTTCTGTTCCGTTTTCACTTTCATTTCAGATTTGTCAATTAAAAATTGTATGCTCTGGAAATATGCCGTTATGCATTTTGTCTACTTTCTTTTAAAGTTGTAAAAGAATGCTTCGGGATAGGGGTCAGAATTTACCCGAGGTAGGCATACCGGTCGAAAGAGGCGACCAAAATCCACCCTTCAGGATAGGGATCAGAATCTACCCGAGGTATGCATGCCGGTCGTAAGAGGCGACCAAAATGATTAAAACAATTAAAACAAAACGATATAATACCCCAGATGGCAGCCCAGTTCTACTGGAAAATCCACACTCTTCAGAGGCAGGCTCTACGGATTCTAGGGAGAGCCAATTATTGCAATCATCCGACGTTTTTAAAAATAGTAAAAGGGTACCTAGATCATCACCAACGGGATCTGTGCCAAAAGCAAAAACTAAACGAAGTCCTACGACGCCAAAATATTTTGGACGTCTTTCGCGGGACTCAACGAAATGTAAAAGCTTCAAGGACGAAAACAAGGAACTCCGCACCTTAACCAAATTGAACAGCTTTATCAAGAGCTAAAAAAACAGCTAGATCAGCTGAAAGCTGAGAACAAAGCACTTGTTGAATCTCAACTTAAAACATAGGGGCGGGCTACAGTCCGCTTGGGCGAACTGTTGGATACCCTATTCTTATTCCTATATCTCATAAGTGGGCGTGACAAAAATTTAAAGGATTTTATCGAAAAAACTAAGCTTTTGTAAATAAAAACGCTCCCTAGCTCAAACTTTGGTTTTTCAATAAAATTGTTTTATTTAATTGTGGGCGTGTCAGTAGGCGGATTTAAAAAAAATTTAAGTATGAGCATAGAGGGCACCTAGAGAGTATATACTATAAATTTCAGCTCCCTAGCTCAAACTTTGAACTTTCAAAAATAAAAAAAAAATAATTGTGGGCGTGTCAGTAGGCGGATTTTGAAAATATTTACACATGAGCATAAAGGGCCCCTAGAGAGTATATATTAAAAATGTCAGCTCCCTAGCTCAAATTTTGGTTTTTCAAAAAAAATATTTTATTTAATTGTGGGCGTGTCAGTGGGCGGATTTTGAAAATTTTATGTCCCAAGCAGTTTTATGGGCCAAAGATCATATATAAAAAATTTCAGCTTTCTAGCTCAAAATTCAATTTTTCCCAAAATTTGTTTTATTTAATTGTGGGCGTGTCAGTGGGCGGATTTTGAAAATTTTATGTCCCAATCAGTTTTATGGGCCATAGATCATATATAATAAATTTCAGCTCTCTAGCTCAAAATTCGATTTTTTCCAAAATTTTGTTTTTTTGAGTTTGTGGGCGTGTCTGTGGGCGGATTTCAAAAATTCTTAAACTTGATTATTTCGGGACCCTAGAGAGTATATGGTTAAAATTTCAGCTCTCTAGGTCCAGTTTAAAGGCCTAATTTTTGCCGACGGACGGACGGACGGACATGGCTAGATCGACATTACTATCGATGCTGATCATAAATATAGTAACTTTTAGGGGTCTACGGGCAATATTAAGGTATGTTACAAACTATGCGTCAAAATTAATATACCCCTAGAATAGGGTATAAAAACAGCCAGAAGCCAAATCATACCGCTCAGCTGGCCGCAATTATCATACGGACGAAGAAGAGCTAGTGCGTGAAACTGCTTGGATCACTTAGAGGAGACCGAACAAAAAACGGAAAGCCGGCTCCTCACCAGAAATCGTTGTGCTAAAAGATAGAAAACCCAAAAAGGCAAATGACAACGAAATAGAAACGCTAAGGAAAAAACCTCAACATAAGGTATACATTCCACCTCCAATTAACGTTGTCGGAGTCTCAGACTACAGCAAGCTAAGTAGCCTTCTTAAGGAAATAGCAAAGTCCACATTCAAAGTAACATCTCCGAATAATAATGTGTGGAAATTAATGTAAGCGATCCTGAGAGCTATCGCGCAGTTTCTCAAAAACTGAATACTGAGAAGGTACAATGGTACACTTATGAAAACGAGTCTGAAAGGCCACACCGAGTTGTAGCCAGATCTTAAAACTAATGGTTTCAAAATTATCGACGGGGTTAATATACTTAAAAAAGAAAAGCAAAAAACGGAACAAGACGAGGAAATTGTTGTCAAGCGCGGACTTCCGCTATTCATGCTTTGTTTCAAAAAGTCAGAAAACATTCAAAAAAGTATACAACATTAAAACTATCCTAAACATAGTGGTTAAAATTGAACCGATGCGCCAAAGGACTCGTCAGATTCCTCAGTGTAAGCGTTGACAAGGCTACAATCACACGCACACATATTGAAAAAGGAGCCGCGTTGCGTAAAATGTGCCGGTAAGCATTTATCGAAGGAATGCGCCTTAAGTAGACAAGACCTACCAACATGCATAAATTGCAATGGAAAACATCCGGCAAATTATCGCGGATGCGAAGTAGCTAAAGAACTTAAAAATAGGCGCGACAACCAAAAACAAACCTGAAGAGGGCAACAATAAAACCGATGAAGGACGAAAAAAGGCTAAAGAAATGGTCAAAATACAACAACCAAGAGAAGGAAAATTGTTTAGAAATAAGTCGCCGAACGCTGTTCCACAAACATACGCTGAAGCTGTGTTGCAAGGACGCAAATAAACAAATAAAACATCTGATCCAGTCTCCCAAGTTTTCTCTGCAATTCTTGCCAGGCTAGAAGAACAGAGCCAAATTAATAAAAGCACGAGTATGTTTGAAAAACTCGACAAGCTCGAAAATCAATTTCGAAGCACACGTGCAATAATATAAATATGACGGACTTAGTTAAATTAGTGACATGGAATGCGAACGGCCTTCTGCATAAGATGGGCGAGCTCGAGATATTCATTCATAAATATGATATTGATATTTGTTTCATTTCGGAAATCCATCTGACGAAAGAATCCAGCACAAACATTCGAGGATACATTTCCTATCACGCATATCACCCTTCGGAAAGGGCGAGAGGCGGGGCATCCTTGTTGATCAAAAATACCATTGAACACTCAATTAGTGCAACAATTAAGCTTGACAAACTGCAATTAAGCACGGTAAGCGTAAAAATTAAACTCATAAAATATGATTTTGCAGCTATCTATTTCCCCGCACGTGCAACGATGGAAAGAAATGATTTTATAAGTATCTTTGACTCAATTGGACGAAATTTCGTCATCGGAGGTGACTTTAACGCAAAACATATACCTTCTGGGGATCGAGATGCATTTCAGCAAAAGGTAGAGTTCTTTACGAAGCCGGTATCTAATTGGGGGTTGACTTCCATTCCTCAGGAAAACCGACGTACTGGCCCTCGGATACGGCAAAAACACCAGACCTTATCGATTTCTTCATCACGAAAGAGTTGTCGGGAAACTCTATTGTAGTTGATGAATGCTTCGATCTTTCTTCTGATCATTCACCGGTAATTTTGACAATTAACGGCTGTCTACGAAAAAAATAAAATCCGCTCAGACTAACTAACATGAAAACAATACTGTGAAAGTAAAATCGATCTCAAAGCGTCTCTTCGAACACCCCACGAACTTGAAGACGAAGTCGATCAATTTATTGAAGTAATACAATGCTCAGCCTTGGAAAATACTCCCCTTAAAGGGAAAATAACTACAAGTTGCGAAATAAAATATCTCTTGGAAATTACTCAATTGTTAAAGTAGAAAAGGAGAGTGCGCAAAAGATGGCAACAATCTCGCGCTCCACAGGACAAAACCATTCTTAACTACCTTTGTAGTAAACTTAAGAGAAAAATTCGAGACTTTAAAAATAGTGAAATTTCTACATACCTTGGAAGCCTAACCGCGGATAAAAGTACAAATTACTCGCTCTGGAAAGCCATGAAAGGCATTAAAAACCAAAAACGCAAGCGCCACCCATCAGGAAAATCAATGGAGAATGGGCGAAAAGTGACAAGGCAAAAGCCGAAATATTTGCCGAACATCTGGAAGAAACATTTAAACCATTTGATGGTCAAGCGTTGCTCGAATTTCCTGTCCTAACCGTGGCACTTGACAATTATAGAATAAAAAGTGTATCGCTACCCGAACTACGCTTCGAAATAGAGAAACTAAAATTAAGCAAAGCTCCTGGATATGGCTTAATCACAGGGCAGGTTCTTAAAGAGCTACCTAGGAAAGCTTTAATCAAGTTTGCCTATCTTATAAATGCATCGTTCAGGTTATTGTACGTTGCACGACAATGGAAGGTAGCTGAAGTTATAATGGTTCCAAAGCCCGGTAAACCACTAAATGACAAAAAATCATATATGCCAATATCGCTCTTAGCGATAATGTCGAAGGCTTTCGAAAAACTTTTGTGAAAGCGCCTACATCCGATTATCGAAAAACGTCGATTAATACCTGATCACCAATTCGGATTCAGGACTAAGCACTCTACAATCGACCAGGTTTACAGAATAACCAATGTAATTGGAAAAGCCCTAGAGGAGAAAAAAATATGTTCTAGTGTTTTTCTCGACGTCTCTCAGGCCTTTGATAAAGTATGGCATACGGGCTTGAAAAGCTAAGACAAGCTTTTCCGAAACAGTTATCTGATATCCTTAGTTGTTACTTATCACACAGAATCTTTCGTGTAAAACACGTGATTACTCTGAATTTAAAGAAATCGCGGCAGGAGTTCCCCAAGGAAGCGTTCTTGGACCGATTTTATTTCTAATATACACTAGTGATATTCCTCAGGAAGAAGGCACAATAGTAGCCAAATTTTCAGACGATACAGCTGTATTAGCGGTCAGTAATACCGTTGAATCAGCAACTAATAAACTCTAACGCTCTATTGACAAAATTTGTGATTGGACAAAGACTTGGTGTATTGCTCTCAACGAGGCCAAATCAATGCACATGAATTTACTTATAAAAATGGAGACAACTTACCCATTTTCATTGATTCGGTACGAATTCCGTACGCAAACGAGGCATGATATTTTGGAATGACACTCGATGCGAAATTAAAATGGAAACCGCACGTCAAGAAGAAACGCGAAGAGCTCGCCATTCGATGTAAACAAATGCACTGGCTGCTTGGTAGATTTTCCCAACTCAGCATGCAGAAGAAGCTGCTTTTATACAAACAAGTACTAAAACCGGTTTGGACATACGGTATACAACTTTGGGGTTGTACCAAATCCAGTAATATCAAAATTTTACAAACTTTTCAAAACAAAGTGCTAAGAAAAATAGTAAATGCACCATGGTTTATCAGAAACACTGATATCCACAGAGACCTACGTAAGTATGGCTACCGTCGAAGATGAAATAAAACATTTTGCCCGCAAACAACAGACACGCCTTCACGGTCATTGCAATAACACCATGCTACAAATTCGAGACGATACTAACCCAGTGCGCCGATTACAAAGGATATAACCATTTGAATTAGCGCAATAAGATGTAACCGCGTGCTTATGGCGGTATTAGCAGGTGCCTCCAGTGGGAAGCTGCCTGTCAAACGCGTATTTAACAGTTTAAATAAAACTACTAGATAGGAATAACCTAGTTGTAGTATGAAGGATTCGAAGGGAGGTGGTTTTTGTTTTCTTATCTTAAGTGAGAAAGAGTCGCATGTACGATTTTCCACCTACAAGGCAAAATTAAAGCCTTTAGAGATTGTGGCTTTTCTGTGACTGATATAGCGAAAAAAATCGGAAGAAGCAGAAAAGTTATTTACAATTTTATTCAAAATGGGGTAACGTATGTGAAAAATATGAAAGGTCGTACGCAAAGTGTCCTATCTTGTACAGATAAGAGGGCTATTCTGTGCAACGCTTCGAATTCGCATGATTCCTTGGGCAAAATCAAAGAAAAATCAGGGCTCCCTCGGGAAAGCAGTTTTCATCAAAAAATAAACTTATCAAAGCCATTCACCGACCCTGGACTTAATTTCCTTTGATTACATCAAAAATGTATATGATTCAATACCAAGTAGAATTTATGAGACAATATTAAACAAGAGAGGGTCTACCATTTCTAATATTTCTTAACTTTCTTTTATATTAATACTATTATTTGTTAAAATATTCGTTCCCACATAAAATATTATTTATTGTACATAATAATATGAAACAAGGAAGTGTGCTATTCAAGTGAAAAAAAAATCAAGCGGTATTTTTTTAGTATTTTTCTTTTTCGACTTGGTTTTCAGATTCTGTTGAATATTTTAAAGTATGGATTATTTGTTCCATAAGTCGTAACTTCTGTACTTGAAATAAAAATTCTAAAAAAAATCCTGACTTTATTGAGAAAAATATATGAAGACTAGAAAAACAGTTGGAATGGTGTGCTAATCTAGTAAAACGCAATAATTTGCTCTTTTATTTATTAATTTTCTTTCTCTCTATTTCACATAATTCAATGAATTCAAATCTTTATTCTGCAATTTACATATTGACCATATAAGTACAATGGAATGTTCTTTAAAATTGGACCCCAAACTTGTTCGGGGATTTGTCAATTCTAAGAAAAAACCGACGGTTATCTATCGAAGCTTACTTACAATAGTTCTACAACTTTGCTAGATGCAGCAATATGTTTGCAGTTCATTTCAGTAAGTCTTTAGGGAGACCCCTCTTCACATAGATGATCAATATTTTCGTTGTCTAACTAGCTGTTCCCAAATAAGTTTTAGTAGTACGAGGGCGGGTCAATAAGTCCGTGACTTTTTGAATTTCTGACCTCTGTACTGAAACGGCAACACTGCTCCTGTCAACAGGCATCTGTCAGTTGACTCCTGTCAAAATTTAAACTTGCTGCGTCAGTTAGTTTGTGTTTGACAGCTATTTTTATCAGACTACTCACTAATTTGAGGAGAAAATGGAAAAAAGTGAATTTCGTGTGCTTAGTAAGCATTATTTCTTGCGAAAAAAACCATTACCGAGACCAAGGCTAAGCTTGAAAAATACTATGGGGACTCTGCACCATCGATTTCAATGGTAAAAAAGTGGTTTACTGAATTTCGTTGTGGCCGTACAAGCACTGAAGAAGCCGAACGTCCTGGACGCCCAGTTGAGGTCTCTACACCCGAAACAATCGAAAAAATTCACGATATGGTGTTGGCCGACCGAAGATTGAAAGTGCGAGAGATTGTGGAAGCCGTAGGGATCTCGCATGGCTCAGTGGTTTCAATTTTGAATGATCACTTGGGCATGAGAAAGCTTTCCGCAAGAAGGGGGCCGCGTTTGCTCACAGTCGACCACAAACGCAATTGTGTAACAACTTCACAGGAAGGTTTGGCGTTGTTTAATCGCAATATGGAGGAGTTTCTGCGCCGTTTTGTAACCGTGGACGAAACATGGATCCATCACAACACACCAGAGACCAAACAACAGTCAAAACAGTGGGTTTCTAAGGGTGAATCGGCGCCAAAGAAGGCCAAGGTGGGTTTGTCAGTCAATAAAGTTATGGCGACTGTTTTTTGGGATGCACGCAGGATAATCCACATTGACTACCTTCAAAAGGGAAGAACAATCAATGGGGAATATTATGCCAACTTATTGGACCGATTGAATGACGATTTGAAAAAAAACCGACCTCATTTGGCCAAGAAAAAAGTTCTTTTCCACCAAGACAATGCAAGGGTGCACACATGTGCAGTCGCCATGGCAAAAATCCATGAATTGGGCTATGAATTGCTCCCTCATCCACCCTATTCTCCAGATTTGGCTCCGAGCGACTACTTCTTGTTCCCAAACCTGAAGAAATGACTTGGTGGAAAAAGATTTGACTAAAATGATGAAGTCATCTCGCAAACAAAGGTCTATTTTGAGGACCTCGACAAATCATTTTTTTTGGAAGGGTTACAAAAATTGGAGAAGCGTTGGACAAAGTTTATAGAGCTCAAGGGAGACTACGTTGAAAAATAAAATTATTTTTTTATCAAAAAATCTGTGTTTTATTCCAAAAGTCACGGACTTATTGACCCGCCCTCGTATCTCATTCGATTTGGAAACAATTTTAAAATGTATTTCTTCTCTGAAGAATGACTATTCATCAGGTCCGGATGGCATTGCACCGATTGTTCTTAAAAAAATGTATCCATGCAATTGCTCCATATCTTAAGTATCTGTTTGAATTGTCCATTAGTACTGGTAAATTCCCTAATCTTTGAAAAACTGCTTTTATCACACCGGTCTTTAAAAATGGCGAACGTGGTAATACACTCCTGGCCACTTGAATAGGACACCCCTTACGTCTGTTTTCTATCCTTCATTGCACCCATACCAAGCATACTAGAGACTTAATTTTTTTTGTAAATTAAATTTAATTTAATTGCTGTTATTTGATCAAAAGGGAGATTCGATGCTAAAGCTTTAAGTTTTAACAAAATATTATCAATAAAAAACCAGCAAAATGCGTGGTCGAAAATTTGATTGACACTTTAATAAAAAAAAAAGTTAGTGTGCTTAAGACCACACGATTGAAGTAAAACTTCTTTCGTTCCATCTAATTTAAATTGTGGGCGGTGTCAGTGGGCAAATTTTTGAGAGTCTATATTATAAATTTCAGCTCCCTAGCTCAAACTTTGGTTTTTTGCCCTCCGACCTGAAAATCTGACGATGACAGTGACGCTCTATATTTCCAACTAATGAACTGCGATTCATGGACACAATGACTTTACTCACTTCCGGTAAATTCCATCTATCGGCAACTGTTTTAGATATAGCTTTCTCCTTTGGATCGGTTTGGATAGATGATGAGCTAAGTATTGCCCTCTATTGAGGAGATTCAAGGGTGTTTACCCATTCCACGAACCTTTCCGCCGATTAAATTTTATGGGTTGTAACAAAAGACCAACGACCATACCACGTCGAGTTAATCGGTTCTCGTCAGATCACCGTAATTAAACGACGTTGGGCGCGGTTAGTACGTAGATGGGGGACCGTTTGAGAACAACCGCGTGTCGTTGGCCAGTCCCATCTACAGAGTTGAGGTAGATAATATACGTGGTATCACAATGGACCTAAATTGGTCTAAGTGTGTCGGCTTCTGCCGACAGCCACATAAACCTAACCTAACCTAACAAAAGAGTGTACGATACGCAACGTAACTCTATCTCTTTCTATCTTCATATCTTCATATTTCTATAATTTCCTCTCAACTTCCATTTTGCCGGAAATGTACGTTCGTCTACACTTCCGTGACGCACATAGCCAAATTCAGTGAAATCGAGCTCCAAGCTAATTCGATGGCTTGGGTTAGTTCGGGTATACTCGAATATTGTTGTCCTGATCTGTATACTTGACGTAACCATCCGAAAACATTTTCAATAATATTTAAATCCGGAGAATAGGGCGGCCAGCTCAATAGCTCCACATTTTGGTTCTATATATAGGTTTTAACTGCCCGAGCTGTATGTATTGGCGCATTATCATGTTGATAAATCCACGGCAGAGGTCCAAAAAGGGTATGAAAGTATGGGAAGCCTTTTTCAATATGCCATTGTAAGACAACGCATTCATTGTGGTTGACATAAATTGTAGTTGGCAGGTTCCATAATATGAAATGGCCCGCCACACCATCACACCTCCAAATATGCTATGCACCCGGTCCAAAGAATGTGTTTCTTTGTGGAGGTTATGGAAATAGTAGCTATAGTCATCGGGATCTTCAAAATTAAATTCTTTTTCATCGGAGAAGACTACTCTATGCCACTCCGAAGTCCAGGTCACATGTGCGCGACAAAACTGAGGCATTGCTCTTTTCGAACCGGTGGCTTCTTCTTGATTTTCAGTATTTTCAGATGTTTAGCTTTCGAAATGCCTTTCGTAGATTAGCCCTTTTGGTGAGCATATTGATACTGGTGCAGATGCATGCTGTTCATTGAGCATTTTCTAATATGAACGTCGATAACCCTTTCGATTGTTTTCAGAAAAAACGATGTCAATCTTATAGGGCGATGTCAATCTTTAGGTATGAATACCACGTTTACCTCCCTCCTGGTATATATCCCCAGACACCAAATAACAGACAAGGACATACAAGCCATGGACCCACAGCTCATTCTCAGATTCGCCAAAGAAACTGGACTGGATGCTGTGCTCTAGGGAGTGTGTCCTGCCAAGGATAAACTACGTAACTATAAGTTGTACCTAGTCAGTAGTTGGTCAGTGTCTAACATAACGAACTGGCGCGTGTCCGGTATTGCACCTTATCTCGAATGTAATGTGCATATCCGATAAAGATGCCTCACCAGACACCTGCCTGTCCTCAATGATATAATGAATAAAAGGAGATGAGATGGTAAGGTCCAAGACCTCTTCTCTTATACAGTTTCTAAAAGTGAGTTTATCACCCTTTTTCTGAAAAACGGAGTTATTGCTACGAGTATATAAGTATTCTAAAAGCCAATCACCTCTTTTCATTGCATCACTGCTGCCCCAAATCGACTTGAACCATATACTCTCTAAGAAATAATCAAGTATAAGGATTTTTACAATCCGCCCATTGACACGTTGACAACCTCAAAAAAAAGGCAATTTGTCCAAAAAAACCGAATTTTAAGCTAAAAAAGTGAAATTGGTTACATATTTTCTTTAGGTGCCCAAAGTCCTTGTTCGTTAAGATTTTTACTGTTGTTTCGCGTGACACTTGAACATACGGGATGCAATGTGCAGTATGGAAACAACTCGAACTATTCCAAACCTGCACCGGATTCCGGCAAGGACATGCGCCATCGTGTGTCTTCTTCAACCTTGTTCTGGAACAGGATACGCGGTCGATATCGACATCGGCCGATCGAAGCGTGCCGTGGTAGAGGCCTTCATGGTGATTAAAGAACAGGCGAAATTTGTTGACTTTTAACTTAACGAGGAAAGAGCAAGTAATTATATGCGTGCTTTTATATACATTTGTCCTTAAATGCATCTACTTGAGGGACTTCAGCATCATTCTCAAATTCGTTCACTTCGCTGTGTTAACCAGGTATTCAGCTGCTGTAAATTATTGTTATTTTTGTTCGCTTTGGGTTCCGGAAAATTGGATATAATGACCACACCCTATACGCTACACCCGAAGAGAAATGTAAATTATAATGTTTCCCTGCAAACCTTGTCCTAAAAAGTTCGAATTTAAAATTTAATTTCAATTAAGTTCCATGACAGCATTTCGATAGTACATATTATATTCATTAAATCAACGGTCCCTTTCCATTCTTTAATAATAAATAAATAAATTAATTGTTAACTTCTATATTTTAAGCAGGAACGATAATAGCTTTAAATATGTGTACATATGTGTTTGTTTAAAATGTTAAACCTTGTTATTGAATTTATTTTGTAAATAGTGTTTTTAAGCAATTTCAACAATTTCAATTCAATGTTTTATTAATTACAGGTTAATTAATTGAAAATTGGTTTATCTACTCAAAATCATGTACGCACAATTATTCAACAGGCTATCATTGATGGAGTTCCTGCTATTCTTCTTTAAAAATAAAATTCGCCATAGGGATAGCCAAACCACTTTCGACAATTTTCAATCTTTCTTTCTCCAGGGGACTATTTTTGGAAAGCAGGAAAAAATTTTTTTTTTCCCAAGTTTTTAAATCTGGGTCAAAGCAAAGGCACAAATTATAACACAATTTGTTAGATTTTAGTCGAGTCTCTGGATATCCACTCGTCCCCTTTAAAGCGGATAAAATTGTAATTTGAATCGCAAAATTCAAAGATTAAACATAGGGACGGGCTACAGTCCGCTTGGGCGAACTGTTGGATAACCTATTCTTATTCCTATCCCTCATAAGTGGGCGTGACAAAAGTAGTGTGGTTGAATTGTTAAGAACGCTCTACATATTTTGTTATATAACATTTAAAGGATTTTATAAAAAAAAACGCTCCCTAGCTCAAACTTGGGTGTTTCAATAAAATTGTTTTATTTAATTGTGGGCGTGTCAATAGGCGGATTTAAAAAAAATTAACACATGAGAATAAAGCGCCTATAGAGAGTATATATTATAAATTTCAGCTCCCTAGCTCAAACTTTGAATTTTCAAAAAAAAAAAAAATTAATTATGGGCGTGTCAGTGGGCGGATTTTGGAAATATTTACACATGAGCATAAAGGGCCCATAGAGAGTATATATTATAAATTTCAGCTCCCTAGCTCAAACTTTGGATTTTCAAAAATTAATATACCCTTATAAATTTTATAAACCTTATAAACCTTATAAAAAATTTATTTATTTGTGGGCGTGTCAGTGGGCGAATTTTGAAAATTTTTTATCCCGAGCAGTTTTAGGAGTTATAGATCATATATAAAATATTTCAGCTTTCTAGGTCAAAATTCGATTTTTTCCAAAATTTTGTTTTTTTGAGTTTGTGGGCGTGTCTGTGGGCGGATTTCAAAAAATTCGTAAACTTGATTATTTCGGGACCCTAGAGAGTATATGGTTAAAATTTCAGCTCTCTAGGTCCAGTTTAAAGGCCTAATTTTTGCCGACAGACGGACGCAGGGACGGACGAACAGACATGGCTAGATCGACATTACTATCGATGCTAATCATAAATATAGTAACTTTTAGGGGTCTACGGGTATTAAGGTATGTTACAAACTATGCGTCAAAATTAATATACCCTTAGAATAGGGTATAAAAATAGAAAATTTGTACTCAGCGATTATTTCATTATCTACCATCAAGTATCCCACAGGGAAGACACCTGGGTCCGTAACTATTTTTAGTATTTGTTAAATTCTATGTATATCTCCAACGTTAGCGTATGATCTGTTTTCTACTGTTAGAAGATCTGAAAGGATTAGTTCATTTCATTGGTGCCAAAGAAACCACCTCCTCCTTATATTTCTAAATGTCAAGTCTTATCGTGCTTCGAAAACCGATACCGTGGCCCAGAAGAAAGATCTTGAAATTATACGAAATACATACCCCACTTTTTCACATAATGATAACAGTGAAAGCTGTACTTGCGGGCGCTCCTACATACAGTGCTCTTCACTTGATTAGACGCACACATTTTTTTTACATAAATTTAATTTTTTGTTAGTCCGTGTAACAATTATCAAAATATTGCATTTATTAGAAAGGTTATTAAGTTCTCCACAAAAGAAAACACAAACAAATGGTAGGTGAGTGGAAGTTAACGGATGTTTTTTCTCTTTCTTGCCTATGCTGTGAGAAAAAGTGCAGTTTTTTTTTGTTTACATGATTTTTTTTTTTTTTTTTTATAAAAAGGAAATCCAAATCCCAGAGCACTCAGACTCGGTAACGGTCCATTGTACTACCAGGCAGAAATCCTCCTTTTGGTGTAGAGGCATGTGAATGGGTGGAGTATGTTGTTGTTCTCCATGGGGATTGAACCTGCACCGCACAGGTCACAAGTCAACACACTAACCTCTACACCGTCGCCACCATCGTTCACATGATTAGACGCACCTGTAAAAAAAAAAATTTAAAAATGAAATATAGAATTTTTAATTTACTTTTTTCTCTTTTATTTTTATCTTTGTTGTTTTTTTTTATATTTTCAGTACTTTGTACAACCACAATGTTTTAAAATCACATCAAAAATCCAATTTTTAAGTGAATCATACAGTTTTTCTAAATAATTTAAGGGAATCGGCCTCCAGGCTATGCTGCCTACCTCCTTCGTAAGCTTTACGCGTGAGCCATCCCCGAACATTTTCAATTATATTGAGGTCAGGTGAATAAGGTGGCCACGGCAACAATTCCACATTTTCTTCGGCAAGAAAGCTTTTCACTACACGAGCGTTGTGGATTGGCGCTTTGTCTTGTTGTAATAACCACTGTAGAGGTCCGAACAGTTCCGTCATTGTGGGGAAGGCTGATTGCAAAAGGGCTTTGTAGGAAACTCCCGTCATTTTGTTGGAAATGAACGCCCCACTGTACGAAATGGCTCCCCAAACCATTACTCCTCCTTGCCTCGAATGGTGACGTGTCAAAAAATCTTCCTTTTTTCTAAGACCATGGAAATAGTAGTTGTAACCATCACGGCCATCCAAATTAATTTTTTTTCCTCTGAAAAAAACACATTTCGCCAATTTAGCGCTCTTCCAATGTTGGTGTCCCATGTCATATAAAGGCGTGCGAATTTCAACCGCTGTTCTTTTCTAACGACGTTTAGTGGTGGCTTTTTTAGATTTTTTCTAATTGTAGATGTTCTGCACTCAAAATAGCTCGCCGAACACTTGATGCAGTTATCAAAGCTTTTTCCTTTATTTTGCTTGTGGAGGCAGCTGAATTTGACGCTATTCTTATGATTTTTCTTTTGTGCTGAGGTGTTAAGGCGGTTTTTGTCCTTCCCTTGTAATTTTTACTGTATGAAGCACTGCATTTTAATGTAATTTCTCAGAACGTGGTCACTTCGGCCTATTTTCTTGGCAATGCTTCTCATTGAAAACCCTTCAGAATGCAAGGCGCCAATTTTGCCGTTTTCTTCCGCGGTTAAAACATGTTTTCCCCCATTTTTAATGAAAATTAATAGAAAACACTCCTTGCTTCTTAAACTTTGTAGCTAACTAAAATCTACGTAACAGATCGCGACCAACTAACTAATTTAATGGGTGCGTCTAATCATGTGAACAAAAAAAACTGCACTTTTTCTTACAGCATCGGCAAGAAAGAGAAAAAATATCCTTTAACTTCCACTCACCTACCACTTATTTGTGTTTTTTTGTTGGGAATTTAATAACCTTTCTAATAAATGCAATTTTTTGATAATTGTTACACGGACTAAAAAAAAAATTAAATTTATGTAAAAAAAAATGTGTGCGTCTAATCAAGTGAAGAGCACTGTATATGCGGACAATTCTCTTAAAAGGAATTGAATTTTCGGGTCTGTCTTCTTCTTTCTATTTACCGACGAGGTTATGAGGCATGCCTATTATTGGAGTTCGACCCCAAGAAAGTATCGTTAGACCTCCAGATCACTTCGTCACTGAGGTCAATCGAATCCTGTTGTTGTTGCATTTTTTTCATCCACGACTTTTTAGGGGTTGTGAAATCACAACAAAGGAAATAACACCTAACAAAATGAAACATGGCCCTATTGGGATGCTATTTCATTATGAAATTTTCCGGGCCTTATTTCAGTTTTTTATGTTTCTGAAAAGCAACAATCACTCTAGTAAGAATTATTTGAGGTAGAATGGGTTCTTCATAAGTTGGGGTAATTTTTAATGTCCAGTGAGGTTAAGCATGCATTTTGAAAAAAAAGTTGTCGGAAAAAAGAAGAAATGGCGAACTTTCCTCTATTTTTGACAAAACGGTGATATATTGAAAAAGTCGAAATATAAGAATACTGTGAGGTTGGTATGCTGCCTGCAGGGATTCCTGCAAGGCAAAGGTGAAACTTGTGGTTCATGGTTTCCATGTACATCCAATAAAAATGTCGAGCACAACCATGTGTCGGACGAAGCATCAAACAAAGAATTAAAAGCCATCAATAAAATTAAGGATGATAATCTAAATGTGGTAGGAGCACTCGGAGTATATAAGTAAGCTAAATGGAATTGGAACCGCCGTGAAAATTGTGAAAGGGTGTCTCGAAATTAACAAAATGTGTGAGAACAATTTGCTTTCATTGATGAACAAGATTTCAAAAATAATGAAAGTTTTTCGGCCACCATTCGAAAATTTCGTACAAGGTATGGTCAGAATTTTGATTTAACGTCGTAAACTGCGAAGAGAGTTGGTGATGCCAGATACACTGGTCATCCAAAAACAAGCCGTTCAAATGTCAATATTGAAGCAGTGCCCCAGAAGCGTAAATTCTGCTTATTTACGTACCCGCTAAGATGGAAATGGGCCTCATCACTCATGATTATTTTTGATGAAAAATCTTCTTCCTCTTGGTGGTGATTAAGGATGGCTTGAGCGTATGTTAGACGCGATTGGCGGTCAGCAGCTAACAGCTGATGCGCCGTCTGGACTTTGTACGGAAACATCTTCAAATCTTGTACCAAAATTCGCTGTAAAGACCGTCGACTGATACCCATTTGCGTGGCACGTCGTCTGGTCGATGTCGACGGCGCTTCCATGACATCTTCGGCTACAGCAGCAATATTCTCTGCAGAACGGCTACTCCGGGGTCTGCCACGCCTGGCAGCATCTCGTGTTGTGCCAGTCTCTTCGAGGCGAGCGGCTAAACGTCGCAGTGTTTCACCAGTAGGCGTTGGGCGGGTAGGAAATCTGCGACGAAATTCACGTTGTGCCAAAGTCACCGACCGATTATTGCTCAAATAAATAGTCACCAATATTCCGCGTTCTGGAGCAGTGTAGCGTAACATTGTTTATTAACGTGTATTTCGCATGTGTTTACTACACAAATGTCAAAACAGAACTGACATTAGGGGCCAATCGCAAAATTTATAGCATTTTCTGATAGGAGGATTACTTTTGCGCCACCTTGTACAAACAAATCTTTCCTATCATTCTACTTCTTCCTAGCTCCAGCGCCTAATAGTAGGCATTGAAATACATCCAAATTGGATTGCATTTTGTAGGTCTAGAATTGAAAAGTGTATGCGCTGTGTATATACAATATAAGGGTACTACTGTATCAATTACAGAAAAAGAATCCCCTTCAACGAATGCTAATTACATATATAAAAAAAAAACACCTGGTAACTTCGATATCATTTTTAACAATAAGAATGCATTCATACACACGAATGATCTGATCACGTGATGCACGAAACAATCCCTCGTCCACACTATAACTCGACAAAGTCTTATTTTTCGAAAGACTATGGATCTTTTTTCGAAATTGCTTCTAATCATATATGTTCTTTATTACGTCTTTCAGTTCATCGCTATGCCTATTTGATGACGCGCTAATCAATTCACAGACCAGCAATCATTGAATTTTGTTTGAAACTTACCGCACGTCGTTCGAATGAACATCTGCCTAACCAAATGCCAAAATAAATCGGTGTCAAGCACTGCAATTGGAAAATATCAGAAGACATCTGCCTCGGCACTCCATTTTGCAATAAGACATCGCCATCGATGCGATGAAGCATTACCTGCAAGTGCCGCATGTTAAATAATTTACTCAGGACAATATTGGTATCATTTAGTACACCCCATGAGTAGCTTTGTCTCCTGAGTCATGATGCAGCATAAGGTTCATAGTGTGTACGTACTCGTGTACGAAGTTGACATGCGAGGAGAATAACAAATAAATCTGCATACCTAAACGTGATGAACATATAAGTACATAATGTGTCCTCGTACGATACACTGCACAGAGGAGCATTTAATAATATGCATCCATAGATGCTGCTCCTATACTGTCGCCTGATGTTGTACATAAACAATTAATCGGTTCGCAGAACATCGTTCTCCCCTAAGGACTCTGTTTTCATCTATAATTGAAAATCCAATTAATCTGATACATGTAATACACACCCAGCAAATGTGTGCCCATGATCGCAACGCGGGCCTTGCTGCACAAGCTCCTTCGTCGACTCTTTCAAAATACTTCCAGCGATTTGGTGACAGTTTGCCTTATTCTATGTCACACAGGTATCGCAGAAAAGTGTGTTAATTATGCACAAGAAATACAGTGAAATCTGTGGATTGAATTTTGAGCTTCTTCAATCCGATAAATTGTCGCAGATTGCGACAGGTCTTAAAATCTGAGCACACGAGCATTTTGGGCCCCCAAGGACAATTTATTAAAAATTTAAGCTTTCTAGCTCGAGTTTACGGGCCTAGTTTTTGCTGACGGACTGACGCAGTAGTGCAAGGGTTAGTGTATTGGACTACTAATCTAAAGGCCTCAGGTTCAAATCCCGCCGGGGCCAAGTAACCTTTAAAAAAAAAATAGTGTGCTTAAGACCACACGACTGAAGTAAAACTTCTTTCGCTCCATCTAATTTAAATAGTGTGCGTGTCAGTGGGCGAATTTTGAAAATATTTACACATGAGCATCAAGGGCCCCTGGAAAGTCTATATTATAAATTTCAGCACCCTAGCTCAAACTCTGGTTTTTTGCAGGTAAATTCCATCTGTCGGCAAATGTTTTAGATATAGCTTTCTCCTTTGGATCGGTTTGGATAGATGATGAGTTTAGTATTGCCCTCTATTGAGGAGATTCAAGGGTGTTTACCCATTCCACGAACCTTTCCGCCGACTAAACTGTATCGGAAGTCTACGTTTGTCTACACTTCCGTTACGCCGGAAGTCTACATTGGTCTGCACTGCCATGTCGCATTCACCAGCTTACTCCCAAGTCAAGCGTTCGGAAAGAAGTTTTACTTCAAAAAGATTGTTCCACTGAACCTGTGGCGTACCCCACCTATCAATATTTCATCATGGCAAATAAATTACAATACATTTCAAAAATAACTACCGTCCGGATGTCCCGATACACACACCGGATCCTTCCCACGAACACTGCTTTCGACTACTGCGATCAGCTGAACGCAAAAAATTTGCATAAACCAGTATTTTTTTTTGCTAACACACGATTTATGACGATCTCAAACACAGAGACAACTGGTTATTAGGTCCGTTCGCGTACTTTATGTGTAGAAAAATGAATAGTGTCAAATCTCTAAAATCAAGAGAGAATCCTCTCATTTCTAAGAAAAGTACGCGAACGCTTTTGTGTAAAAACTTCTTAGTTTGGCTTGAAAAGAAGCAACAGTTGTTTTTTTTTTGCTGGCAAACTCATAGGATTTCATCATTTGACAGTTTTAATTTTCTTACCAGCTGAAATTCTGTGTGAAGAAAAATGAACGAAAGTACATTTTTCTTTCGTTCATCTTTTTTACAATTTCTCAGTACGCGAACGCGTTTGTGTAGTTTTGCACGAAAGTTTATATAAATTTACGTTTGCATATTAGTTCGCGAACGGACCTATTATTAATACTAGTGGCAAACAGACTGCGCGCCTTTTCTTTGCCGCACTTAACTCAAGCTGGTTCGTCTGATAAATGTTCGCAAGTCATGGTAGTTCAAATCGTTGATTATTTGTTAAACCAATCTTTAATTTTCTCGGTTTTATTCCAATTAATTTCTGAAGAAATATAGAAATATTTAAAGAAACCGGACAATAAAAATTAAAAGTGTTTAAACCCACGCCGTTCAAGGGTTGGCGAGAAATTTTATTTGCACGTGGATCAATTAATCCGCGGAATTAGATTCCCTAAAGTAAGCTTTGGAATTGCGTTCCTTTATGCACTCCAATTGAGATTAACATTCATCCTCAGGAAACTGCGGATATCTTTCGTGAGCTAAAGAGTGTTCTGGTGACCGCCAACGTGTTCGACTCGATTACACAACGGGGCACCTCAGAAAGAACAACCGCTCGTCTACCAGTATTCGCCAAGAGAATCCGCAGCTCATTTTACCGGAGCCCATGCCAGTCCTGATCTGCGGAGCACGAAATATCACTCCCGATCAAGTAGGATTTGGAGGCATAGACCGCAATACACGCACAAAAGCACATGCCAGCCATCTAGTGACATAACCTAGCCACATACCCATCATCAGCCCGCAAGAAAGAAGCTCATCTGATCAATTCTCAAACCGCTTGCAGTACCACGCATTAACTTCCAGCAAGATACTGACTAGCAAGGAGCACTGTATCATTAATTTAATTCAGCATAGCGCACATCTATCTGTACACAGGAATGCATATATAAGTGCATGAAACATAATATGTATAATATAATATAATATGAAACATAGTATGTATATATTATGTACACACCAAGATATATATATATAGGTATATATCATCATTAAATGCACACGTCACTTACGCGTACAATTTTAGTTTCGAGACAAAAAGATTCCAATTAATTTACCAACTTCTTGAATGAGATCATCTCACTATTATAACTAAACTAGTCTAACCTAAAGTATTAAAATCAATTTTTTTTTGCTTACACCGTAACTTAATCTAACCCCACTTTAAGCCACAGAAAAGCATTTAAGTTCATACGTGTACATAACCAATAATATAAATTCATAGTAATCAAATCAACTGGTCCAGCGAGAAATTTGTGCACAAACTTCGAAGCAGCAAGATCATCAAAAATGCAACGGATACAAAAGTGAGTACATTACATACACGACCTATCTTTTCATTGGCTTCCTAGTCCGGTCATTACTTAGCTAACATAATCATACATATTCATTAAACTTACATATTTTGTTTAAACTAATTTTGTTGAATTAAGATAAAATGTATAATTAGTTCAACACCTACATACTTTCATATTATACTACCTATTACCTACTTAATTAATATTGTTACGTGAGTCAAAACAAAAACAAAAATACTAAGATTTAGATTCTCTCGCGTTACATCTAAAATGATAATTTCCTTCCTGTTTATGAATTTATAATCCATTACATTAAATAAATATGTGTTGATCTTAAGAGATTGTTGAGATGTGTTAGTACATGTGTTTACGAATCAAGGGACTATCCTCAGAGAATACGAGGAGAGGATAGTCAAGTGACATTGGCTAATGCCAGTTGCAAGCGGAGGGTTCCTCCAGGTGTCACAACACCCACGACATCACCGCTGATGACGTCCATATACCTCTTTCCGTTCGTGAGAGTGTTGGTGAAAGTTCAGGAATATCAGTTCGGCGTCGTGGACAAGAATTGCAAATTTCATGAAGCTCTTGTTTGCATATATCAATATTAAGAGTAGCTGGCTTTGACATCCCTGCACTTTCTGTGCGGATTTCAACATTGAAAACTCAGCGAAACCATTACACCGTCTTCGCTCAGTCTACATTTTGCGGAAATAGGTATAACCAACCCTACAAGCAACACTGAGGGTAACGTCGGAATCTCTTTCTGAAAACTAGTTCTTTTGATCGTGGGCTTCTCTTCCGAAAGGAACTATTCCGAAGATATGCGCAAGACCTTTTCGAGCTAGTTTCGACCAATATTTTGTTCAAAACTTGCGTTATCATTTATTTTATTAAAATTATAAGAACATCAAACGCCACAAACTCAAACAGTTTACGGATAAAATTTAACTGAGCAGAAATAGTGTCCAAGTAATTATCTTCCAATAACTAAATTTCTCTGTATTTATGCAACTACATATTAAGGCAAACTGTCCAGTAAGCCCCCGCCCCCTAGGTTGATGGAGTCCCTGTATGCAGGTCTATTGTAAGGGTATATTAATTTTGACGCGAAGTTTGTAGACACCTAAAAGTTTCGGAATTTATGATCAGCATCGATAGTAATGTCGATCTAGCCCTGTCCTGTCCGTCCGTCCGTCCATAGGAATTTAATCTACTGCAGATCATCCCTTAAATGTAAAATTATAAGCAAATCGGTTGACACAGAGTTTTTGATTGTTGAGATCCATGATGGTTTCACTAAATGATTGATTGCTTGTGCCTATGCCCCGGCCCGAAGTTGCTCCCTCAGCCGTTTTTCTCTGTTCTTTCTCAATTCTCTCCTATCTATGAACACATAATAGTTTGTGGTGATTTCAATGCTGATTTGTTCAAAAACGATTCTCGTGCCTTCCAAATAAATGAATCTGCTTCCTCCTTAGGACCCCAAATAGTTAATGTCAATTATCCAACGCGTTTTGCTAAAAATTCTATTCCTACCCTCCTTGATCTGACAATTGTATCGGACCCATTGCCGGTTATCCTCTTTGACCAGCTTTCAATTGATCTTATATCGGATCATGATCTTCTCTTTTGTACATATATCATTTCATTTAAGGATTATAAGTCAATAAATATGGAAGACCTAAGAAACGCCGCATTTTGGGATGGTTGTCGCTCATTTCCTAATCCTGATGCCAAGCTAACCTATTTTCAAGATGTTAATGAGTTACATAACCAATTTGTCCCAGTCAAAACAGTAAGAGTCCGTAACAACAACTGTCCCTGGTTAACAACTGAAGTTGTCGCGACCATCAAAGCTCGTAATAAGCTTTACAGCAAATGGAAACATAGTCCATGTAATTCCAATTGGCTCGCTTACAAAGCGATGCGAAACCATTCGACAATTGTATTACGAAACTCCAAGAGACATTACTACTCCTCTAAACTGAATACTCATCTGCCAACTAAAAAGCTCTAGAGTAATCTGCGACAAATTGGTGTTTCCAGTGCAAAAAGTAATTTAAAATGTGAAATTGACCCCGATGTGTTAAATAACTTCTTTCTCGATAACAATACTGAGAAAGTCAATTGCAATATCTCAAATAATCATATTTCGCTCTTGCAGTTTGAACGAGGTTTTGAAATCGAATCTGTTACCGAAAATGATGTCATAAAATGTGTTGCAGCTATTAAATCAAATGCTATCGGCGAAGATGGAATACCAATACGATTTGTAAAACTAATTTTGCCCTATATTGTTTCTCACTTGACCCATATTATCAACCACTGCATTCCCACGGCAACTTTGCCAAAATCTTGGAAAATAGCTCGAGTTGTACCTGTTGCAAAGAAGAACACCCCGACATCTGCTGCTGATTTTAGACCAATCAGTATTTTACCGTGCTTCTCGATAGTCTTTGAGAAACTCATAGCAAGACAGGTTATCTCTTAATAGCCTTCTGTATGGCGGGCAATCGGGTTTTAGGTCTAACCACAGTTGTTCTTCTGCGATGGTTAATATTTTAGAAGACATAAGAAAACAGTTTGTTAACGGATGTGTAACGCTTCTTTGTCTGCTTGATTTCTCAAAGGCTTTTGACAAGGTTAACCATAAAATTCTTTGCTGGAAATTGCAACATCTCTTTGGTTTTGGTAACAGTGCAGTAAAACTTTTTGAGAACTTTCTTGCAAATAGATTTCAGAAAGTTATAACTTCCGATTCTACTTCCGCTCTTCTGCCAGTAAAGCAGGGTGTTCCACAAGGATCAATACTTGGTCCCATTATCTTTTGTATGTTTATAAATGAGCTCTCATCTGTCTGTAAACATACTTCGGTCCATCTCTATGCTGATGATGTTCAGCTCTACTTGGCCAGGCCATTTAATAATACAGCTGAACTTGTACGCAACCTAAATGAGGATCTCTTCAGTATTCATCTGTGGTCTGTAACTAATGGATTACTTCTAAATCCAAACAAGTCGCAAGTCATACCCATATCTAAAAAAAACTACCCATCCAAACTTTACCTGATGTCGTGCTTTCTGTTTTCAAATTAAAGGTTGTTCAAACTGTTACTAGCCTGGGATTTGTTATCGACTCTTACTTATCAGGATACGACCATATAAATTATGTAATAAGTAGGATTTATGGATGCCTTAGGAAACTGTGGATAAGTGCTGATTTTACTCCTATTGCCACTAGACGAAAACTTGTAATAAGTCTCATCCTACCCTTAATTCCGTATTCTGAAGTTGTATACTGTAATGTCGATTCCTTATCCCAGCGCAAGCTTCAAGTTGCTTTCAACGATACGGTAAGTTATATTCATAGATATAACCATATTTTACAACATGCAAAAAGCCTATTGGGTACAACCATTAAGCACTATATTGACGCTAGAAACTGTATATTCCTATATAACTTAATAACAACTAAGACTCCTATGTATCTATATGCTAAACTTAATTTTACTGGTTTTCCTTAGAACGCTTTGTTTAATTCCACCACGTTACAACTATCTTAATTCGTCTCGTCTATTCTTTAGTTATGCTGTAAAATTATGGAACTCCCTACCAACAAATATCAAAACCATCTCCAATGCCAATCGTTTTAAGAACACAGTCTTTTTACATTTCTCAAACCTATCCTAATGTCTTCATTCTAACTTTCCTCCTAACTTGAACTGTCATCTAATCTTATTCTATTTGCTTATGTTTAGTCTATTTTCCTATTCTCTCCTTTCTTCTTTATCGTACCTCTTATCTTATTCTAATTATATTGTAAACTTAATGGTAATTATAAGATTAACTTATTGTATTTTTGAAATTACTTTCTTATTGCCTTAACTCTAAGTACTATAAAAGATATTTATCTTAATGTATCTTAATTTTGTATAATAAAATTGAATTGAATTGAATTGAATTTAAACTGGACCTAAAGAGCTGAAATTTTAACCATATACTCTCTAGAGGCCCGAAATAATCCAGTTGAAGAATTTTTAAATCCGCCCACAGACACGCCCACAAACTCAAAAAACAAATTTATCGAAAAACTCGAATTTTATTAAAATAAATAAAACAATTTTTTTGAAAAACCAAAGGGAGTTGAAATTTATACTACACTTTGATCTTAGATATAGGGCCGAGAAGCGATGTGCGATATGCCGACGACCTTGCCTTCTCCTTATTAAACGACGTAGGGCGTGGTTAGTACTAAGATGGGGGACCACTTGGAAATACCGCGTGTTGTTGTTGGGCATCTCTTGCGAATGTCTGACAAACATGTCATGAGAAAGCTTCTCAAATTTCCCGTTCGGATTCGGCATAAAACTGTAGGTCCCCTCCACTTAGCATGAAAGTGGTTGGAGAAGCTAGTTTCAGTCCCTGTTTGGGCCGTTACGGCCTATTATGTATGTTTGTGTGGATGGCAACGCAGTATGAAGATTGCTCTCGGCGCTCAGACTCTAGCTGCACATTTTAAAACTCTATTGTCGGCCGAGGAGGATCTTCATTCTTTCAGCTTTGCATTACCAAACACGTGCGTTCTCGAGCTAGATGCACCTATTTCACGAAAAGAATTGGAAAATACTCTCTCGCAAATGAAAAACAACAAGGCCCCCGGAAGTGATGGAATACCAGTTGAATTTTTCAAATATAGTAATGACCTTCAAAAAACTATATGCTGGACTATGCTAACCTCCTTTACGAGAATGCCTGTGTTCCTTTAAGCTTCCCAAAAGCTCTCTTATTTGTGATTTTTAAAAAAGGAGATCCTAATCAACCTGAGAACTACAGGGGAATATCTATTCTCAACTCTCTAAGGAAGATATTTGCTGGGATTTTATATGGAAGGCTCTCCACCTGGATTTAAAGGACCAATCGACTTAGCACTTTTCAAGCAGGATTTCGCTCTGGATTTTCTACATTGGATCATATTTTCGCATTGATAAGCATTGCTAGGAACCACATCGAAAAAAACAAAAAACTGTATGTCTGTTTCGTGGACTTTAAAGCAGCGTTCGATACAGTAAATAGGCAGGCGTTGTTCTATAAATTGACGACTATTGGAGTATCTCAAAAATTTCTATTGCTATATTTCAAATTCCTCTCGTCCTCCAGTGCAGCAGTATGGGATGGCTCTAATTTATCAGAGTGGTTCGTTACCTCTGCAGGTGTCCCACAGGGATGCATTCTGAGCCCTCTGTTGTTCGCTCTTTTCATTGATGATGTGTCTTCTATTCTTCCTGGCGGTGTACTCTTTGCGGGAACTCTCATCAAAGTATTGCTTTACGCTGATGATTTGGTTTTGCTGGCGGACAATCCTTTCTCGCTGCAACTACAAATCAACAAACTGATGGCATACTGTGATACATGGGATCTCCACATCAATATACAAAAAACGAAGGCGATGGTGTTTGAGAGCCGAAAATGTAGAAGACTCCCTGAAGAAGCTTGGCGAATTGGTAACGAGCAAATTGATACAGTGCTGGAATTTAAGTATTTGGGAGTATTATTCACGTATAATCTAAATCTTTCAAAGCATGCTAAAGCAAAAAGTGGAGAGGCTAAGTTGGCGCTTAATTTGATGTGGCTAAAATTTTTCGCTAAACAGAATATTGACCATTCGTCCAAATTCAAAGTGTTCAATGCAACAGTCAACACCTGTATGTGATATGGTACACAGGCCTTTGGAGTAATTGCCTTTGAAGAATTTGAGGCGGTTCAGAGAACTTTCTTCAAACGCAATTTTAGATTGCCGAATTCCACACCGACTTATGCAATACACGTAGAGTCTGGTCTACCACCAATCTACATAAGGAATCTAATAGCAAATTCTGCCTATTGTTTTAGAGTGATGAGTAGAAGTGTCGCAAATCTCCACAGAGTAATAATGGCAAGATTACTACGAACCAATGCTTCACCTTTCAGAGAATGGAATCAGATAGCCTTATCCCACGACCTCTCACTGTCGTTAACAGAAAGCAATGTTAATGAGTGGCCTGATATATTTGCGACAATTATCTCAAAAATAGATGACCAGGGGCCTATAACACAGAACATCAATTCAACAACTCAACAGGCACTTGTAGAATTATGTTTATTTGACAAGTGTAGATTAAAGCTGTAACACAACAAAAACCGTAACAATTGTTAAAATCGAAGATTTCCCTCGATATGTTGAATCAGTTTAACAAGTCAGTCTTACCCGATGAGTCGGAGAATTTGTGCAGAAAAAAAGATAAGCCTCCTATCTGAAATAAGAGAAAACAAACATATTTTGTTTGGTGCATTCTCTGATTTGTTAACAAAAACAAATAAAAGTGATAAATGGCGTGAAGTATTTATATTGTCACAAAGATTAAATATAGTTCCTGAAGGAAAAGACTGGACGTATATCAGGGATGTGTTTTGGCAAAATTGTAGGAAATATGCTGTGGTAAGTATTGATTGCAAGAAAAAGTCGAAAATGCATAATGAAAACGGAAAATTATTGATAGGCCAAGTTAGATAACGCGAAAAAAACATCGGAGTTGAAGACTCTATGGACCCAGGAAGTAATGGTTCGAGCTAACAAAATCTCATTTGTTTTTACATATTTACACATACATATTTGTATATTGTTTTTTTTTCTCAGATTCTCGTCCTACTGGAAGTGGAAATATGACGCAGAGTAATTCTGCGCCTCTGTCTAACCCTGTGCGCAAAATAATAGGTAGACATATTATATAATACTCGTACATGGGTAGATATATGTAGTGATGATTTAGTTTTAATATAAATAATTCCGCCGTTACAGGGAGAAACCAATAACCAGAAAGGAATGTCCAATAGTTTAACAAAAACGTAAACTTATGATCCAACATTTAGAGTTGGTTAATTATAAAACCAGACTGGAGATCGCACTATTGGAACAAAAATTGAGTTATCCTCCGTCGACTTTAACCAAAAGTTTGGCGGATGGTGAAGCGGGAAAAATTGTTGCACAAGATTTGTCTAGCAAATTACAAACAGAAAACAATGATGATGATTTCCATTCTGAGGATGAAAACCCTGGTACTACGTTATATTTAGACCAATATTGAGCATTTTTTTTATTAATACCTAATTTTTTTTACAACGTAAATGAAATGTTTATTTTTTAAAATGAAAATTAAAGGAAATGAATAAATATTTTGCGTACACATAGCCTGTTTATTTTTATTGCTGATTTTGAAAGAAGTTCAAAAGCTGCTGCTGCCTTAACTGTGCACCTTGGGACGGTGATGGAAATAATACATCCGCTTCATTATTTGTTTCCTCTTGCTGTTGAGGGTTTTCTTCTTGCACCGTATAGGTATCGGTCATATAGCTACGAAACATATTGCATAGAGTAGCACAGCATTTAAATATATTTGCAGCAAATACGGGCGCAACTCGCAGGTGATTCAGGCATGGGAAATTTTCTTTCAGAACTCCGAATGCACACTCAACTAAGCGCCGTGTTTTTTTATGAGCCCTGTTGTATCGGAAAATAGATACTGTGTTTGCGATTGAGGTTGAAGGTGGCATTAGCTATGTTTTTAATGGGTAAGCGCTGTCGCCTAATATTACGGCATTGGGATACGGTCTCCATCCACTTTCCATTTTTTGATAAAGCGTACTATTCCGCAGTACTCTTGCATCATGAACACTGCCCGGGAAGTTAGCACTAACATAATAGAATCTTAGGTCTGGTCCACATACTGCCATACAATTCAGCGAATGCTTACCATGCCGATCAATGAAAGCTGATTCATTGTTTGAAGGTGCATCAATGTTGATCAAAATACCATCGATCGCACCGCAAACTTCCGGCATTCCACCTTTCTCAAAAAACTCCTGTATGGTAAGGTGTATACTATCAGGCCAACACACTTGTTTCGGAAATTCAATTTCATTCACTGCAGAAGTGACTTCTTTTACACACCGACAGACTGTCATTTTGCTAACACCGTGGACGTCACTTATAACATGGTACTGAGGTCCAGTCCCAAACCAATGCAAGGCTATTAATATTTTCTCCCTACCACTAAGCGCCTTGCTTTTAATAGTTGGCAAACGCAATTTATGTGAGAGACTTTCAGTCAGGTAATCAACAACTTGTACTGGCACACGAAATTTTTCAACGAACAAATTGGAATCTATTTCGAAATTTATTCTGTCTTTAAATACTTTTATATTTCGTAAATTCTCACTGTCACTGTCTGACTCAGAATCAAAAAAAAACATTATTAATGGCAAATTGTTAGGTAGCTATTCACTAAATAAATTTTAAATGACCTTCCTGTATCACACTTTGCAAACACTATTGCAAATGTTTATTTCTAACAAGTCGGTCACCGTCGGTTAGAATTAATCAACTCTTTAACAAATGCATTCTCTTTTCTTTAAGCACTTGTTGTTTCCAGTTACAGAAACAGTAGAATTATCAAATTTCCCACTTGTTAAATTGCTCTAAAACAATTGTTGAGGTGCTCGCAGATTGGGTAGTACGTGTTACACAAATTTTCAACAGTTGTTGAATTTCGCTTGTTTAACAAGCACTTGCTGTATTGTGTTATAGGTCCCAGATCTTCAACGAACACTTAACCAGGGCATCATCGTCAACTTCCAGAATACTTACTGAAGACAGCTACTTTAATGTAAAGAATTCAGCATACAAAATAAGCATGGTATTCAAAGCGAGAATCGAAATCCTTAACCTAAATTTCATCCCTCATAGAGTCGATCTTCAACAAATTTGTTATCTGTGCAACAGAAGAGAGTTAGGCGATATTTACCATTTTATTGCAGTTTGCCCGATCCTACAAGAGATTCGACGACTGTATTTTCAAGAAAGTTTTTTGTCCGCTAATTCTCTTTACGAAATATTAAATGGTGCTCGAGGTTGGACTACCCTGTATAGTTACTGCAAACATGCTCTAATATATCGTAATAGCTTTTGTGAAAAACCACGTTTTATGCCTATTATTGCTTTTATGTTCCAAATCATATAAAATTGTTATCTTTTTGTGTTCCAAATCACTCCAAAATTGTAACCCCTTTATGTTGCAAATCATTAAAATTGTTAAAACTCGCTTTACTCATCAATTTTTTTTTTTTTTTTTTTAAATTGTAACATTAATATTGACTTTTTACTGTCATACTTTCATCTCCTTTTTCTTTTTACTTTATTACTTTTGTTTTATAATGTCACTTCCGGCAGACGGCAGCATAGCCATGTCCGTATTCTTAAGTAAAGTATAACTTGTACACCTTTTGTTATTAGTAAAAAAAATAAAGAAGAATAGAATAGAATAGAATAGTATGTATGTGTAGTTGAAATTTATAACATGGACTCTCTAGGTGCCCTTTATACTTATGTTTAAATATTTTTTAAATTCGCTTACTGATACGCCCACAATTAAATAAAAAAGAATAGGGTATCCAACAGTTCGCCCAAGCAGACTGTAGCCCGTTCCTATATTGTGCTTTTTGTTTGCTCTCTGTATTATTTATTTACGATTTTTTACGAAGTGGTCTTAGCAAAGTTAAGGTTCTCATTTTGAAATTAGCGGTTATGTCAATAAAGAAAACTGTCGCATTTGGGCTGAAGAAAATCCTAGAGGATTGTTTGGAAGGCCAATGAAACCAAAAAAAGTTGCTGGTTGGTGTGGATTTTAGTGTGATGGCGTAATTGGTCCATTTTTCTTCGAAGATGAAAATGGCAATGCAGTTACTGTGGATGGAGCTCGATATCAAGCGACGATTAGAAACTTTTTGTGGAGTCAATTGGAAGATGTTGATGTGCAGAGTGTGTGGTTTCAACAGGATGGTGCAACATGGCACACAGCAATCTCAATCGATCTTTTGAAAGGGAGGTTTAACAATCGCATAATTACCCGAAGAACAGATGTGAATTGGCCACCAAGATAATGCGATTTAACACCACTTGACTTTTTCTTATAGGATTTCTTGAAGAGTAAAGTTTATGCCGATAACCCTCAAACTGTTCAACACTTCAAAGACAACATCATCAAGGAAATGTCGCTTATGGAACCATTATTATGCGAAAAGGTGATTCGAAATGTTGGTAAAAGGTTGACAGTCTGCCGACCTAGCAGAGGAGGTCACTCAGACGACATTCTTTTTCATTATTAACCAGAACCATACAATAATTTCCAATATAAATAAATACAGATTTCACACAATTTATGTCTTTCATTCAAAACTTAAAAAGATACCTCAAATTTGAACACCCTTTACAACGAGTATGTATATTCACGATTCAAGAGTGAGAGTGAATTTTTTTTTTCGATTTCAAATGCTTCCTACATTTTTGTGATAGATGCCATAAAAAGTGCAATGTCGATGGGGGCATGTTACCGCCCTACAACCCCCTGCTAGGGCTCACTGTTGGATTTGGAGTGTATGCGAGCTTGGGGTATTTAAAACTGTCTGGCATTTTTTCCAATTCATTTTTTCAGACCCTTTTTCGATATAAATGGAAAAAGACCAGACACTTCATTTCAGAAAAGTCGGGCATTTTTTTCTTCGGAAAAAGACCGGAAGTAGAATGAAGAATTTTCTGGCGTAATTTCTGGGAGTCCTTTAAGTAGTGTGAAGCTTAAATCTTAAGACGAATTTGTTAATGTTTTTTCCCCAGTCTGAAAATTTTCAATGCTTAAAAACTCTACCTCAACAAGTATCGGCAGGACGAGCTTAGAATATTCAGGAGGCGTCCCGAAAACGATGTCGATTGAGGTCGAACCGATGAACCCCACTACCGGACCAGTAGACTGCAGTAAAGCGGGAGGGTAATGATCCCCTAATCCTGGTCATAGCCTCGTCGTGAAGGAAGAAGAAGGCTCTTTTCCATGAAATCTTTCTCAGATCTTTGAACTTCGATTTCGAGCAAGCTTTGTTATTCCCCCATCCAATCGAAGTAATTAAATTATCGGTCTTTTAACTAACAACACAAGGGAGTACTAGTAGCGATTATTTTCACTAAATTTAGCTTCGTTTTATCGAAAACTTCAAAGCTCTCCTGGCAAGTTCCAAAACCCCACCGGATGTTAATTTACAATTAAACTAAAATCCCTCCCCCATTACTAATAAAAATGAAGAAACCTCTCTACCCAATAAAACAATTAGCAACAAGTTTCCACATTGATTGACTGAAAATCTAAATTACAATATCTTGCCGAAGGAACCCCAACAAACAGCATAGGACACCAGTTTCAACCTACTCCCGAAAGGAATAAACTTTATCGCACACAAAACATCTGCATTTTGGCTACGTGCCTAACAAACTTCAAGTCATTGTTGTGATTAATTGTTTTGCTGTGTGTTGAAGAACTTCGCACTTAGTGTTCGTTCTTCGTTTAAACAAAACGACGGACACAACACGGTAAACTTCTATTCCATTGATTAGCAAACAATGAGTTCGCGGATACCTTTTTCTCATATAACCCAAGGCGGCAAAGAGAGGGCAAAAACAACTAAAAAGGACATCTTTTTCACCGGAACGTGATGATTACTTTAACCTCGATGAAAAATTGATTAGCCGGATACAACGGAACGTGTTATATTGCCCTCTTATCCGACCCGTTTGCTGATGCGTAATTATAGCCAATGATTAGAAGGATTGCAGGATAATTTAGAAATTTATTGGAAAAGTTACCAACTGCTATCTACATTTTCCTGATTACGTACTTCCATCGTTTCTCTACCCACACCTGGCAGGGGTTACAATAATTCGTATGCGATACGCTAGATGATTTCGGGTTTCAGAAACACACACCTTACCCTCGAGATTATCCTGGAGAAATAATTTATAAATTGTCTTGTGCTTTATTATCGCAAATCCAGCAAATCTTCCGAGGGCATGGTTGTGGACCGCATTTTCTATCGCTTATAATGGACTTTTGACGTGACATTTGAAAGTAAATGCTTGACATCATACTAGAATTCCAAATGAGATGGGGGTGGGAGCTAGCATCCCTCTGTGGTACGTGTTTGAAGTGAAACACTGATCCGCTTTGTTTTTGTGGCTGGACGAGTTGACAAGGAGTGGAGTTTGTCTTGTATTCATTTGATGTTGCTCCTTCTGCGCAAAAGTCGCTATAGGAATTTCTTCAACAAGTAATTAAAACACTTTCGAGTTGTTGGTCTACTAATGGGTTCGGTTTGGCCGTCTTCGATTGACAACTATTGCAAGTTTTCGATTCGATTTGCCAATTTGTCGGCATGTCATAGTTCAGGATTGATGACAGCCATTGTTTGTGACAGCTGCTAAGCGTTTATAGCTGCTTGATCGATGACCAGAAATGAATGTGGAGTGCTATTTTTGGGGATAAATCAGAAACTCGAGCATGTTTCTGCTAAACAGAACCTATGTATTTAATTCGGTATTTATCTCTCTCATTATCTCGCTTTTTCTTTCAATCTCTTTTTACATTTTTCCTATTCCTCTTTCTTAAATTTCTTATTCTTAAATTTCTCACCTATTCATTTATTTTTTTCCTGTTGTTAATGAATTTGCATCAATGTAATTATTACTACGAGTATTATGCTTATGTGAATTGTCGGGCTTGTGACGGTATTTCTGTTGCATTTATTTTCAATATATCAAGGGAAGTAATAATATGACGAATGCTAGAATTGCTATGAGTGCAAATTTAACGCGGACGACGTTGAATGTTTTGACTAACTATCGGGATGGTTTGAAAATTGTGCATTTTAATGCTCGAAGCCTTAATGAAAGGAAGCTTGATTTCACGCGATTTTTATTTGTGGATTCCGGCATTGATGTCATTTTTGTTGATGAGACGTGGTTCGACCCTGAGGTAGGAAATGATTTCTATGAGATCCCAGGCTATAATCTTTTTCGAAACGATAGGGTGACTAGCACAACTGGTGGTGGGGTTGCTTTGTATTGTACTGCGTCTCTTAAATGTAGAGAATTGTGCAAGTCTTTCAATTTTGATGTGGAGTATCTTATTTGTGAGGTTTATGACAGCTCGCAAAAGTGCTTGATAGCTTGCTGTTATAATCCGAATAGGAGATTTTCCCCTGAACCGTTTTTCTCAGCAATTTCTGAATTTGCACCAACGTATGATAATATAATTATTGCCGGTGACTTTAATGCCGATTTGCTTAAAACCAATTCTCGTGTGTTCCAGTTTAAAGATTTTGTTGCTTCTCTTGGGTTGGCTATAGTTAACAATTGTAGCCCAACTTGCTTCCGCGCTAACGAAATACCTAGTCTTTTAGATCTCTTTATAGTTACCGACCCCTTCTCCGTTCTGCTTTTCGATCAATTGTCTCTGGAAGCTGTGTCTGAGCACGATTTAATTTTTTACACTTATAATATCACCTTCACGCGCCAAACTGAACCTTTGTGCTTCAAGTTCTGGGATTTCAAGTCGATTAATCTAAGTTTGCTTTTTAATGCTGCCTCTTTAACACCGTGGGAGAACTGTTGGCAGATCTCTGATCCCAACTTAAAGCTGGAATATCTGCAATCTCTCATCGGAACACTCTTCAACGAGCACATTCCAGTAAAAACCATTGCCATACGCAATAATACATGCCCATGGTTTACCTCTGACGTTCTCAATGCGATCAAAAACAGAAACAGGCTTTACAATTACTGGAAACGAAGTCGGTTGCAGGTCAATTGGGAAGCTTATAAAGTAGCGCGTAACATTGCATCTGCTACCGTTCGCCAGTCGAAGCGCAACTATTTTGCCTATAAACTGAGCACGAACCTGCATCCTAAAGTCTTGTGGCGAAATCTCCGTCAGATTGGGGTGGGAAAAAGGAGTATTCTTAATGAATGCTCCATAGACCCAGATGTTCTTAATAAGACCTTTTTGGCAACTGGTGTTTTATCCAATAGTTTTGACTTTGAATCAAGACAAACTGAAATCAGCTTGCAAACACAGACTGATTTTGAAGTTGTGTCTGAAAACGAAATAATTTCAATAATTGCGTCTATTAAATCAAATTCTGTTGGTGAAGATGGCTTACCCCTCCGCTTTATTCGGCTCTTGTTGCCCGAAATTATAAGGCCCCTCACGCATGTAATTAATTTTTGCATCACAACCTCATCTTTTCCTGCTGCTTGGAAGCTTGCAAAAGTTATTCCAGTTGCAAAGAAGGTAAATGCTTCTACCGCTAATGACTTTAGGCCTATAAGCATTCTTCCACGTTTGTCTAAAGTTTTTGAGTAGGTGCCTGCTCGCCAAATACAAGACCATCTAGCTGCGAACTCTCTTCTTTACCCTTATCAGTCTGGTTTTCGGAAGGGCCACAGCTGCTCCTCTGCTGTTGTCAATATCCTTGAGGACATCCGCTCAGACTTTGATAAGGGTTTTGTAACTTTACTCTGCCTGCTCGACTTCATCAAGAGTAATGAGGACTTAAAAGCAATTAATGACTGGACAATTAATAATGGGCTCCATCTGAATGCGAATAAATGCTTGGTTCTGCCAATATCTCATCGGTCCTTTGAACTCGACGCGCTTCCCGACATTTTGTTAGCCAATAGCAAATTGAAGGTTGTTGAGTCCGCAACTTGCCTAGGGTTCGTTCTGAACCGCAAACTTTCGTGCTACAACAATACAAACCTTGTCATCGGTCGAATTTATGGTTGCTTGAGAAAGCTTTGGCGTACTGCCAGTTATACTCCACCTGAGACTCGACAGAAGCTTGTCCGCAGTCTCATTATGCCAATAATAACCTATTCCGAGGTTGTATATCCTAACCCTGATTCGCTCTCCCAACATAAACTTCAGGTAGCCTTCAATGATGCTGTGCGATACTTCCACGGGCTTCGTCGGTATGACAGGATATCATTACATGCTAATAGCTTCTTAGAACGCACTCTGATTCAACACATAAATGCCAGAAACTGCATTTTTCTGCACAAGGTCATAGTTTCCAAATCACCTCGATACCTATACGAAAAACTTGTCTTCTCGCGATCACAACGAACGAGGAACATCAATGTTCCCACTGCCAAATATCTTGCCTCTTCCCGGTTATTTTTCACCTATGCAGATAAGCTTTGGAACTCTTTACCTCCGCATATCAAAGGTATCAACACAACATCCGTCTTCAGGTCGGCAATTTACAATTATTTTAGAACACCTCAATAGCAGATTTATTACAACAACACTCTTCTCTTATTCCTATCTAGTACTCTATAAACTTTTCTTTTCTATCACTTTTAAATCTATTTCGCACTTCCCCCTTCTTGCTAATTTTAAGGTTTAATATTGTATTTAGATATTAAGAACAGTCCATAATAATTTATGCCAATGTACTTGAAAAGACTATGTCTTAATATACGCCCGATATATGTATTAATAAATTGAAATTGAAATTGAACCCTATAGTTTTAAAGATGAACATGAATTTAAAATATCAGTTCGCCATGATTTTTTAACTTCCGCTGACATTTTTGTGGTACCAAATCGTGTTCTTTCAAAGAGCTGTAGGTTTTTTAATTGATATTAAACACACAAATGTTGAGCAAATAAGTCAACGTGTTTTTATACCCTATTCTAGGGGTATATTAATTTTGACGTATAGTTTGTAACATACCTTAATATTGCCCGTAGACCAATAAAAGTTACTATATTTATGATCAGCATCGATAGTAATGTCGATCTAGCCATGTCCGTCCGTCCGTCGGCCAAAATTATGCCTTTAAACTGAACCTAGAGAGCTGAAATTTTAACCATATACTCTCTAGGGTCCCGAAATAATCAAGCTTACGAATTTTTGAAATCCGCCCACAAACTCAAAAAATCAAAATTTTGGAAAAAATTGAATTTTGAGCGAGAAAGCTGAAATTTTTTATATATGATCTATGACTCCTAAAACTGCTCGGGATAAAAAAAATTTCAAAATACGCCCACTGACACGCCCACAATTAATTTTTTTTTTTTTTTTGAAAATTCAAAATTTGAGCTAGGGAGCTGAAATTTATAATATATACTCTCTAGGGGCCGTTTATACTCATGTGTTAATTTTTTGTAAATCCGCCTACTGACACGCCCACAATTAAATAAAACAATTTTATTGAAACACCCAAGTTTGAGCTAGGGAGCGTTTTTTTTGATAAAATCCTTTAAATGTTATATAACAAAATATGTAGAGCGTTCTTAACAATTTAACCATACTTAGACTTTTGTCACGCCCACTTATGAGGGATAGGAATAAGAATAGGGTATGCAACAGTTCGCCCAAGCGGACTGTAGCCCGTCCCTATGTTTTTATAAAATCCTTTAAATGTTAAGTAACAAAATATGTAGAGCGTTCTTAACAATTCAACCATACTTAGACTTTTGTCACGCCCACTTATGAGGGATAGGAATATGAATAGGGTATCCAACAGGTCGCCCAAGCGGACTGTAGCCCGTCCCTATGTTTGTTTTTGTTTTTGATTTTGATTTTGGGCATAGGGGAACCATGCAAGCCCCTCAGGAACTGCATATACTGGAGCTCCAATTTTCGACCACTTTTTCGACCATCGGAATGGTTTGCTCGATGTTGGTTTCCAAGGCTGGTATCGTATTGTGTCCGTATAGGCCAACAACTTTAAACACCCTCAGAGAAAATAGTGCAGCGGCATTAAATCATACAATCTTGGTGGCCAAGGCACAGGTCCATTTCTGCAGAGAATGTTGTCATCGAACTCTTCCTTCCTGCTCGAAATATGAAAACTCTGCTTATTAACAAACCATTGAGATGGCAGTGAGCCTCATCAGTAAAAAAAAAGAAAGTGCACGACTTTCGGAACGATAATCGTAAAATTAGGAAAAAAAGAATCGTAGCAATGTCGATTACATGTCGATAGCTATAATTCATTTATCTTCATTGTATTTGCAAATGAGTAAGATAAAAATCATTTTGAAATTTAATTTTATACCTTTCATCAGAGGCCGGAAATGGGTAATAAAAGAACTGTCGCATTATAGATATAGGTTAGGCTAGGTTAGGTTTCCGGGCTGATAGAACAGAGCGAATCTGCTACACCACACTTAGGTCCATGTGGTCCCATTGTGATACCCTTTTGGGAGTGTCGGCCTCGCTGTTCTGGCATTGGTCCTTCGTCCTTGTTTTTCTTCCTACTCCAGGTTGTCCAGCCATTTGGATGTCCTTATAAACTTGTAGAGATTCGAGAATGAGACATCAGAAAGTTCTTGGATGTCTTGGAAGAAGTATCTTCCAAGTGTTCTGTTCCTCAGGTGACAGAGGCTTGGACAGTGACAGAGGTAGTGAGGTGTATCCTCATGGGTTTCATTGTGTGGTTCCTTAGCAGATTGTGGCCAGTAAGAGTGGTAATCAACTTTGACAGCGATGTCCTGTCGTAACGAAGAAGTCTGTTGGTTCGGCCCTTATCATATTTCGGCCACAGTTTGAGTGATATGTCACAAGTGGTTAGTGACAACCACCTGTTGTTGGCTTTCATTCGTGTTTTATATTCCACTCTTTCTCTGAGATTACAGAATGGTGGTTTAACCGACAGAAGTGCCTGTTCAAGGTCCATTGCAGACCGTTTTCTGGCCAGTTTATCAGCTCGCTCGTTACCGGATATGTCCCTGTATCCAGGGACCCAGCAAAGACTCGTCCTGTGCTTCGTGCCCAGAGCTTTGAGGTTCTCGCGGCAACGCTGAACAAGCAAAGACTTTACTTTTTTACCGCTTTAACGGCCGCCTGGCTATCAATAAAAATGGTAATATCACTATCATCATTGATACCATGCTTGCAACTTCAGTAATTGCTAGGACTTCTGCTTGGAATACACTACAGTGATCAGGTAATCTAATCGATCTGTTAATGTTTAGTTTCTCTGAGAATAGTCCAGCGCCCGTTCCACAGTCCATCTTTGATCCGTCTGTAAAGATGGATATCGATTTTCTTTTCATGGGTACGTTTGCATTCCATTCCTCCTTGCTCGGAAATGAACAAGAGAATGGTTTTTCAAAATCTAGCTAAGGAGACATGTATACCTAGTCAGATATGACGTTGTTCCCTATGTACATGTTCAGAATCAGTGCATGTTCTAAATGACTCGGGTTCCAGCTGTTTGTTTGGATGATCCTCAAGGCACTTTTTGCAGCCGATTCCTGCATATATAGATACAATGGTGGCAGATTGGGAATGGTTTCCAAGCCAGCGGTTGGGGTTGTTCTCATTACACTATTATATATATATTTCGCACTGTCCGCCAGCTTCAAGGGTATTCCCTCAATTTCTGGTGGTTTGAATCCTGGTATTCTTCTTTTATTAGTGAACAACACCAGTTCAGTCTTTTGTGGATTGATCCCAAGACCACATTGTTTTGTCCACGCAGTGAGTGTCCGCAGGGAGTTTTCTAACAGTTCGCTCAGAGTTGATAGGAATTTTCCTGTCGCAAGCAGTACTACGTCATCAGCGTATGCAATTGCTTTGACCCCTCTGTTCTTAAACTTTAGGAGGAGTTCGTTAACGACAAGGACCCAGACTACGGGGATATGACTCCACCTTGTGGTGTGCCTCTGGACACCACGGCTCTTAGGTCACTATCGCCTAGTGTTCCATTGCTATACCTTCCATTGAGCAGGCTCATAATCACATTAGTGAGAGACTGATCAACGTTGGAGTTCTGCAATGCTCTTTCCACCGTTCGCGTTTCCACATTATTGAATGCTCCTTCAATGTCTAAAAACGCTGCTAGTGTGTATTCTTTGTCCTTGAGAGACTTTTCTATAGTGCTGATGACGTCGTGTAGCGCCGTTTGCACTCCTTTGCCTTTAATGTAAGCGTGTTGGGCGGTGGAGATCGCGCTATAGTCGAGTCGACTGCTGCTGGATGTTCATTAGCTTTTCAAACCTTTGTAGGATGAAAAGCATTATATATATACACATATATATGTATATATGTAAACATTTTTATGAAAGATATTTGCTCGACACTGATCCAAATCTTATGACATCGAATTTTAAAATATTTGCACGTAATAAATGCCACACTTTTAATTTGGTAACGTGACGACATATATTTAGATAAGGATAAGGCAGATTCATAGACCTAACTTCCGGTTGCAGCAAACATAACGGTAATTGACTTAACGTATGAACGGTCTTTGATTTGTCATAATAGTTTCGATCTTAATGTGTCATACTTAAACCGCAAGAGTTTTTTGATCTTGCTTTTATCACACTCTGGTAATAATGTGGTTAATAATTTTTACTTGCTGTTGGCTTTCATCCTATCCAACGTACTGTGTGAACGTCCCAAGCCGTTATGCAACACACTAATCGGCACGTGCCAGTGTGGCTTCTGACGAACAGAAATCAAAACACGCGGAGCTGTTTGCATGCGTTTGAGTACGATAGTGACCACTACGGGCTCGCCGCGGCAATACGGATCCCGAATGAGCAAATGCTGCTGGATGAGCGTTCATTAGATTATCGAAGGGCACAATGGTTGCGCTTCTCAAGATTGTTAGAGTGAGATATACGTTCGATCGGAATCGAGCCACCGACAAACAGTAACATTAGAAATGATGGCATTGATCGGCATTTATTGCAAATGAACGACGCCATCAAACGAACGATGGAACGAACTATTCCTCGGAGAGGACGTTCCGACGACGACCAGACAGAAAATTACAGAGATCCTACACTATATACCGGCAGAAAAGTAGACCGCTCTCGAGGCTTAAACGGCTCCACAGGCAATTTACTGGCCGCAACGAACCTGAGGTAAGGATGCTGAAGTCAAAGATCCGAATCCTGAAACAGCTGATTAAAGAAAATTACAGAAATTCTGTAAGTCTGTATTGGGGCAATAAAATTCGGGCTATTAAAACCTGTAGTCCGGATATGTTCTCACAGATAAATAAGTTGTTCAGGAGGAAGGCTCACACTGATATTCCTTGTTTCCGAATCTCCAAGACAACAGAGAACAGACAGACAGTACTGACTGCTGGAATAACTCCGGAAAGTGTCGCTTCAAACGACGGTTTTTTCGTGGTCGAGGACGTTTATTTCGAGGTCGTGTATAAGGTGAACCATCCTGTCTTTGAAAAGTTGTCAATAGAGTCCTGTTGAAGTGGGTCGAGGACATTATCGTCATTCCGTCCCCAGGATGGGGTATGACACTATTCATGCTGCGTCGAAACTCATTTCCGACATTCAGTGGAATGAACGCGAGAATATTTGACTCCCAGACCCCAGGATCAAAAAGACAAGGAAGACAAAACCATTGGGGATGACAGATCGCTTGGTCTGCACAACTGGAAGCAGCGCACCCGGGATTACAGAGCATTGTAAGCTGCAGTGTATCAGGGAGAGACTCTTCACGGGTCGGGAGCCCGTTAACTAAAGTAAAGTATACATGCACTTAGAGACTCGTGTTCTGGCTTTTGATTGGCTAGTCTTCAATGCAGTTTTGACATTCGATTCATCCATCTATATATCCAGCGATAGTGCCGTTCACAAGGCACTAGTTGTCCCTATATATGGCAGCCTTTGTAAATTTGTCATTTCCTTCAGATCTTGTACATGGCTTGCCCGCAGACAAACCTTCCGTATATGAGTATTGGTCGCACGATTGACATACACATGCACAGAATGAATTATTCCAGGGTTTGGTCCCCAACTTTCTGCCGAGGATACGGCTGCATAAGAAGGAAGCATTTGCTGCCATTTTAACTCTATCGTCGCTTCGTATTCAGCTTTTTGTCAAGGATAATTCTCAGAAATTCGGCATTCGCCGTCACTTTCCATCAATCACCGGTGACAGTGAATTTGTTTGTGAACTGATTGGGCATAAGTCTTTGCATGCTGATTTGCCATTAAACACTCAATACAACAACTGTGTTAGCTGTCAGATTTACTATCAGCTGTCTGAGTTTTGTGCCATATTGTGAAAAAATCCCCTAAAAAAACGATTTCTAAGAATTCAAGTCATATAAACGAACAAAGTCCGATACAGAATAGGTATAAGGCACAAAGTTTTTCCCCAACCACCAAAGAAGAGCCCATAGTCGTTACTATGCTTGTAAAGACCAAGAATATCTATGGCCAAAGGATTTAAAAATGTATTAAAGTTTTATTTATTTGAACGATAATGTATAATTTATTACAACCATGTAAAGTTTGCTAATGGCTGGACTTAAAGTTTTAAGCTACATAGAAACTATGCTACATTTTAAACAATTCTCTAATTAGCAACGTATACCATTTGGAAGCTCTAGATTTTCAAATATTCAAAAAGTAATTGTTCCATTCTAAAACTTTTCACATACGAACACGAGCACCTGCTCACTTCCTCGCAAATACCTATATCCCTTATTAATTAGGATTGTGTAGAAAATGTTTCCGTATAAAATATTCAGCTGAATTTCCTACCCCACATAATTATGTTATAAATGTTGACCATGGTTCATGGTCCATGACACCATTTCCTTGCCTCAATCTCCCACACAGGCTATGGCTACTACTCGTAGAGTCGTTTCTGTGCTATTTTCCCCATCGGGACAAACACCTTTAATTCTAAGTTATGAAATGTTCTCTGCCTTTGTAAGCTACCACTGCTCTTTTACTCATTCCCTACACTTTAAATACATTGGCCAGCTTGCGTAAGGGGTGCGAAAACAAAACTTAACATTTTGCACATTTGTATCTTTGGTCATCTATAAGTCCTCTGAATAAATTGCCGGATTATCTAATGAAATAAAATCGAAAGTCTTACCGAAGCATCTTCGTGGGTGGACTTGGATAGGACAAGAAATGGCAGCCACATACTGCGCCAAGCGGCCAAAGGACGACCTGTGTGAATGGGAAATAATTGAATGGTGATTAATTACAGCCGACATCGATCAATAATTATATTTGCGCCTTCCATGATGAAACAGCATACGAAAAAAATCATATACATTTACATATGTATGTACATACATTATCAGAAAATGTCTTCATTAAAGAGAATCCTTCCTGCCATGTTGTTTTGCTATCTTAATGTGATTGTTTGCAGAATGCAGACCACGTTTCACTATGAGCCATCGCTTGCGCATGTCCTGGAAAATGGTCAATGAACGACATTTAATTCAATGTATCTGGAACGGTCCTGGGAAAGAACATCTGTTTTCGAAAAGTACACTGGAAATTTGAAATTGTCTGAGAAAATAAAACATCAACACTCGTTTTGGAGGGGAACTTAAAATTCCAATAACGAATGAATGGATGTGTAGGACAGTTTCGATGGAGGGGTCTCCCCTATATTTCTGCAAATATCGTAGATTTCCCACAGCTGATATGATACCTTTTGAAATTGTTTGCTGTTCTAAGCGATAATATAGGACTATGTGCATCCATCACAAATGGAGGGACGTGTTGATTGATGTAGTTTTTTGGTAGATTCATAGTGACTTTTCGGACCCTCGTGCGGACATTTCTAAAAATGTAATTCAATAGTTGCTCACTTCTTTTTAAAACTCGAGACTTTTTTATTGTTGAAAAAGTCGTTTCAGGCCGAAATAGTTTCCGACGCGGTGCACTGGTTGATTGTACTCTTCAATTTGAGTAGGGTTAGCTAATTGCCCAACTCACACAGAAATGGCATATGGCAATGGTGCTGGTGTGGTGTTGGCTTGGTGTGGGCATCGATGAGATGCACTCAATTCACACATATGTGGTGTTTACTTAATACTGAATCGAAAATCGATTTTCATTTTGCACTACGACCAAAACTGACGCACTATACACGTAAGCCATTTTGTTGGGAACATGGCAAGGCGACCGACGTAATGCCACACCATGACTTCGCCACGTCATCTCCGTACGTGATGTTCTAAAGAAAACCTCCAAGTGGCACAAAATGGTAGATATATTTTCGCACCAACGAAAGAACCTCATCAGTACCATATGCCAATTCTACGTGAATTGGTCATAGTAGGTCCATCGCGGTCACTGGGAGAAACAACTTGTGGCGTCGCGTCGTAAACAGCGTCGCCTAAGTAGAGCCTCGGCTTTCATTTTAGCGCCCAAAAAGCATAATTCAAGCACGCGCTTTGTTGAAGCGCTTTTCGTATAACTTCAGCGTATTTTTAAGCCGACCTGTCGAGTCTCTGAATGCAACCATTTTGCAACGTCACTTCTGCGTTTTTCGTTCATTGTGCCCATTTCTACTGTATTCGCACATTTTAAGGCATTATCTCTTATGCTTGGAATAAATGTGCAGCAATTACGCGCGCAGTAATGCATGGAGTAATGCACATGAAACACATGTGCGGTAAGAATTTGCGATCATCACTTTCGCCTGACATAAATATCACTGAGCGACCAAACAGAATAAAATGTTATGTAATGTCGTAGAATTTCACAGCATGAAACGTCAAACCGGAAAAATGTTACCAAACTGTGCTGTTCTGCTATTACTTGTGGAGTAAAATTAGAAGCAGTGATAACATGCAGCAAGAATTGGCATCCGTTCAGGATGAAGACTTGATGTGATTGTTTGTGCTCCTGGATTTCTCTAAGGCATTTGACTTGGTAAACAATTCTAGTTTAATCCAAAAGTTAAAGGGTCAATTTGCCTTTGAAAACACTGCTTCCCATGTTATGGCATCATATCTGTTCAACCGAACACATGCAGTCTATCAAAATATGTAATAACAATTCAGCCCTGCTACATGTACCAACTGGGGTGCCTCAAGGTTCTGTCTTAAGTCCCCTTTTATTTACACATTATTTAAATTACCTTACAAGATTTATTGAAGGTTGTAGATTTTATTTTTTCGCTGATGACGTACAATTGACAGTAAAGTCCAGCCACCCTGTTGCCATTGAACGCACGAAAACGATTTAAACAACATTTTATATTTGGTCTCAACACAATAAAACTGAGCTTTACGCACCCAAACTAAAGCTTTGCATTATGCAGGACACCATATAAAAACATTATTCTTTCTTCATTGAAAATAAATAACTCAACTATTGAGTTCATCAGCAAAGTGTATATAAAAGGTCTTTCATAAGCGACTTGACAACTTCAAACTTTCAGTGTGAACGCACCCTTAAACCGATTACCGAACTGTCAATGTCAAAATATTCAGTAAAATCAATATCATGGTGAACTACACGAAGGAACAACGTTATCAAATAATTACAATTTACTTTAAGAGCGTTAACGGTAGTTTTCGGCCGTAGTTCTCGTGCAGTAGACAAGCAATTTAAGACTAGTGAAAACAATTTAGTGTTGCCGTGGCGGTCAGACACGTTTTGCCCGAAGTGTGTATAATATTGCTACCGTAGAGGCCTCTCCCAGGGGACATTATGTCAAATTTCGCGTAAGCATCTTGGCCTACACCCTTACAATATCAAGCTGACTCAAGAAATAAAGCCACTTGATCATATGAAGCGAAGTATACGTTCTCGAATTGGGCTCTGCAGATGATGGAAGAAAATGTAATCTATTTAGATTGTCATCGCAAAATCATCTTCAGCGATGAAGCGTATTTTTGGTTAAACGGTTTCGTCAATAAGCAAAATATGCGCTAATGGAGAGGTGAGAACCCTCATGTCCTTCATGAAACAGCACTTTAACCGCAAAAAGTCAATGTTTGGTGCGGTTTTCATGCCGGTGGCGTCATTGGGCCGATTTTTTTAATCGATGAAAATGACCGTCACGCTACGGTAAATGGTATTCGCTACAGAGACATGAGCAATTGCATGAATTGGACAAATTCAATCACGAACCAAAAAAAAACAGCGATATTTTAAAATCTTACCCTACATAAAGTTTTAAACTGTGAATACAAAAATATAGATACAATTACGGTGGCGGATGTTTAGGAAATGTTTGAATTTCTTTCGTGTTCCTACCTATTTGAAAGTGATCATGATACCTACACACATCAAATTCTACGCACAATTTTATTGAAATTGTTTAGCATTATCATGTGCCACCGCACAAAACCGTTGACATTTTTTAAACAAAATGCACGTAGTTTCATAGTCTTTTTGAGAAATCTCTTTCCTATGGTAAACTGTGGCATTTTCGGGGCAGATTCGTCAAAGCCGATTTCGATGGGATGCACTTTGAAGTAAGCAACAGTTATGACGGTTAATCTATCCATTGTTGAATACATGAACGCGATAAAAAATTGACAACCGTAGTCAGGCGCTCAATAAAGTTAGGTGTACATTTTCGTTTTTCTCCTCTCCGTTGTTATTTTGTACAAGAGGTAAGTAAGAGATTTTTTTAAGTCAATTTCATTGTTTTAAAAAAAGATTTTTGTTGCCTGCTAGTATATTAATTTGGGAAGTGAACTATACAGTTTAAAATAGGCTGTAATTAAAGGTGACAAGAATTTGTGAAGAAGAAACAAATTTAAGAAGCAGGGGCACATTCAGCATCAAAGGTCGGGGCACTTTCAGCAGATGCCGAATATGCCCCAACATTAAAATTTTCGGATGGTTTTACATGATATTTTACAAAGGTAATGTAGATATGATATGAACCTATCAAAAGAAAACCAACAGGGTTTCTATAAATGACTAGTCAGTGAATAGAGCAGTTGACGATGTTGTTAAAAAGAAAGAAACGATTTCATCTGCTGCCAGAAAGTACGATCTTAAACTTCAAACTCTACAATCAAGACTTTCAAAACGAGACCCTTTACTTCACAACAAGTTTTTTCAAAGACCCAAGAAGAAGAACTAGTCACTTACGTTAAAAAGAGTTGTTTTTTGCCATTTTCGCTTAACATATGCTTTCTTTTCGAAAGTTGGTCTATGAATATGCACTCAAAAATTATATATATCACATCCAAATAATTGGAAGGTATCTAACGAAGCTTCGGAGGATTGCCTATACGGATTTTTAAAAAGAAATCAAAGCCTGGCTTTGAGAAAACCGGAAAACATCATTATTCCGCGAGTGATAGCCCTGAACAGAACAGATGTTGAGATTTATTTTCCAAATGCTCGAGAAGTTTATGAAAAATGTCGTTTTCTCGGGAATAACAAATACCTTAACTTCTAGACCTTGAAAAATTATAATTTTAATTTGGACTTTACAAATTTTTTTACGAAAATCAATATTATATGGAATTTGTTTTTTAAAAATGGATCTTCAATATTGAAATTATCTGTTACTTCAAAGAAATTTGCATTAAGCGTATTAATGCAGTCAGTACGAAGCTTCAACAAAAAGTTATCGAATGTGCCCCAGCTTACCATACTTCACTTTCCTGTTTTCAATAATTATCTAAAATTTTTACCCGTTTCTTTATTTCGCTGAGTTTGCTTTATTTCTTTAGAATTAGAGATATTTAACGAAATTTTTTTGCAGTTTCCCCCAATCGGCCAAGGAGTCAGAATATTTCGGAGGTAGGCATGCCTGTCGTAAGAGGCGACCAAAATCCACCAAAGCGGGGACGAAAACTTCGCCAAAACGGCACCACTCGGCTTCTCATAAATCAAATGGCCTCACCAAACAAAAATATTAAGTTATATTTTAATGCAATTGCTAAATAATATATGCATTCTATTATAAGTTCATAGCGAATATTCTTTGCATATCTACATAGTTTGCAGATCTCATCTTTCAGACTTTCCAATTTTAAGAGAGGTGACGACTGCATTTTTTTGGAAACCTTATATTCGATATTTGATATTTTTTCAATTGCTCTTCTTTCACGAAAACGGCTTCCCAAAATCTTCAAATGGGTTAATCTTTCAAATTGGAAAACGAAAGCCTGGGTGTGAATTGATAGCACTCCCGTTTCGGTTTCCGCATTGGTTTTCTAAGGCCCGTTTGCTGATACGAATCTTAAATATTTAACTATCGCTTAAGCGCCTAAGTAATACTTATTTAATAATTTCCGTATGTGACACTTAAATTAAGCCCCAGAAATAGTTCGTCATAAGGAGCCTAAGTAATGCTTAAAGACTTTTAAAGGTTATGTTGGTAGTTTTATTCATTATGTGACAAAAAAGATTGCAGTCAGCAACAATGGATTTTGAGCTCCTGGATTTATTGGCAGACGATGTCGAGGTACATGAAATTATCGAAGTAGGTGTTGGCCGACAGATATGCGAAAGAAAGGAATATTTTCATTTCTTCGATGAGCTTTCTTACTACAAGCGATTCCGTCTGACTAAAGAAATGACCCTGATTGTTTTAGAATAGATCGAGACACGTTTGGAGTGCCCCTTTAATAGGTAAAAATTCATTTTTGGATCTTCAATTAAGACCATTTTATTTTAAGAATTGTTAGAAATAATTCTATAGCGCCAATCAACCAACTTTTGGTTGCTCTACGCTTCTTTGCGACTGGGATCGTTTTAAGAGTTTCGACGTCAATTGCTGCTCTCTATAAACAATACATAAAATTTCCCACCACATCAACCGAAATCGCAAGGGTAAAAAGAGAATTCTATAATATAGGTTCTTTTCCGTCTGTAATTGGCGCAATGGATGGAACTCATATCAAAATTCAGTCACCTGGTATGACAACCCAGCGAATTTAGTATTTTTTATTTGATTTATTTTAAATTGTATTAATTAGGTGGTTCAGATCCAGAAGTCTTCAGGAATAGGAAAGGGTACTTCTCAATTAACGTTCAGGCGACGTGTGCTGCGACCATGGTTTTTACTGATATTGTTGCAAGATGGCCTGGGTCAACTCATGACGTAACTATTTTTAGCAATAGTAGAATGAAAAACTCTATATTAGAAGGACACAATTATTCTGATTGTGTTGTTTTGGGTACCTATTATTTTGTTATTTTTCTGAAAGTTTTTAATCGTTGGAAGATTTTAGGTGATTCAGCTTACCCACAAAAAGTGTATTTGATGACACCTTTACTTAGTCCACATACAACAGCAGAGCACCTTTACAATGAACGTTCCAGGGGTCCCATTGAAAAGGCTTTCGGCATTTTGAAAAGACGATTTCCAGTTTCAGCATATCGATATCGAATACTGTGCTAACAATAATAGTTGCAGCCTGTGTTCTGCATAATATACTATGCCAGCATGGTGAACCAGAGGAGTCACTAGAAAGTTTAGATTTTGATAGAGACGAACTTCAGCGAGCCATCGACCTTGGGCAAATTAGAATCGTTCTGAGTCAAACGAAAGGAGTTCAACGTCGCTTAATATGGGGATGCAAAAGCGTGCTAACTTAATAAATAATTATTTTGGAAGATTGTAAGGTTTAAAAATGGACGCTGGACAACTTAAATTTTTCAGGTTTTATTAGATAAATGAAATAAAAAACTTAAATTAAACGTTGAATAAATTTTCCATGTCTTTTAAAATATTACAGGCTTCGCCTATGCTAGAGGAACTATTTTTGATTTTTTTTGAAATCTCCGCCTTTATTTCAATTGATTTTTCCAGCGACTTCTTACGTAGTTCATGCTCAATTGAATCGGTCATTTTTTTTTTTTGTTGGCTTCTTCTTTTAGGGTTTCGTATTGGAGCTTTGAAACTCAATTTTAATTTTTGATAGTTCAGAGTATTGCTCAGTTATTTTACTACCGTGCAGAGTCGAAGCCCTACGACTATCAGACCATTTCTTTGTACGCTCAGTGTTCTCGTATGTCTCCTCGTATTGTTTTCTTGAGCCTTTAGACACAATGATGGATGCTTCTGTTGATTCCTGTAAAGGTGAACAAGGTTTTGATACATTCTCGCTGATTGGCCTAATTTGAAGCTTTGAATGAACTGGCTCTGGCATCTTAAGCTGACTAGGTTTATAGCTCCCCCAATCTGCTGTTGGGTCATCCGGTGAATTCTGAAACAAGTTGTTTATGTCAAAATTTTAAAATTGCTGCTATTTAACAGTCCTTTTTATGTAGGTATCATTGCGAACATGATTTTAGGATTAGGTATGAAATGAAGTTACATTAGCAATATTCGCGTCTTCATTAATTTCAATTGAATCACTATCAAAGTACTACCAACGACCATACCACGTCGAGTTAATCGGTTCTCGTCAGATCACCGTAATTAAAACGACGTTGGGCGCAGTTAGTACGTAGATGGGGGACCGTTTGAGAACAACCGCGTGTCGTTGGCCAGTCCCATCTACAGAGTTGAGGTAGATAATAAACGTGGTATCACAATGGACCTAAATTGGTCTAAGTGTGTCGGCTTCCGCCGACAGCCACATAAACCTAACCTAACCTAACTATCAAAGACGTTGGTCAATCCATGCACAGTCTTTGGATTCATAATCGAAATGGCGATTGGGTCCTTCACTTTATGTGGCTTACCGCTGCCAGTTTGAATCGAAGAACACTTTTCAGCGGCAGCTTCTTTTCTCACTTCTTTTTTGTAGTTCACAAAACACTTTTTTAGTGAATCGGTACTACGGCTGCATGTGTCTCCTGATGCCTGAGAATTAAAACTGCTGGTAATTCTCCTCCAAGCTTCTTCCTTTTCTTTCCACCTTGCACCATCAGTTTTTTTTTATTTTCTACCACGTCTTTTTCATAATATACACATTGAAGAAGTATATTTTTTTCCGTTGCTGAAAAGTTTTGGCTCCTCGTTCGCTTTTTTTGAGACCTTTTTCAACAAAACAAACTCTATTAAAAATTAAACTTCAACTTATTTTCAATGAAATAAGAAAATTTTACAGTTTTTTCAATGCTGTGAAGTGGAAAGCGATTCAAAAGTTTCTCTTTCCTAAGCTGAACTTAAATATTTCTCAGCAACTGGAAATAAGCTATGATGAACTTAAGCGTTAAGTTCCACATAACGCTAACTATTACTTAGCTAAGACACAATTCTATGACTAGTATCAGCAAACGGGCCTAAATGCATTAACAAACAAATTTGCAAGCTGTCAAACAAATACGCAAACTAAAATAAAAATGCTTCTACAGCAAATTTCCAAATTAGATCACTTTATCATGGTTCACCCGATCAAACGCTTTTGCACAATCTGTATAGATTACATGGTACTGCATTGCACTTTCCATATTTTTAAAACGATTCTGATAAGCAGAAATCGTATCTTTAAGCACAACTGTGAGTTTATTGCGAACTAGTTTTTCAAAGAGTTTCGGGAGAGTAGGTATTTTACATATAGGACGATAGTTCGTAATGCCTTGTTTGGGACCAGTTTTATAAATGGGTGTTATAAAAGAACTTTTCAATGTGTTAAGAAATGGTCTTCCTGTAACGAGCTCATGAGTTAAGATGGATTTGGAGTTGAGTTGAAAATTATTTGAAATGATAGAAAAAGAAATGGCATTGCATTATTTATTAAGTCGGACATCGTCGGCATATAGATGGATTTTGGAGTGACGGCATGCTAAAGGGAGGTCGTTGATAAAAATACAGAACAAAAAGGGCACTAAGATTGAGCGTTGAGGTACACCTTGCTTGATAGGCTAAAACGCGTAATGTCTTTCACCAATAACTACTCTTTGAAATCGATTAGATAAGAAATCTTTCAACAGCCTAATACTACTATCATTGAAACCGACCAAATGCTTTAGTTTCCGGCAAAGAATACCATGATGAACTTTGTCAAAGGCCTTTGAGAAATCGAGCAAGCAAAGCAAAGACTCAAAACCCTTGTCAAACTCTTGTCTGATGTTGTCAAGGATATTAACCATTACCGAGGAGCAACTATTACCAGCTCTGAAGCCTTCTTCGTGAACGTTAAGCAAAGAGTTTTGTGACAGATGGAAAAGTATTTGCTTTGATACCAAAGACCTATGACAAGTATGGTTAGATGCTTATGGGCCTAAAATCCCTAAAAGAGGCAGGATTAGCCTTCTTAGCAACTGATATAACTTTTAATACTTCCAGGACTGGGTAAAGGTTGATGAGATTATACAGAACATGCGTCAGATGGCCAATAACTTCCAGTAGGATTAATTAAACGAAACTTATTGGAATACCATCTTCACCAGTCGCATTAGACCTGATTGAAGCTATTGCGGAAAGAACTTCGTGCTCTGTCATCACTTCAAATTCAGATGGAAATCCAAAGCCTGCATCTATTTTTTCAAAGTTAGAGACACTATTTACTGAGTCATTTTCCAACAAATAGTCGTTTAGCTCATCAGTCATTGATTCAGCTTCAGCTAGACAAGCCTAAATATATCCATACATCCATCCAACATTCCAACACTATGGATTTTCCAAAATAATATTACCATCAATAAATGAAAGATATCCGGCGGCAACACGCAAACACAATTTCAGCGATAACTTCCAATATTTACCGCAGCCCACTCAATAAACTTTTATTTGAACTTAAAATTGATGAAATTTAAATAATCAATATACAGCAATTATTTTCGCATAAGTGCGACTTGATGACGTGCTGATGTGATGACTGCAATTAATGCCCGCAGCTCATTTAATTGCTTCATTTTCTCGCCATCAAATCGTAAAGAACAATTAAATTTCATTTAACTCCATTATTGTCGCTCGTAGTAATTGGTCAATCGGTTAATAACATTTTACAGACGTTAAGGAAGTGAACTTTCCCAACTGGAGCGATAACTTCCAATTTGTCTAATTTCCTGTTTTTTACTCTGGTACCATCACCACCATTGTACTGGTCCAGGTAAGGCAATTTAATAAATTCATTTATTTTTTCAGTTAACCTTCATCCCACCCTTGTGTAGAAAACTACACATAAGCTACCTCTTTTCTTGTTTTTTTCAAAAACTACTAATTACTAATTTCCGGAATTTTCTGACTTTATTATAACCCTTATTTTACATAAATAAAACGGATTTCCCAATAAAATAAAAGTTTATGACGGTTGTTATTTGTATACTTACGTTAATTACCTACTTGTGTAGATTTCTACACATATGAATAATTAGTGCATTTCATATAAAATGCCAGTTTTATTGAGTCTTTTCGGAAGTGAACATTGTGCGTTAATATTGTGAATTTAATAGTACTCGTAATAATACAAAAAACTATGTCGAGACCAAAATACCTTACGGTTGAAGAAATGGAAGCATTTGTGGATGAAAGTGATGATGATGATAGTGATATTTCTGAAGACAGTGATGACGAATTTGTGCCAGAGGAAAATGTTGGTGGTGACGATGACGATGACTTGTATTCAGACGATAGTGATTCAGACGTTGAAGAGGAAGTGAGTGATTCAAATGAAACAAACGAATCAGTTCAAGGTGAAAATATGGATCCATTGCTTGTTTCAAAAGATGGTATTGTTTGGCAACCACAACCATTTCAGCATAAAAGTGGTAGATCTCGGAATGAAAATGTGATTTCTCTTCGTCCACGAACTACAAGATACGCACAAGTTCGTGTTAGTGATATCAAAGATGCTTTTTTACTTTTTTTTCCATCACATATTGAAAGTATTATTTTGAAACATTCAAATGCGTATTCAAAATCTAAAAACGGTAAAGACTTCAAACAAATCGATTCGAATATGTTGCAAGCACATATTGGTGTTTAGATTTTAGCTGGGGTTTATAGGTTAGTCGGTATTGCTTTCTATTTGATTTGGAATGATTTTTGACATACATTTGTTTTTAGATCGAAAAACGAAACTACCATTGATTTATTTGATGGTGATAGAGGTCGTCCAGTGTTTAGAGCAGTAATGTCGAAGAAAACGTTTGAATACATGAATCAAGTTATTCGTTTTGTTGATGTCATAAGTAGAAGACAGTAGAGATCTTCCGATAATATTGACAGATTACTATAATCCAAATGAAAATCTTACAATTGACGAGCAATTACTTGGTTTTCATGGACGGTGTAAATTTCGTCAATACATGCCGTCGAAACCAGTAGAATATGGATTGAAATTCTGGTTGCTGGTGTGTTCGTCCTCATGTTATGTTTGGAAAATTCAACCATATTTGGGAAAAGCAATTGGTGCCAGTTCATGTGAAAAAAGACAAGGCGAACGTGTTTTTTTGGATCTCGTTGATGGTTTGAAAGGTCACAACATAACAATGGATAACTTTTTTGTCTTCGTATGATCTTGGTCAGAAGTTGTTGTCAAAAAATCTTACAATGGTTGGCACTTTGAGAAAAAATAAAAGAAGCATTCCACCAAAGCTTCTTGTATGTAAAAAAAAGGCCGTTGTATCAATCTACATTTGGATTTACCGACAGCACAGCACTTGTTTCGTATATTAGGAAGGAAAAATAAATGTACTGTATTACAAAGTACAATGCATAACTGTATTCAAATTGGATCTGGTGAAAAAAAGTTACCATCAATTATAGAGTATTACAATAAAACAAAAGGATTGTACACTTCCTCTTCAAATTTCAAGTCCTCTTATGATTTTTGTTTTCATTCGATATAAGCGGAGTAGATACAGCTGACAAAATGCTTTCTTGCTACAGCTGTAAAAGAAAAACAAATAGATGGCCAATGGCTGTATTTGCAAATATGATTGATATTTCTGCTTTGAATTCATTAATTATTTTGAAAGAAGTGAATCCGAATTGGCAAGCAACAACAAAAAAAAAACAAGAGTACAAAGGAATTTTATACGTGAACTTGGCAGCTAGAAGTGGTAAACCAAGATCGGCATCAGCAGCATCTTTGCTTGCAACTGTTTCGGGAGAAAGTTCAGCAGCACAATATTTAGATGATATTTCTGCATCGTCTTCATCAAATCCACCAAAAAGGCCAAGAAGCGTTCCACTAAAAATAAAAGGTAGAGCAAGATGTCACGTTTGCTATGAAGAAAAGTCTGTCACCAAAAATAATATATACGAGACAATTTGTTGTTTTTGCAAAAAAGCTGCTTGTAAAAACCAACATAATCGAAATGTTTGTGTAAAATGCATTCAAGAAAAACTAATTTAAATGTATATTCAGTTGTTTCTTTAGAATAAAATTATAGAAGTAATTTTTTTATTTATCTTAATTAAAAAAAAAACAACACTAAAACACTAAAATCCCATATGTGTAGAAATCTACACGCAAGGGTAGACAACGTTTTTTTTCTGAAGATGAGATGAAGGTTAAAACTAAAAATGTATTCGTTTGTTTTTTTGATTTTAAACACCGCAGGTAAAGCTATCTATCAATAAACTTGAGCATGAGCCTCACTTTGTTTGAGGAACCGAGAAAAATAGCTGACAAAATAATTCGCTATTGCATAGAAGAAACGAAAATTTTTATGGATGAATTGAAGAATTTCAAGACAACAAGTGGCATTATTCTATAGAATCCAAAAGTTCCAATCAGTTTCTAATGAAAAGTATAAAAGTTATACGACACGGAATGTTTAACCTTAGTGTAAATGAACTTAGGACCTTCTGGTCCTCGAATAATAGGTACTTATCGAAAAATTAACTTTGCCTTTGAAAAATGGTATCTGAACATATATGCAGCTAAGCATTGTAGATTACTCAGTGCGCCTGTCTGCAGATAATACATCTGCATTAGGGAAAGAAATGATTCCACTTTGACGGATTAGATACCCCAAACATCCTTTGGATTTAATGAAGTCCTCGTCTTCAGACGGTAATGGTGGTAATGTAGTAAATTGACGACAAAATGTTCTTATTGTGCTTATAGTGCGTTTCGAAGAAGATTTTCGAGAACGAAAAACGTCTGCTTAATAACACTCTAACAAAGTACCAATTTCTCCTTCAAAGTACCAATTTAACCCTTATGTGTGCCTCAGATTGATTTGTTACATTTCTAATAACAGGGCCTAGCCAGACCTTAATATAATTTATAGTGTTTCCGTGCAAGAAATAAAGCATTTGTTGTTCATATCTTTGGTGAAACCAGAAAACTGTGTAACTCCATTTTAGCAAATTTTACAGGAGAGCATTTTTCCACACACAGTGTACCCACCAAATGCACTGATTTTGAAGATATGCTAGCAACTGAATCTCCGATAATATAATAAATAAACTTATTAGGGGGCTCAAATTTCGCCGAGTTGTAGATATGGGTTTGAGCTAATAGATGTCATTCAAATTTCATTTTCGTTTAAAAGTGGAGTTACACGATTTTCTGGTTTCACCGACGGTTTTAAATATTAGTGTATTTGTATGTATTTGTGCGGCTACGGATGAAAAACTCTGGATTTAGAATAGAGCAGTAAAACGACAAGGATTTTATTTTTCTTGGTTGCACCAATGGTTGTAATAATCTTCTAAAGATGAACTACCCCCATTCACAAACCCAACCGATGGAAGGACGTAGGAGTACACTTACGTACTTATCCAACCACGTACGCGGGTGAGTTAAGCAATTCATGCTAAGCGTACCATGTGCATTTGCTTCTTCTGCTCGCCTAAATTGTTCAAAGCTCAGCTTAAACATTGCTAAGAGCTCACAAATTCCCATTCCATTGTAATCCTCCTGCACATTTGATCTATAAGGAACACTGGACTGTTCACGTTCAATGTCATTTGTCCATTGTCGAACAGTCTGGTCATACTGTCATTCCCGAATCGATGTAAGTATTAACGATAGCCGCCGTAACCAGATATAAACTGCGTAAAGTTGTTGTTGTTATTCCCATGTCCCCGGTTTTTCCAGATCTCGATGTTTGGATTCAATTTGTAGGTCCATCTGCCTTCTGTATTCTAAAGCTGCTCTTGCAATACTTTTTTAAGCGATGATGATCAAGTATTACGTACTTTTTGCTGAAGAAAATCCAACGTCACATTTACAACACTTATTTAGAAGTGGACAGAAAACATGGTTTTTAAATTTTTGCTTGGGTTTTCGCTTCTTCATTGCAAAACTCCATTATTTAATGCATTTGTAAGAGGCTTAAGCACAGCAACGTCTACTGGCTTTAAAATTGTTCCTGAATTGGGGATACAAAGTGTTCAGAATGATACCCAATTGAACACAAAAGTGACACACTTGTAATATTAGGTGCACAACACATCACCTTACATTATCGTCAGCACGAGCGGGCAGATAGACAGACCCCGGCCTATATCAACTGACGAAGATAATTTAAAGCGCTCTGAAAGCAAAAGTAGTGCTTTGGGCTTTCCTAGATATTTTTGGGCCGTTTGACAATACCCCACAGGAGGCGATCAAACGATCCCTGGATAAGAAAAGAGTGAACGGTACAGTATCCACCTGGATGTGTGAGCAGCTGAGCACTAAACTAGCAGCGACTCCAACTGCTTCGTGAACCTTTAAGGTAGACACAACAAAAAATCCACAAGGAGGGGTATTATCACCCTTAATGTGGAGCCTAGTTGTAGACGAATTGCTGGAAAATTTGACCAGCCTGTCAGGCGTATGCCGATGACTATGTATTGATTGCCAGTGAAAAGTTCATAGAAACCCTTGGTGACATCATACAGGGGGCTTTATTAAAGAATAAAGCCATTCCGTTGGGCTTAATATTAATCCGGCGATTGGTGCGTCTTAAAGGTAGTACAATGGACCTATGTTAATTCTGAGCGCTCCAGTGTAAAATGTTTTGCACCCCAAAAAAACGTCGGAAACAACGATAGTACTATTTAGAAGGAAAGGACGAATTTAGAGACTTAAGCAAATTCGCCTATCAGGCACGACACTGATACCAGTCAAAGATGTAAAGTAAGTAGGACTTCATCTATACCGTAAGCTCCTCAGGCGAAATCACATAGAGCAGATATCCAAGAACGCCACCCGTGCTCTCATGATAAGCAGGAGCCTACCGGGGACGACATGGGGATGCAGTCCGAGCATCCTACGATGAATGTACATTGCAATTGTGAGACTAATGATCACATACGGAGAAGTAGCATGTAAGAAAAGAACCAGTATGGTCCCGACAAGAGAGACCCTCTGTAAAGTTCAAATACAGGCGTTCATCAACGGAGCAATGCATAGCTGCCCAAGCAGCCATGGAGATGATCTTGGAATTGAATCCTCTACACCTTATGGTGATATACCTCAAAAGAACTCAAAAGAACATGATGATCAACAAAACAACCGTCCACACCTCGCTATACATAGAAAAATATCGGGAAATTTATCTTGGAGAAGAATGAGGCACAACTTAAAGACTGAGCAACCAGATCAGAAAATGGTACACAGTTGGCTTGAGAACTGATGAAGGAACTGGTGCAGAAGTATTTGTGTCAGGAACAAAGCACTACGAATGCATGGGAAATGTACCAGCATCTTTCAGTAAAATTACTGATTTTGCAAAATACGGAATGGCTATACAGGCTGACCAGATAAGGCAAGAATAACAGAGTTATAGCTGACGAGGCAGAGGATTCTCTGGCAAGAAAATGGGCAGCTGACCGCTTTCTAGGACCTAAACCGTTCTCCGGAATAGGAGAACACACTCTGCGCGAAGAGTTCAGGAAACTATAGACAGAAACAAGGGCCAGAACCTTTCTCATCCTCCATGGTCTGAGACAAGCAAAGAAAATAAAATTTGATGGCCGGAATATTTTTTTTTTAAATGTTTCTTAGGAAATGTACACTCGTCGCCACTTGAATAGGACACCCTGTACGCTCTATTTGCAATTGCTCATAACTCGAAAGCGGAATGATAAGATAATGATATTATGCCCGTTTTCTTTGTCCAGCTCTTCTTCTTTCTCTGTGACAAAATTACAAGTTTTGGAAAAGAGCCGTTATATGTTTTTTTTCCACTTTATGTTAACATTCGTTGGAATTAAAACAATATTTTTGCGCCACTTGAATAGAACATGCATTTAGTTTGATCGTTATCTTTGGCACGCGGACTCATATTCTTCGTTGATCGATTTATTTTGTTAATTTCGACTACTTAATTTAAAAAAAAAAACCTAAACTGGGTCGAGGAAAAGCATTAACCGAGGCGAAAAAAGGACAAATCAAAGCTTACAAGGACGCTGGCTTATCTATTGCCAAAATAGCTAAAAAAAAAAGAGCAACGACACGTTATATCCACATTTTTAAGTAATGAGTATGAATATGTAAAAAAAACCTGAAAGGCCGGACACACAGCGTGCTAACTAATGCGGAAAGGCGACTTATTTTAAGAAAAGCGTCAAATTTGGCAAAAATCAGGGATAAATGCGGTGTCAAGACAAGTCTTACAACTCTGCGTCGTGTTATTTCGAAAGCTAAACATCTAAAAAGACTGAAAATCAAGATGAAGCCACCTCTTAACCCGGTTCGAAAAGAGCAACGCTTCAGTTTTTGTCGCGCACATGTGATCTGGACTTCGGAGTGGCATAGAGTAGTTTTCTCCGATGAAAAAAAAGTTTAATCTGTAAGGCCCCGATGGCTATAGCTACTATTTCCATGACTTCCGCAAAGAAACACATTATTTGGACCGGCTGCACAGCAGAGTTGGAGGTGTGATGGTGTGGGGGGCCATTTCCTATTATGGAACCTGACAACTACAATTTATGTCAAATACAATGAATGAGTTATGTCATATTGAAAAAGGCCTTTCCATACTTTCATACCCTTTTCGGACATCTTCCGTGGATTTATCAACATGATAATGCGCCAATACATACAGCTCGGGTAGTTAAAACCTATTATACAAAGCAAAAATGTGGAGCTATTGAGGTGGCCACCCTATTCTCCAGATTTAAATACCATTGAAAATGTTTGGGGATAGTGGACACGCCAAGTATACGGATCAGTACAACAATATTCGAGTATATCCGAACTAACCCAAGCCATCGAATTAGCTTGGAGATCGATTTTACTGATTTATTTGACTAATTTGTATACTTCCCTTCCAAACTGGATGTGTGAAGTTTTGGAACAGAAAGGTGGCTCAACACACTACTAAACATTTTTTTTTGAATGTAAAATACTCCAAACATCTTAAATTTAAGTTATTTTTGTAACAAAAAGAATCAGAAATCTCTGAAATAATTTTTTATTAAAGTGTTCTATTGAAGTGGCGCAAATTTTCGACCCCGCACTTTGCCGGTTTTTGGTTGATAATATTTTTTATGTATGTACGTACTTACGTACGTACGTTGGTGAACAATTATTTCGATCATACTACCTATCTCGCGTATACAAAATAATTTCGATTTCGTTCTCTTCCTCATTGACGTGTATTTACCTAAAAATTAACTGAAAAAAATTGCACTGAATTCGGTCTAGCCGTTTTTAGGGTTCCGTAGCCAAATGGCATAAAACGGAACCCTTATAGGTTCATGTCTGTCTGTCTGTCCGGGCATGTCACAGCCACTTTTTTCTGAAACTATAAGAACTATACTGTTGAAACTTGGTAAGTAGATGTATTTTGTGAACAGCATTAAGATTTTCACACAAAAATAGAAAAAAAACAATAAATTTTGGGGGTTCCCCATACTGAACTGAAACTCAAATTTTTTTTTCATCATACATGTGGGGTATCTATGGATAGGTCTTGAAATTGAGGTTTCTAACATCATTTTTTTCTAAACTGAATAGTTTGCGCGAGAGACACTTATAAAGTGGTAAAATGTGTGCCCCCCCCCCCCCCCCCCCCCTGTAACTTCTAAAATAAGATAATGACAAAACTAAAAAAACTATATGATATACATTACCATGCAAACTTCCACCGAAAATTGGTTTGAACGAGATCTAGTAATTGGTTTTTTCTTAATACGTCATAAATCGTAAACCGCCACTTATCTATTATTAAAACATCGATCAAAGTTACAACGAACTACAAGAACTTTTATATGATGTTACTTGCTGTTACGGAATACTTCATGGGCGAGTCCGACTCGCACTTGGCCGCTTTTTTTGTTTTAACAAGAAGATTGAAAAAATATGGATTTTAGAATTTCTTAAGAATGATTTATTCAATCTAATTTGTTCTGGCCACAATCCATTTACTTCAAAATTTCAGCTATTTTCATTGGTTTTTTATGAAAGAGCAGCTAACAGTTTTAATTAATCGTAAAAAAAATATAAATACAATATCAATATACGAATCAAATAATATTTATTATTATTTTTAATATTAATAGCAGACCTATTCCTAATTTAACTCATAATTGTTTTTATTGATTATCATGTTCATATTACGCTGGGAAGATGATCGCTTGGACCTCCTGTGTCGCAATCACCCAACTAGTTATTTTTCACACTTGAACCCAATTCTAACAATCGGTCTCCAAGAGTGATTAGAGCTCCTTGGTAAACGACGCATAGAAAGAGAGTACCTGTTCATTAATTAATTAATAATAAACAAGGAATATTTGTTGTAAAATATTGACGAAAATTATAGAAAACCTACACTAACTATCGGGTCTTCTCGGCAACTCTGAAATCGCGTCAAAAATGGCGCCAACACTGAAATGCATATGAAAAGTGCGAAAAGACAACACAAATGAAATAGAACATGGCGAAACATGAATAGGAAAATAGTCAATATAACCCGCACAAATGTGTCATACGGTGCTGAAAAGGCATGAGTAGACAACATCGTGTACTTGCTCGCTTCAGACAACTTAACCCCCCAGAAGCAAATATGTTTGGGCCTCCAGTCGTCCATCAAAACTTTTTTAAGTCCAACTTTAAAGTTCAGGAACTAACTTATTTGTATGTCAAATTTTTAGGGTGGCGACGGTGTAGAGGTTATTGTGTTGGCTTCTGACCCGTGCGGTGCAGGTCCAATCCCCATGGGGAACAACAACATACGCCATTCAAATGCCTCTACACCAAAAAGAGGATTTCTGCCTGGTCCGTTACCGAGTCTGAGTGCTCTGGGATCTGTATTTCCTTTTTGATTTAAAAATAAAAAAAAAATGTCAAATTTTAGACCAAGTAAAAGTGCTTATTATTTTATAATGAATTAAATCAAAGACAGAGAATTGAATTAATATCTATTATAAAAACGAAAATCAATTTTGGTGAGCCCCATATGCGGTTCAGTGGAAATCCAGTTATGTGTGAAGAAACAAAACCAAACTGTGGTGGATTCCTTGCCATGGCAGTTTTGACACAAATGAAAAAGCTGACGAACTAGCCAGAGGTGGTTCAGAAACCCCTTTAACAGGACCTGAACCCTTCTGCTACACACCTAGTTCAGCTACTAATTTAGCTAAAAAAAAGCTGGGAACACTCAAAATGTATCTGGAAAAACACTCCAGGTCTAGTCTAAGACATGCCCTTTAAAAACAATGCCAGGCTACCTCACAGGTCACCAAGGTTTACGATATCACCTTAACAAAATGAATTTAGCCAACTCTTCGGAGTGCAGGCTGTGCCTCGAAGACAAAGAAACCACGGAGCACATATTGTGCGAATGCCCAGCCCTATGCGGAATCAGAAAGAAGATCTTCTTCAAAGAACTCTTAACCAATGAAGACTTGAAAAAATCACCTGCTACAACCATTATTACCTTTTCTAGAAAACTGAAAACGCACCAGCCTAAAATCTTCTCTGACCTATGGTACAATAGATCTACTCAGGTCGACGTACCGCTTTTCTTCGCCTAGGCGGGTCAGGAGCTAAACAAAAAATGTATGGGGATTATTATATGTACCTTCAAAACAGATTATAACCTCACCATTACAGTATAAGGTGGACAAAATTCACTGTCCATGGGTTAGAACACTATCTAATACTTTCAAAAAAAAATCGGCCAATATCTAATAACTATTGTTTCCACTATATACATTTGAATCTTCTTCAAATGTGTTGCAAGCTTGCCCAACTTGGTCCAGTTCAATCGACAATTGATGCGCAAATACTTCACAAGCAATTTAGCTTTTATTTCGGTACAATTAAATAACCACTTCGTATTCGGACAATTTTTTTTATTATTCAAAATACATTTAAAAAATAAAAATAAAAATGTACTCAAAAAATGTTGCCCAAATCAATATAATGAATTTCCATTACCAGAATCGACGCCAGCATTCACCTGGCCTAAAACAAACATAGCGAAACATTATGTGTACCCACGGTTGGTGGGCCGAGTCGGTGCAATGACTACGATTGCTGTGGAATAAATTGACCGTTACACGAAAATAACGCACAAGAATTAAAAGCACTGCTGTGCCGGAAATCATTTGCGCCATATTTGAATATAATTAAATTTAGTTATGTGCAAGCTTTGTGTGAATGAGTCTTTGTACTGAACGGCCATGGGCCGAGGCGGAGCAATTCAATTAATTTAATTGATTTATTAACGGTGCAAAATATATCCGTAAATATATTTTATAAAATATCGCCACAAAAATACATTGATATGTGCGTTCACCAAATACAGACACATCCTGAACGAGCAACGTGAGCACATTTCAATAAAATCTTTTCCATGTCTGTCCGTCGATGTGAATATTTTTTTTCTTTTTTTTAATATTTTTTTTTTATTTACTTATAGTTCAGGGAAAGCAATTAAAGAACTTCAGCGAAATTGGTAGTGAAGGGCACTTAAAAGTAAAACACCTCCTTGAATACCATTTTTTTCGAGGAACAATTTAAAAAAAATACTGCGGCGAATCGAAGCCTTCTTATATTCTGAAGTGGATGGGTGCTTCTTTTATACAAAATTTTGCTACGAAAATTAAAAATTAAACTATTTTCTTTTCAGCTGTTCTGTGATATAATTTCGCCCAATTTCTGGAATATAAGTAGTAGTCCAAGTTGTTAGTACTCAACAATTCATATTAGGTAGCTCCTCAAATGGCTTTCACTCAAGAAAGATAAATGTTTAATCGAATAACTCCTGCGGGAACCGTGGAGAGGAGTAATGAACTATTTTAAATTCTGTCTGTCTGTGGCAGCATCACTACTTTATCGCATAAAAAGACCCCAAGACCCGATAAAAGCCACATCTGCTATACCAAAAGCTCAAGCTGCTTCCATAGAGTGGAGACAGAAAAATCTTTAGACCATATGGAACTAAATCAAAGCATTCAAAGCTTGGCCGAAGTGCTCCACTAATAATGGAGATGAAAAAGCTGGCCTCGAATTGGAATACAGACTTTGCAAGAGGCTCGCGAAGAGAAAGTTCCACAAAATCCGACTAACCTGCTTGAACTGGGACACAACCATTTTCAAAATAAACGCTCAGAGAAGGAGAAATGCAAAGGAAATCCGTTCGCCAAACTTCATCAACAATGCTCAAGTGCTGCTTCTTGTGGATGACAAAAAAAAATACTACACAGGTGGCAGCGGTATTGTAAAGGACTTCTAAATGAACTTCTTCGGACGTTCAAAGACTCCAAAAAAGCAAAAGCAGTGGGACCGGATGAAATGCCCTCTGAGTTCTGGAAAAAGATGGGAGACATCGGGTCTAAATGGCTAATGATTCTCATTTCCAAACTGTTCGCTTGTTTTATATGTTATGTTATGTGTTATTTATTGGTTTATGTACGTACATACATTTTTTTTCTTTTACCAAAAGTAAATAAATAAATAACTTTGTAACTATTTATTCCTCTTCACTCTATCGTAAGGTCACACGATCTAGTCATTTATTTGTAAGAGTTTAAATGTAAGTAATATCCATCAATTTACTTATTTATTTATTTATTTATTAGTTGATTATAGATTGAAAAATGATGAGAGGCGGTCCAATGCCGAACCACTGGAGGGAAAATTTTCCTCTTTCTTTGTACAAAAGAAAAGACAATATGATGATCATGGACATGGACATGTATGGGGGAGTACAGACAAGAGTAAGATGCCCCGTTGGCGTCTCCGGGCAGTTCACAATCAATAGGGAAGCGTTTTAAGTACCTTGATATTTATTGCTATTATAATCGATTCTTCATTTCATATCATTCTCTCGCATGTGCTCGACTCGACACTAGATCAAAATGTCTCAAACACAGAGAACGCACTTTACTGCACGCACATACCAAGTCAACCCATTAGTCGCAATCGCAAAGCAAATGTGATAAAAACCTTGTGAGTGTGTGTTTTCATTCGAATAAAATGATGCACAACTACCCCAAGTCCCATAACTCGAATGAAAAAAAATAGTAACATTCGGGAAAAAAAATCAAGAACTTACTTTTGCTTTAATTTTAGAACAAAATGTCTCATCACAACTACATACTTAAACAACGAACACACTACCCACAATCACAAAGCTCGTGAGTCATGTTGAACTCTGCAACATTGCAAAAGATAAAAAATTATTCTTATCTGAAGAAAAAACAAAAGACACTGCAACAGAATATGCAGTATCTTTTGCATATTAAATTTCAGTTAATGCAAAGCATATCATTTTTGTGATGGGAACACCCATCTCTTTTAAAAGCAAATGATGCTTGATGAAGATTTTCATCTGGAATAGAACTCGAACAGTTAAGTCGAATAAAATATACATAATAAAATATAGTTCGTTTTCATTTAAATACATAACTATATCAATTCATAACTGGTGACTGGTGACGGTGAGTTTGTGTGAGAAGAATACCTGTTTCTATTTTATTTAAGTATACAAAAATAATAGCTCGTGGCTCATGGCTTGCTCCGTGTTTTTGATTTTGTCCATTCGAGTGATAAGCATCTTCTGCCTTTTTCGTATTCCCCGTATCTACTCGATCTCGAATGCAAGAGCTCTTGAATGAAAAAACAGTAGCATTACTATTTATTCAAGTAAAACTTCTTTACGCACGCTTGACTTGGGGAATAAGCTGGTGATGGCGACACGGAAGTGTAGACCAATGTAGACTTCCGGCGCAACGGAAGTGTAGACCAATGTAGACTTACGGTGCAACGGAGGTGTAGACAAACGTAGACTTCCGGCAATACCGAAGTGTATACAAACGTACAATCTTTTGTTACAACCTTTCGGCGGAAAGGTTCGTGGAATGGGTAAACACCCTTGAATCTCCTCAATAGAGGGCAATACTAAGCTAATCATCTATCCAAACCGATCCAAAGGAGAACAGTTGCGGACAGATGGAATTTACCGGAAGTGAGTGAAGTCATTGTGTCCATGAATCGCAGTTCATTAGTTGGAAATATAGAGCGTCACCATCATCGTCAGATTTTCAGGTCGGGCGGCAAAAAACCAAAGTTTGAGCTAGGGAGCTGAAATTTATAATATAGACTCTCCAAAATTCGATCACAATTTAAAAAAAAAAAAACAAAGTTTGAGCTAGGGAGCTGAAATTTATAATATAGACCCTCCAGGGGCCCTTGATGCTCATGTGTAAATATTTTCAAAATTCGCCCACTGACACGCCCACAATTTAAATTAGATGGAGTGAAAGAAGTTTTACTTCAGTCGTGTGGTCTTAAGCACACTCATTTTTTTTTATAATTAGTTACTACTCTTGGAAAGAATCGACATTCGAGAACTTTTATATAGATTGCTATTACAACTTCACTCACATAATGTTTGCGATAAGTGCATTAGCCGTTTGCTCAACTGAATGAATATTCGTTGGCTTGAAAATTCTGAAACGAAAACCCATTTTCAGAGAAGTTTTATATCTCGAGTGATCTCGATTATTGGAATCATTCGATTATGCCCATCACTATTTATTACAGTCCTTGATTATCTGCTTGATGGAAAAGTGAGGGATTTCAAAGTGCATCAGTTATTCTTTGCCATTTGGAACTCTTTACTAGCTTTACTTAACGTGATCCCGACCCGTGAAGAGTTTCTGCCTGAGACACAGCAGCCTTCCATCCTCTACGATCCCGGGCACGCTACTTCCAGTTGGTCTTTGAAACTGAGGTTCGGTCTTCCTTGCCTTCTCGAACCTGGGAGATGGGATTCGAAGATCCTCTTAGCTTTAACATTAAGCATTCGCTCGATGTGGCCGAGCCAGTGTAGTCGACGTATTTCGGCTTTTTGGACTACATCCACATTTTGGTACAGCTCGTAGAGTTCACGGTTGCATCTTCTCCTCCACTCGCCCTCCTCGCACATAGGACCACAAATCCACCGAAAAAAATTTCTTTCGAAGGAGCTCAGTATCAGCTCTCCCTTCCTGCTTATCGTCCAGCACTCGGCGCCATAAAGCAGAACTGGCAAATAAGGTTTTCGTAGAATACATTTCGTCCTCCCAGTTAGGAGTTTTGAACTCAGTTGTTTTGCCAAACCGAAGAACCAGCGGTTTTCTAGGGTAATTCTTCGCCGAATCTCCACTAAGGTGTCATTCGTGAGTTCATGTTTACTCCGAGGTAGAAGAACTCCGTAACTACCTCGAAATTGTTGCTATCAATAGTGACGTTTTGTCCTAGGCGGTGGACAGATGTAAGTTTGTTTGTTGATAGCATGTATTTCAATCGCCGTGAAAGCTTCTATCGCGGAGGCGCTGTGATCGGCCGATGATGTCAATATCGTCGGCATAACCCAGCAGCTGAACGGACCTGTTGACGATAGTGCCTTCCGTGTTGACACCTGCCCTGCGCACTATCTGCTCCGGTACGAGATTGAAGAAACCGCATGATAGCATGTCCCCTTGCCGAAATCCGGTGCATGTTTCAAATAGTTCGGAGGAGCTATTTCTAAACTGCACGTTGCACCGCGTGTTTTCCAGAGTCACGCGACACATATGATGCAGTTTTGCTGGGATTCCGAATTCGGCCATCGCCATATAGAGCTCCTGATGATGTATACTATCATACACGGCCTTGAAGCTGATGAATAGGTGGTGTGTCTCGACTTGAAATTCGTTGGTCTTTTCCAGGATTTGCCTCAGTGTGAAAATTTGGTGTATAGTCGATCTGCCTGGCCGGAAGCCACACTGGTACGTGCCGATAAGTGTGTTGCAAAACGGCTTAAGACATTCACACAGTAAGTTGGATAGGATCTTATATGCGACATTAAGCAGGGATATGCCTCGATAGTGCTTGCAAGACATAGGATCACCTTTTTTGTAGATGGGGCATATGGAGCTGATAGTCCAGTCATCGGGCATGCTTTTGTTTTATCGAAGAATTCAATTGAAATCAAAGTCCTGTTTCTGTTTTGTGATGGGCAGAGGTGTTGTTAACGAACTTTTTTCTTTTTTTAAATTAAATTGAGTGATAAATTCATTTTTAGTGCACAAATCAAATATACTCGTATTTCCATAATATTGAAACGTGTGAAGAAACCACACTTAATCCGTGCGTTGACGTACCCGGGTAGGTTGAACCTCAGCTGTTGAAGTGTCTTCGACAGAAGTCGATGCACTTAGACCAGTCTTTTGTGTTATGTACCTCTGAACTTCATATGAAGCAATGCCAATGATTAAGTCTATTTTTTATTTTATTTACATCACAAAGCATAGGTATCTACTTGCCTGCCTCTTTTCACTTTCTTTTATTACCTCATTCGTAGAAATAATTGAATAACTTTAGTTTAATATATGAAGGTACACTACACAGGTACCCTGCTTGTTGCACGGTTAAGGGATTTGGAAGTTTATTGGTGTACAGGGATCTTCCTATTTGAAAGCAAAACTAACGGTTTAATTCAAGTTTTGTTTTTACGTACATCAAAAAGCAAACTTCTATACTATGTTTCCCTTTTTTTATTGCCTTATTCGTAAAGGTAATTGAATTACTTTAGTTTAATACACGAAGGTACCCAGGTACCTTGTCACAAGGATTTAGAAGTTTATTGGTGACAAGGGATGCTAACTAAATTTAAATTTATTCAAATATGTACAAAAAAAAGGCAGGAATTCTCAAAAGATTGCGTGCATGTAGCTAGCAACAAATTAGTTTAATTGCGGTCATCAGAAATTAAACAGATACCCGGGTACTTTGTTACTTGACGTAAGGGTTAAGGAGACATAATTGCCTGAGCTTGTTTTTGCTATTAGTCAAAATATAATACAATAATACAATATATTATATCTCCCATATAATAAGAGCTATGCCGGAGTTCTGTGCTCCGTCGGTGCCAAGATTACTCGGAAACTGTAAGGCTCAGGAATCTGGACTTTTAATATAAACAGATCATGTAAAATACAGGTGCAGGAAAATGTTTTCGTTTAATTTTAAGGCAAAGGGTCCTTCCAAGCCTTAAAGTCTCCCATTTTCAAACTTTGTGTACTTAATAATAAATTGTGCTAAAATGGCGCCATCTATTGAACTATGTAGAAGGGTAATTTATTGTGTAATCTATCCACTTGAGGTATGTTATTTTTTATTTTATTTTATTGTGTATCTTTATACAAAAGTCGATACGCGTTGGTGTTCTTACGACTGAAGATTCGATAATAGGCGGTGAAATACATACAACGAAATATGTAGGTGCAGGGAAATTACTGCACCTCGAGTGGAAAATAATTCCACTTTTTGAAGTAAAACTTCTTTACGCACGCTTGACTTGGGGAGTAAGCTGGTGAATGCATCACGGAAGTGTAAACAAACGTACACTTCCGGCAAAACGGAAATCTAGACAAAAGTACACTTCCGGCAAAACGGAAGTTTAGACAAACGTACACTTCCGGCAAAACGGGAGTTGAGAGCGAAATATAAGTTAGTGAAGATAGAAAGAGAGAGAGTTACGTTTCGTATCATACACTCTTTTGTAACAACCCATAAAAATTAGTCGGCGGAAAGGTTCGTGGAATGGGTAAGCACCCTTGAATCTCCTCAATAGAGGGCAATACTAAGTTCTTATCATCTATCCAAACCGATAGCCAAGGAGATAGCTATATCTAAAACAGTTGCCGACAGATGGAATTTACCGGAAGTGAGTAAAGTCATTGTATCCATGAATCGCAGTTCATTAGTTCGTCTTTTTTCGTACAGATGGCCCTCGAATTAAACAGACATAATGGTAGTTGTTTACATTTCGCCCAATAACACAGTTAATAATATTATAAAGTTTTTGATGTGTTAACATCTTTGCTCTCGGTAGGGGCTAGTTGGAAAAATCGAGCTTCACCGTCATCGTCAGATTTTCAGGTCGGACGGCAAAAAACCAAAGTTTGAGCTAAGGGAGCTGAAATGTATAATATAGACTCTCCAGGGCCAGGACTGAAACTCCTACAATTTAAATTAATGCAACGCTGACAAGCCTACATGTTTACACATCAACTATAGGCCCACACCTTTTTTATATAAAAGACTTATGATTTACGGTCGAGTAGGCTCTGAAGAACTAGGAAAAAACTATCACACGTTTCCATTAATTTCAGCAGGGGATTTCAATATTAATTTCGCGTCCGAAGATGGACAACTCTTGGTAAGCTGTCTACAAGATAAATTAGAACTACAAATGAATAATAACCGAAATGCACAAGACATGGAACAACAATCGATGCAGTTATCTTTCTAATTTTCATTCGGAAACATATGTATCTTATTTCTCATACCATAAGCCTATTGGCTCGGTCTTACAATCAACAATAGTAATTACTAATGTATCCGGTAACGAAAATAATGAATGAAAAAAAAAATTATTCAATGATTAAGTTTTTCAAAAATATTATTTTTTTTTATTATTTATTTATATACGATATATATACATCCATATAGATGGAGCGAAAGAAGTTTCAGTCGTGTGGTTTTATGCACACAAATTTGTTTGATGTGAAGTTTTTGCTCCACAACTGACAACTTAGTGGATATCCGACGAAGACTTACCCTAGGAAATATTTGCTACATCGGTTTGGCGAAACAAATGTTTTCAAAACTTCTAACCCGGAAGAGTAAGCTCTACAAAACTGACAGTTCTGGTTTACGGCGCCGAGTGCTGGACGATTAGCAGGAAAGGACAGCTTATTTTGGGTTCTTTCGAAAGAAAAATATTCCGTCGAAAAGTTGGTGCTTTTTTTTCTTTTTTATAATTTACACGCACTAAAGGGATTTTTTTAGTACCCTTATCATGTATAGGATTAGAAGAAAAGGAGGGTTGCCGATGCACATTGGGTTTAAATGTTTGTAGGTTATAATGTGAAGGAAAAAAAATAGAGCGTGAAGAGTATTCCACATTCGTGTTGTACGGCTGAAGAAAGATTCTTTGAACTTCACTGTTCGTCCGAATACAGGCTTGAGGGTAAACTGATGAGCATTCATTGCATGGCGGGTATTGCGGTTGATATGTTCTAGCGGTGGGATGCAACTGGACATTTCGTTAGAGCACTTATGGTGGAAATACCGTTAAAATAACGAAAGACAGGAGACAATATGACGATGACTAAGAGAGTCAATCGATTACGCGATGTCTCGGTCGCCAATGAGTTTTATTGTGCGTTTTTGTATCCTATCAAGTAGCTCCAAATAAGTTATTGGTGCACCAGACCAGATATGAGAGCTGTACTCGAGTTTCGGACGAATAAACGCCTTATAAATTGTAGCCAGATCAGAAATGGTGAAATATGTCTTACATCGCTTAAGGAAGCCTAGCCATTTCGCAGCGTTCTTGGCGACATGGAATATGTGGTCATTCCAGCGGAGATTGCCATTAACACACATACCGAAAATGGAAAGCTGATCGGTTTCAGCGATTCAGGTGCCATTTATTGAATGGCAGTGTCTGTGGGTTTTGCTTTAATCACAGAAAAGAGCATTGCGTTTTAAAAGCGTGAAATTCCACTCACTGGTTGTACCCTACTGAGTTATGTTAATATCGAATTTAATGAGCTTAACATATGTTGCCGTTCAAGTTTCATACCCGAAGAAGAGGGGCGTGACCCAACGAATATGAGAAGCTGAAGGTACTGTCATCAGCAAAGGAATAGATTGGATTAGAAGTAACAGACAGGAGATTATTTATAAAAATGAGAAAGAGAGTCGGGGACAGAACAGAACCTTGGGCGACACCAGCATTTATTTGGTGAGTTGCAGACTTGAAACAGTCAAAAAAAAAATTAATTGATCAGTCCGAAAGGTAATTTCTAATCCATTGAGAAAGATTTTCATCGATTCCAAATTCCAAAATGTGTGCGGAACACTCATTGAAAAACAGGGAAAATAGAAGAGGTTCTAATATCGAGCCCTGAGGGACACCTCTTATGGTCGGAAGGAAACTTGAATTCGTATTCCAAACTGAAACTGCTTGTTTTCTATTCCGAAGATAGGATTATAGCAAGCGAACCGCCGAGAGTGAAAACGCGCAAAGCGTCGAGAGTTTATAACAGATTCTCGTGGTCCAAATGTGTCGAACGCTTTAGAGAAATCAAGAAGAACGGGGAACGTGACATCTAATCCTTATGCACTTCTGATATCTTCAACTATATTTATGATGGGGGTAGTGTAACTATGCTTTAGGGATAAACAAGGTGGGTATTAATCTGTTTTTGCACGATCCTCTCAAATACCTTGGATAAAAATGGGAACACAGAAATACGTCTGTATTTAGTTTCATTACGATTTTTCGGGATTGGAAGGATTTTCGCTAACTTCCACTGAGAAGGAAATAAAACTGTCATTAAAATCGTATTAAAAGTATGTGCGGTGTAACGCAAGGTAATAGTAAGGATCAATTTAACGAATATGGGTTATATGGCGTCGATGTAAGCTGCATCGGAGCTAACAGACAAAAGACTCTCTACAACATTGGTACTTTCAACACTTTTGAACTCGAACATCTTTTCTGAGGAAGACCCATTAGGAAGCTAGTCAATGACATTTATTATTTTAAAAAGTAATCTTGTTTCTTTTAACAAGTCAATGCTTGGCACTGGAACACTGCCAAATTGATTGGAATCAAAACTAATTATCCTTTTTAATAAGTCAGATTGTTTGAGTGGTTTTTAGTGGTCGCAATAAAATGTCGATAAAAAAAATATATATATTTATATTTACCACAATTTTCTATCAGGTACAATTAAATAATCCTACTAAACATACCGAAAAATTGCATCTTTTTCAATATGAATCGCAAAATTAATGTTTAACAAGCAGGTTTAGTTAAGAACAGTTCTGAATATCAAGCATTAGTCCTAGGCATAGATACCTATTTTGGTGCAAAGTTGTTGAATAATTGATTTGACAAGGATTAGTTGATTCAATCCGTAATATTGATTGTTTTGACAAAAGGGATAATACAGGGTCCCTAGTTATCACTTCGTAGAAGTGAAATTAGGCACCAAATTGCAAATTCAGTAGAACTTTCAGGCCCGTTTGCTGATACTACACATAGCGATTAAACTTGCTCATAAATTACTAAATGCAACTTATTGGTTTGCACCAAAATCAAAGTTTGTCATAAATGAGACTAAGTGCAACTTATTTTATGGGGAAGAAATAGTAGGCCATAAGGTGTTAAAGTTGCGCTTAGGCAATTTTAAAGGTTATGTTTTATAATGACATTTGAGTAAATTGTAGCGCAAACAAAAATAGTTCTTGCTCTAAACAAATTAAAATAACAAAATGGACTTCGAATTAACAGATTTGCGTTGGAAGACGATGTTGAAGTCTTGGAACTCATTGAAGTGGGTTTTCCTAGTCAGATTAACGATAGAAATGAGTATTTTTATAGCTTTGGTGAACTTGACTTCTACAAAGGATTTCGCTAAAATAAAGACATGGCTCTTGATGTTCTAGAACAAATAGATGAAGCTCTAGAACGGCCTTGTAACAGGTATTAAATGGGTTTTTCTAAATTCGTGTTATAATTTTATATTCTCTAGAACCTATTCCATCGCACCCATTAACCAGCTTTTGGTAGCTCTACGATTTTTTGCCACTGGGAATCATCTTCATTCAATCTTCAAGCGTTGCAATTGATTGGCAATGTTTCCACTGTTTCAAAGATCGTGTTAAGAGTTTCAATAGAAATCGCAAACCTTTACAGAAATTATATCAAACCCCCAGATACACCAGAAGGGGTTTCACAGGTCACATGCTCCGTTGCGCGTCAGAGCAACTGTATAATGAATCTCAAATACGAACAAGACGTCCTATCGAAAAATCTTTCGGAATACTTAAAAGACGATTTCCCTTACTAGCTTATGGTTGTCGTCTAAAATTAAGAACTGCTTTTAATTGTGGCCACTTGTGTTATGCATAACATATTAAGAAAGAATGGTGTACCGTTAAAACCTCCTGAAAGCGTTAATCTTGATCCAGAAGACATTCAACTCGCAATAATTTGTAAACAAATCACCTGGAGTTTCATTAAACTCAGGCATACAAAAACGAAACGACCTAATAAATAACTCATTTAAAGTTTATTTGACATTTAGCAATACAGCAAAGTTTGCTGCATTTCAAATTATTTTTATCTTAGCTAAGTACAACTTAAATATTTTCTGACAAACGGAAATTAATTTAGTTGCACTTAGAACTTAAGGTAAACTTAGTTATAACCCAGATCTATTTGCGGAACATCTTGAAAACGTTTTCAAGCCATACGACCATAATGATATTTCCCAACAAACGGAAGAAATGTGCGAAGACGAGAGATCGATTCCAGCAGTAAGCTCTAGGGAAATAGCCAAAGAAATAAAAGAAAAGATCAAACCGAAAAAAGCCCCGGGATTTGATCTAATAACGGGTGAAATTCTGAAAAAACTGCCTAAGAAAGGTATGAAAAAAATAGCACAGGTAATAAATGCTGCGTTCAGACTAAGGTATGTTCCGCGCATGTGGAAGCTGGCGGAAGTTATCATGGTACCTAAGCCTGGAAAATTGCCCAGTGAAGTAACGTCATATCGGCCGATATCATTGCTGCCAATCCTGTCAAAGCTATTCGAAAAAATGCTCCTAAAACGACTCCATCCGATTCTAGAAGAAAGGACGCTGATCCCCCAAACCATCAGTTTGGATTCAGAAATAAATACTCAACAATAGATCAGGTCCACAGAATAACTTATATAATAGAAAAAGCTTTAGAAGAAAAACAAATATGCTCTGCCATCTTCCTTGATGTAACACAGGCTTTTGATAAAGTCTGGCACAAAGGATTAATCCGTAAGCTACAAAAATATCTTCCAAAAGAGTATCATGAAATACTAGAGTCGTATCTAATGCAACGATTATTTAGAATTAAGCAAGAGAATGAGTACTCCGAATTGAAACAGATCAAAGCTGGAGTACCGCAAGGTAGTGTGTTGGGACCAGTACTGTTCCTCCTATACACGAACGACCTACCACAAAATGACGAAACTACTGTTGCCACTTTTGCAGATGATACTGCTGTACTTGCAGTAGGAAAAACCGCACAGGAAGTTACAGAAAAACTGCAAAGGTCAGTAAATGATATATCCAAATGGACCAAAAAATGGCAAATAAAATTAAATGAACTAAAGTCGGTTCATATTAACTTTACCAATAAAAACGTACAACACATACCTGTGTACATAAATAATAAAGTAGTTCTGCATTCGAACTCAGCTAAGTATTTAGGCTTGACTTTGGACGCAAAGTTGCGTTGGAAAACACATGTCAAAAAAAAAACGAAATGAACTAAATATACGATACAATAAAATGTATTGGCTCATAGGGAGGAATTCATGCCTCTCAATCTACAACAAACTGCTTCTCTACAAGCAAATATTAAAACCAATTTGGACATATGGCCTCCAGTTATGGGGGTGCACAAGAAAGACAAATCTTCAAAGCATACAATGCTTTCAAAACAAAGTATTACGCAATATTGTTAATGCGCCGTGGAACATACGTAATGCTGATCTACATAGGGATCTAAAAATTGAAATGGTAGAGGACGAGGTTCGCAAGGTCGCAAGAAGACATGAAGTTAGGCTTCGCAACCATGCTAATTTAGAAGTAGTTCAACTACTTAATAACAACAATTTAGTTAGAAGATTACGTAGAGTTAAACCTTTTGAACTAGTTAACTAGGTTATTAGGAAAGAAATATATGTGTTACAACATAATCACATGAACAAAGTGATAATGAATTAAGAATTAAGAAAAAAAAAAGGTAACAAACCAAAGTTAGTTCCTAAAAACAGGACATAACTACATAAGGAAATGTTAAAACAAAATTGCTGATTAGTCTTTAGACTAGTTGCGATTACTGGAAGGATGGTAACATCATGCCTTCCCTGCGTGTTTTTAGTGGATGATTCAAGTCTCACACTATCGCAAAGCTCGCAAGCGATGTCCTTTAACGATTTTCACCTAGCTACACGCAAACAAAAAAAATAAAAAAAAATCACTTATTAACAGCCACCTTCTATCGATTCACACTATATTCATAAACTCTTACCATTTCCATCATTTCCCGGGCAATATGTGAACTTTAATGCATGAATATACATTCCAATCATTATACCCTATTCTAGGGGTATATTAATTTTGACGCATAGTTTGTAACATACCTTAATATTGCCCGTAGACCCCTAAAAGTTACTATATTTATGATCAGCATCGATAGTAATGTCGATCTAGCCATGTCCGTCCGTCCGTCCGTCCGTCGGCAAAAATTAGGCCTTTAAACTGGACCTAGAGAGCTGAAATTTTAACCATATACTCTCTAGGGTCCCGAAATAATCAAGTTTACGAATTTTTGAAATCCGCCCACAGACACGCCCACAAACTCAAAAAAACAAAATTTTGGAAAAAATCGAATTTTGAGCTAGAAAGCTGAAATTTTTTATATATGATCTATGAATCCTAAAACTGCTCGGGATAAAAAATTTTCAAAATCCGCCCACTGACACGCCCACAAATAAATAAAACAATTTTTTTGAAAATCCAAAGTTTGAGCTAGGGAGCTGAAATTTATAATATATACTCTCTATGGGCCCTTTATGCTCATGTGTAAATATTTTCAAAATCCGCCCACTGGCACGCCCACAATTATAATTTTTTTTTTTTTTTTGAAAATTCAAAGTGAGCTAGGGAGCTGAAATTTATAATACTCGTATATACTCTCTAGGGGCCCTTTATGCTCATGTGTTAATTTTTTTTAAATCCGCCTACTGACACGCCCACAATTAAATAAAACAATTTTATTGAAACACCCAAGTTTGCGCTAGGGAGCGTTTTTTTTGATAAAATCCTTTAAATGTTATATAACAAAATACGAGTATGTAGAGCGTTCTTAACAATTCAACCATACTAAGACTTTTGTCACGCCCACTTATGAGGGATTGAAATAAGAATATGGTATCCAACAGTCCGCCCAAGCGGACTGTAGCCCGTCCCTATGTTTTTCATAATGATTTGTCGTTTCCGTAGTAACACAGTCAGTTCGATTCAAGAAGTTTTCACATCGCAGGCAAATGTATTCGCCCTAGCGTGCGTCGTCACCTCAAAAGTTACAATATCCTCGTATACGTAAAGTGTTTCGTGGTTGGACGGATTCTCTGCTGGTATGTTGGTAAATAGTCTCTTTAATGAACCAGACTCACAGAAGAAACCCCTTTCGAAACCCTTAAGATTTGACGGCACTATATCAACGTTTGACTTAATTTCTTTGAGATTCACTTCGGCGAAAATGTCGAGCAATTTATTTATCCATCCCTCGAGTAGTTGGTTGACTAAGACGAAGGCTCAATTAAAGCGACCACAAGCACTATCAAGATGCCATTTCCTTAAATGATTGCCTTCCAAGTATAGGTACCTTATACGATAGAGACTCGGTGGGGCTATACAAGTCGGTTTTGGTTTGTATTTACACCAATGCCAGGACGCTAAATTTCTAAGTGGAGTGGCAACTTAAATTGACTTCTATGTTAATTAAAGGGAAAATTACTCTAAAGTGTTGATTAATGTCACCAATTGTAGCTTTTAACTAAATTGAATTGAATTGAATTAATTTCAAGGAGCTCACCAGAACCAGTAGCAATTGAAATGGGAATTGGGACTAGATTGAAACTTATAAATGAGATGCATTTTACAATTATTCAACGAATAGAATAAAAGAATATCCAAGAAGGAAGATCTGACTCGATTTTTTTCTTATAGTTAAGACAAATTTAAAAAAAAAATCTACATGTAATATGCAACTAGTTAATAACTATTATTCAAAGATCGTGCTATATGTTTGCTGACTTCTTTCAGACAACTGACTCAAGGCTTGATTTATCGATACAAAAAACTGTTGCTGCAGCTTGAGTATATGAATAATTCGCTTGACCTGATGGGTCACCTGGAAATACTTGCACCATCACTGACTCTATTTTTAGGGAATACAGTTTTGGGAAATTGTTTGATGTAGAAATATTGGACCGTTCTAAATGAGCCAATGGTGTTCCGGCACTAGACCCGAGAAATCTGGTCTGGTAGACTGACGGATCAAAAATTGATCTACAGTTGAAGCATGGTCTCAATAATGGCGAAACCTCGTAGTGATATTACCAAATTTGTTGATAGCCAGGCGGCTAGTAAAGCGTCAGGGTTAGGTAAGGTTATAGAGGCAGTCGGCAGAAGCCGACACACTCAGACAAATAAAAGGTCCATTGTAATACAACATGATGGATTCTTCAGTCGGTCAAACCAACCCATTCTGTGATCTCAGAGGAAGAGTGCAAAACAAGATATCAATGAAAGCCAGCAACAGGTGGTTTTTGATTTATAACAAAATAAATAAATATAAATATTAGCCATTACGGCCCATCCCTAGCTTCTCCAACCACTTTCTTGTGGAAGGGACGTACAATTTTAAGCCGTCTCCGAATGGCAAACTTGAGAAGCTTCTCATAACAATTGATACTCTTGGATATTTGTCAGATGTTCGCAAGAGGTTGGGGGCTTTCGATTAGTAGTCCGACACTCTAACCACTGAGCCACTGCGCCCGAAAATCAATAACTACTTGTCACATATCACGGAAACAATGGCCAAAATATGATCGGATCAAAAACCGTTAACGTTACGACAGAACATCGCTGTCTTAGTTGATACGAACTCTTACCGGTCACAGCTTGCTAAGGAATCACACAATGAAACTAAATCCCAAGGATGACTACATCTGTAGAGGCTGCTGTGATGTGGAGGCGCATGCGGATACTCCTCACTCTTCCGTCACTGCCCATACCTATGTCACCTGAGGAACAAAACACTTGAAAGATACTTCTTCCAAGACATTCAAGAACTGTCTGATATCTCACTTTCAAATCTATACAGGTTTATAAGGACATTCAAATGGCTGGTCAACTTGGAGTAGGGGAAGAAAACCGAGAATGGAGGACCAAGGCCAGAACAATGAGGCCAACTTTTCCAACGAATGGTAGCACAATGGGTTAAGATGGGCCTAAGTTCGGTGTAAAAGATACGCTCTGTTCCATCAACCCGGAAACCTAACCTGACCTAAGTAAGCGGACTTGTGTCTTCTTCAAACGGACATTAAGTAAATTTAGACTTTGATTCGTACATTATTTGATGGGCATTCTGTTCGTGGACATTATGTCACCCCACCAAGATAGGTCTGGTTAAGCTATGCATTTATTTCTTGACTTATAAGCTTTTCGAAGGCTTTTCAAATGAATGGATGTGTTGATTCTAATTGCCTTTTTGACGGATTCGTAGAATCTCTCTTTTGTCTTTTGGACATGACAGTACCTACCAACTCCCTGAAACATGAACGGACGTAATAAACCTCGTCTGCAAAAAGATTGTTTGGGCATTTAAACCCGCAACTCAATTTGTTAAAAACGAAAAGGAGATATTTAAAAAAAAAAATCTTGGTTTAAGCTATTGCGCTCCAACTTGCCCTCGATGCTTAATCAAACGTCTTTCCAGAAGCGTGGAAGACACGCACTACTTAAATTATATTTTTCCTTTAAAAATATTGATCCATCCTAGTACCTCAAAAAATACCACTTAAGCTGCTTTCAACAAACATTTGGTTCCATTTTATGGCGTAAAATTGCCTTCCCCTCATAATGACGGGGTGTCTGGTCTGGCCCTGCCAATGGTTATGTTTTCTTCATTTCTTTAATCACTTAATGTCCTGTAATGGAAGCAAACATTTTCCCATACCATTCCAAGTTCCTCTTCAGAATGACGCTGCTGCCACCGTATGTTAAAAATGGTAGAAAGCCACCTCCGTCCTTGGTTGAAGTTTTTTTTTAAATCTCTAATGCTTTCGTTTTGAGGCTGAATGACAAACTTTTTAAAAGTTCTCTAATTACATACCTCTACGCTACGCAATAATGAAACAAAAATAACCTCCCAAAATTACATTAATTCCGTACCGCGCGCCGGCTCGTTTATCACAAGACAACCAAATGACATCGATAATCAGATTAAAAAAATGTCTGCTCGCGTTTTTTGCGTTCGCTCGTTTGTTCTGTGCTATTTAATTGAAAACGGCCACCCCAAACCAATTAACATGGTCCACTCGAATGCTATGCGAACCCGGCGCAAAAGGAAAACCCCGAAATAGAACAGAAAGAAACAATATCCGACATCAATCTTCGTTCCGCGGCGAAAAGCAAAGTAAAGTGCTTGCACAAAAAAAGGGTTCAGACTGTGCTAACCTTACGGCTAATAATAATTTCAAATTAATTTCAAACTACCCTCAGCCTTAATCTCCATTAACTATTAGGCACCTCGCGGTTTCTTCGATTCATCTAGCCCCGGCCCTTCGGCCGCTTCTGTCGTTCGCCTTTCATCCGTCATTTCGAATAATTAATTTCGAAAATTTCTAAATAGCCCTTTAAGCTAATTTGAAATTCTTTTGGACGGTTTCTTTTCCTGTTTGTTACCTACCCTCTGCCCCTGCCGCTGTCGTGTCGCTTGTCTTAGCAGTATATCCCTTATGTTTTGGGCATGTTTATCTGATGGCTGACGATTTTTTTCTTCGGCATTTGGTTTTTGTCGTTCGCCCTCTATCGGTGTCGATGGATTTAATTTGAAGAACTGAATTCATTTAATGGCAGATCAAGTCAAGTGCGGTTCTTGACTTTCGTCTATCTGTCGATTTATGCCTCACAATCCTATTAGTCCTGCTGACTGCGCGGGGCGACAGTGAAGATGCAATGACGTTTTGACGGTAATGGCGGCATGGAGCGGCAGGCATTCTATGCCAGTTTGGAAGAATAGCTCAGTTTGTCTGTCTTACTAAAGCACCCACTCGCACACAAGAGAAATCGCATTTGCTTTGTGGTCTACGGAATTAATCCGGCTTTTTGTTTTAATTTGAACTATTTGTTCCGTTATAGAGGGTACTATGGTTTCGGGTGTGTTTGTCTTTGGATGTAGGATTTATGGCGCAGAGGAAAGGATTTGCAGGCGAACGGAGGATGGATTTAAAGTTTTCCGAGTGATGAATGAATAAACCGCAGAGTGGAAGTGGATTGATAGGAATTTTATTAAGAAATTTGTTGATTTTTATCTGGTCTCCTTCGTACCGTATCTGCTGCTATCCTGAAATCTATATCTGAATCTGTGGAAAATAACAAACAAAAAGTTACACAGAAATATTAAAATTAATTTTGTTTTCAAGTTGGCCGCGGAAGTCAAAGTCTGAGGAGGTTACTTAATTATTTTATTGATTCACAGAATCGGTAGGTTGTCTATACATAATTCGTCTTCTTTATAAAATAAAATAAGGGTAGGTAGGGGTGTCTTTGAGCTTGGTCTGCCGATATCTGAAGATGTCTCAAGGTACTCCGGCATGGACTCATTAAATTGCTTTTCATTATTTGTGTGAAAGTTTCGATGGACTTTTAATGAGAGTATATTGACAATGATGGCCGTCGTTTAAGTGATTTGTTTTATAAAATATAACAAATCAAAATGGCGTGGTGGCTCTTCTTCTGTCTTAATGGCGGGGATATGATCGGATTTGAAGGGTCATATCATAACTTTACCCTTTTAATGCATCCCTACTGTTCTCGTCGGGCGCAGTGGCTCAGTGGTTAGTGTGTCGGACTACTAATCGAAAGGCCCCCGGTTCGATTCCCGCCGGGGCTAAGTAACATCTTGAGTTTTTTCCACTGCCCACCTCTTGCGAACGTCTGACAAACATCCAAGAGTATCAAATGTCATGAGAAGCTTCTCAAATTTACCGTTCGGATTCGGCTTAAAATTGTAGGTCCCTTTCACTTCGCACAATAAATTGGTTGGAGAAGCTAGGTTTTAGGCCCTGTATGGGCGGTTAATGCCTTATATTTATTTTTTTATTGGTTTTTATGTGGAGTTCGCCGGTTCGACCTCAGAAAATAATGGTAGGCCTCCCGATTTTTTTTTTCTTTTTTTTCCCCCCGAGGGTGGGTGGAAATCTTGAAAGACACTAGTGAAGCTAGTAGTGTGGGACCCGCAACCCACTAAAACCACCTCCCTTTTTATTCAAGACTGAGTGAAAACTCATTTAGCAAATTCTACTTTAATTTGTTTGAGAACGGTTGGTGGGATATAGCCCAATGACGGAGACGGTGTTGCTGGGCGATTGCCTCTCCAATGATTACTTTGCAATCTTTACCCCGAGGCTTCATGAAACGTGTTACCAAATGGTAATCAATCTGGGTTACATTTCCGCCGCTGCTGTTAGTGACCATAAGACCGTGTGACTTGCACATGCTTAGGATATTTTCACCCGGAGAATTCCTGGTGCCGCATCCCAGTCCTATATGGCAGTCTTCATTTGACTTTCCGACATATCCGTTCAAATTTCCGTCAAACAAAAGTTCTTCTTTCGGGATGTTCCTGATGAGGTTATGAAATCCAGCCAGAATGCATCTTTTCATCTCTTCTCACATCCAACTTGGGGAGCATATGCACTGAAAATATTCCACAGCTCACCTTGCATCACCAGTTTGAGAGACATCAAACGATCAGTGGACTTTCAAATGGTCAAGACGCTGCCAAGTAACTCAGCCGCAAAGATGATACCGATTCCGTTCCTACACTGTTCCGTCCCATAGTAGAACTGTTGGGGCTCAAAGAAGACATCACAATTTATAATTTATTTATTTTTTTTTTATAATTTGAGCGCACTAAAGGGATTTTTTTAGTACCCTACACAGCGCGGGCGTTGATTATTATTATTTTACTTACTTGTTACCTTCAATTCAGTTCAACTAAATGTATGAAAGTTTCATTATATTAATTTATACCATTTAAACATGAATTTAAATTTGCCGCCAATGAAATAATATTCGCCATATTTTCTTTAATGTTTTTATACTAAACCATTGTACTAAGTATTAACTTATAGCAGCCGCTGCAATAAACATGGCTTTCTCTTGTTCAACCATTGAACGTATCGGTTCTTTTTATTCGCTCGTTGTCTACATCTTCGCTTTGGTAATTCGTTTGAGATCTATCGCCAATCACGGTGTCGGTTGCGTTTTTTAACATTAATTGCAATCTCGCCCCATATTCGTTTCCCGCAGGAATAATATTGGAAGATCTCTTAAGATCAAACTAATGTTCCCTAGGAGCAGGCCGAAAAAGCTCTGCCTGTACAAGAACATCTTGAAAGCTTTTGTCCTAACGGCCAAGAAATGCTCCCGATTTCCGGTGTATCGCCATTGCGTTTACTGAATACACAAGAAGCCACCTCGTCTTCTAAGCATTAGCTCTTCAACCTCGTAGCTACGACCACTCAAACTGATACTTCGTTTTCGCCTAAGCTAAAGAATTTTGTTGGTTTCCCCCGGAAACCGAATAGCTCTGACCCGAACATTTCTGGCATTCACAGGATTAGTACTATTAAAAGTAGTGCCTGGTGGGGTAGTTCGTTTTCTATTAGCTTTCATAGTGCTTTAGTTTAAACGAGTTCGACACGTACCGTACATGCTTCTATTATTTCTTGTTTCATCTTGCTTTTACGACACCGGTGATCTTCAGTCGTTTCAACCCACGGATTTGCATGCAATATAGCGGGACAGCTTTAAGATGTTAAATGTGTCCTTAGTCTGTAGTGATATTCTTAAATAGTCCCTACACGGGGCTGGGCGCTTTACTCTACAAGCAGGAAAAAAATTAACTTTATTTACTTGTGATGCCGCAGATGGCATCGGATCGAAATTCCTAACATCCGTCTTTCACGAAGGTTGAACTAAAAGAGAGAAGGAAAAGGAGACAAGACCGAAATCGTATATATGATGACAGTATTTTCCGTCTGTCAGAGATTACTTTTTCTTTTCCCTCTGCTCGTGTAGGTGTGCCTGGTTTAACAGGCGCGTCGCACTAGTGTACGGATGGGCTGGTTATTTTCATTTACAAGTGTGCTCAGTTAAAGATATTTCTAGGTTTTGCTTTATTGCAATATTACATTGTGTTTCATTTTTCCATCACATGCTGGCCCCTGGATAGGTTTAATGGGCATGATAAGCTCATACGATACTAGACACAAAAATTGCCGATAAATATTAGACTATAGATGTTACTGGGCCCCGGCGTGATTTGAACTTGAGACCCATCTATCAGTAGGTAGTCTAACGCACTGACCACTGCCCCGACAGGAGTAACAAATCTTAGTAGAACCCTTCTGCTGTATCCCTAGATCAGCAGCTATTAGAGCTTCAAAAAGCTGGGAACATATGAAATGTACCACCTATTGGCAGAGCAACCCAGGTCTTACACATCCAAGAGCCATCCGGCCTTTAACAGCAATGCCGATAAATGTCTGAATTTGATACCAAAAAATTTGTTGGTTATCTTACTGGTCACCACGGTTCACGATACCACCTTAACAAAATGCTCGAACTTATCCTTTGATGAAGCCGCCACCCGTTTTTATGGCGAAATATTTTAATGCATTTCCTTATGCATTCCTTATTCGCCCCATAAAATCTCACCATCTTCCCCTCCATGGTATAATAGGAAACTGCGTTCACTTCGTAATAAATGTAACAAACTATGGGCAATTTATCTTCTATCCAGAACTGCAACAGATTATTCGAATTATCTCGGCTCGTACTTACAGTTCTCTAACCTTTTACACTGTCTCCATCAACGCTATCCCTCTGTTACTCAAGTTAACCTCATCAAGGACCCACGGAATTTGTTTCATTTTGTTAAGTATAAAAGGAAATCTGATGGATATTCCTCCTCACTCTTTTTTAAAGGCGAGTCCTCAACGGACCCATTTGTAATCGCATACTCTTTTGCAACCGTGTTCAAGCAGTCCTTCACTGACGACTGCCCAGAACAGGATCACTCATACTTCAGTTATCTGAAAAACTATACCGTTGACCCATTCATTTTACCCACAGACTTCTTCATCTCAATGGTGAATTTGTACCTGACCCAAACGGCCTTCCTGCCATTCTTCTCAAAAAGTGTTCTGCGATTCTTTCACCTTTCATTGCTAATCTCTTTAAACATTCCTTATCTCTTGGGAAATTTCCTATAATCTGGAATACGTCCTTAATTTCACCAGTTCACAAAAAAGGACCACAGAATGACGTGTCTAACTATCAACCTATCGCCAAGCTATCGCATTTACCCAAGGTGTTTGAAAGTATGATGTACGATTCATTATCCTTTCAGTGTAAGTCTCTTATTTCCCCCCTTCAGGATGGTTTCCTCAAAACTACCAACCTGGTTGACTTTGTCTCCGTCATACATCTGCATTAGAAAGTGGCAATAAAGGGGATTTAATCGCTACTGACTTCAGTAAGGAATAAGATAAAATATCTCATCGTTTGATTCTTTTCAAACTCTCCTTCGTTGGTTTCGATCCCCTACTATTGAATTTGTTTTGTTCTTACCTTGCGAACAGATCTTATAATGTTCGTTTTCACTCTGTTCTCTCTTTGCCTTTTAAAGCCTGGTGTTCCCGAAGGTAGCCACCTTGGACCTTTGATTTTTATTCCTGCTATAAATGATATTGACAACGTCATTAAGTTCTCCTCCATCTTCCTATATGCCGGTAACTCTAAATTCTTTAAAATCATTTCTTCTCCGCTGCACCTCTCCCCTCAAATCTGCCCTCCTCCACCCCTCACAATCCACCTAATTAGTTTTAAGTATTAGTTTTTAAGTCCTAGCTGTAAGTCTTAGTTTTGTTATTAGTTTTTAAGACCAAAAAATTGTATTAGGCTGAATAAGAGGGGGCGTAAGCCCCCAGCAAAATCACCAAAATCAAGACATCAAGAAGTCCGTCGCTCATAGCATTGTCTGCTTGATAGGGAAAGAGGAGATGCTACAAGCCTAAATAAGTTCTCGCCCATATGGCACAATAGATTTCACATATAGGTCGCAGTTTCTTAGCCTTGGCTAAGAAATTCCAAGATCCGAGCAAGTTTTAATGTCAGGGAACCTGATACTCAATTCCTATTTTTATCCCGCAAAAACCCGGAGTCTCGAATATGTAATTTCGGGTGAAGTGTTAGTAAGGATATTGTCTATATATTTTTATACATATAACTGTTTTCTGAACGACCCTAAAAAGTGGGTGTGGCAAAAAAGCTTTATACAAAAGACTTGTTAATAATGGCTCTATCTACATATATACATAGTTTACGAAGAATTAGACTTTTCATTGATTTGTTCAATAATTTGTTTGTTTTAAATGGTGGATGGATTTTTAAAAACTTTACACCTGTTCATTATGGGCCCATAGAGTGAATATGCTCAAAATGTTAGCTTCCTAGCTCGAATGCTCATTTGATCAATAAAAATGTTCCAATTTTTAATTTTAGGGCCTACAAATTGACATCGGAAGGACGGACATAGCTAGATCGATATAACTTTCGATGCTGATCACAAATATAGTAAAATTTGGGGGTCTAAGAGCAAATTAAAATATGTCATATACTTTAAAGTCCAAATTATAATACCCTTAGAAGAGGGTATAAACAGAGCACGACCGCCTTAGTTGATATTGTCATGTTAAAATAAGAGAGCCTACGAGCTCCGTTAAAGTGCCAAAACCAGTGAACGGTCGCAAGAAAGGGCGGATAGTCTGAGTGTAGAAGTGATCTAAAAATGGATTGTCTGTCACTGCTGTCACCATTATGCGAACCTGAAGAAATGCGTTTTTTTGTTGATCCAATACGTTGTTGTGTGGTGAAGAGTGGTTGTTGGTAGCAAGTGAATCTTTTGCAATTCCTCTCCTTCTGCCCTCTTCTATTGATTGCTGGTTAGTGGCTCGCCTTCTTCACTTGAAAGCCTACTTTGGACGACACATTTTTGTTTAATCTAAGGTTACTAAAAAACTCCCTTGAGTGAGTGCACAATATAAAAAAAAAATCTTCTTCGCCAGGGTTCCTTAACTTTTTCAGTTCGCGGCGCACTTACAAGTTCGGTATTTTAATACACCACCCTACTCGAAATATTATGTTCAATGATACTGGGCACAGAAAATTAAATTAAAACCACACAAGCTGGGACTCACATAATTAGGGCAGAGGGGGGCAAAAAAGACCAAACTCATTTGTGTATTAGTTTTTTAACTCCATCTTATTATCAATATTCAGAACTTATTAAAAACCTTGTTTGCCAACGCATCCCTTAGTTTCATGAACAGAGTGAAGTTTGTTTTAGTACAAATCACGAAATTATGACAACACTCAATTCGCTAAAAAAAACGTTCAGTTTGTAAAAGACATCCAGACCGACGATGACATTTTTTCTTTCACAAAAGTATTTAATATTATTTGTTTTTGTGAGGAAAATAAGAAAAAAAGTTAAAGCAATCTCCTTTTATAAAAAAAAAAAAATATTTCGAAATGATCAAAACACCTTGCAAGGCAAGACGGACAAAAAAAGGGATGGGGAAAAACGGACGTTCTGGTCCGCCTTTACAATTTAGTTTTCATTTAATATTTGTGTTCTTTGAAGATGGTCCGATCATACGTTTGAAAAACTTTAAGAGCCACCACATGGACTAGCGAGAATAAACGAAAACTATCGACGACATAAAAAGCTACAAAATGAGGAAGCAAGCAAGATATTTAAGGTTCCAAAAACTACCATTTTTTGAAGACTAAAAAATGACACAATTAAAGGAGTTTATCTATCCTTCCAATGAATCATAGTGGTACAAAATATCGTTGTATAAATTGCTCCTTTGTTATTTAAAATAAATAATGAATGGTCTATTCTGCACCATTCAAAGGTCCGTTTTGCACTGATACTGGATATTTTATTATTTCTTTGGAATATTTACAAAGTTATAAACGTCCAAAGCTTAAGTGGTCCCTCCTGACCCCCCGCTCCCGTATATATTTTGGAACAGCAGTCTACGAGTATATACAGAAAAATACGTTAAAATTATTCAGTATCAAATTGGTCAATGTGTCGTGTGAGCGTGGGGATCTGCAAACCTTTTTTCAAAACGCGGAATAGGGTTTGACAGTCCCACTGTTATTTCTTGCGTTGACAGTCGCACTGTTATTTCTTGCTCCACCTTATCCTTTGAGCTATATTTGCTCTTTATTACAGCTACAGCTGAAAATCCGCTGTTGTAAGTAAGTTTAGTTTGCATAGTTTCAATTTCGTGGCGCACACTTTGGAATGTTCTGTGCAATCAAGGAAGGAAAACCGACCATCACAAATGTAAAACAATTTTTCCCACAATTCCTTACAGATTCTGTCACTTGTCATTGTCAGGAATACGCTCCGATCAGCGTAAGGACATTATTATCTTTTATTTCCGGTCTGTTTGTCCTCATCTGCATATTTGTGCATGCAAGTAGATTATTACACATATCTTCAAAATGCAAATACTTCCAGCAATCTCACATGAAGAAATTAAATTAAAATTAAAATAAAACTCCACCCGTATGCATGTGCATAGAGAGTTGCTGCGTATTACCATTTCAAATTAATAAATCTCCTTTTACAATCCGTTGCACGCCGCCGCTTTGTGGAGAGCTTGTTTTATTATCAACCGCGATTTACGTACATCTTTCGGTCGTTGCATCCAATGCAAGCCAGTGGCAATCGCCCCCGTTGTAATGCAAATCATAGAAATTACCTCGATTTGAATATTCATGGAATAAATTTTCAACAAAAATGCAGAAAAAAATAAATATTTTAATTCCATTCTGAATCTTGCTGATGAATTCACAATGAGTCGACGAAAAACAACACGACATGGTTATCAGGATGAGGGCGAAGAGATGACATAACACCGAGATGGAGCAGTCAATTCGCGGTGCCTAGAACAAGAATGTCCGATGTAATGTTTCCAGTTCCCATTTCAACGGAGGTCCTCTTTTTGGTTTTCTTCCGTTTGAACGTTGCTGAGTCTTCTTTTTGGAGGATCTCTCATTCGCTAGTCCTGGGAGCCGGCCGATGCTGTTGTCCTCAGCGAAATACACACAGCGGCGGCATAAGCACAGACATCCATGAGGGGAGATAATTGGATAAGAGCAGAGTTATCGTCGCCGGCCGTACGTAATGAGTAAGGGCCACACAAAGCTGTGCCGCCTTACCAACCCAAAAGCAGGCTTTCAGTGTAATCCCGTCTGCTTATACTGTATCTGAATGGTTAATTGCATTATTCGAATGAGTGAAGGCTTAAAATGGAATAAAGTGCGCTTCTATTCTATTTTTGATGTTCTTGCTTGCGCGATGTGGTTCTGCATGCTCGTATAAGTGTGCATAGGATTTGCACACAAAATTCGACCACCATCTGGTTAGTAATCGGAATGGATTAAGACTGTTGTCATCGTCGTGTGCCTTAATTTAATGTACAGCTATATGGTGAAATTTTATTATAACTACATGAGGACTATGGGAGAGCGAGTAGGTTTCTATTGCAAAGGACTTTTTTTTAAATTCATTTTAACTAAGTACTAGTGGATTGTATCCGGCGTTGCCCGGGTCGTCATTTTTATTATATTAACTACGAAAACAAGAAATATGTTTTCGTAGAAAGTCATTATGAGTGCAAAGTTAATGAAACTACCCCGCCCTTAAGGCTGAAAACACACCGGAAAAATCAAAATTTTGTTTCGTGAAACAAGAGAACATTGGTTCCTTTGAGGCTACACACACCAAAGAAAATGAAGCAAATCACACGTTTTTGTTTTGAAGTGTTTCGGTGGTGGTTGTCGAAAATACATGCCATTGTATACGAGCAACACACACCGAATGCAACAAAACTGTTTCGAACCAGCGTCGTTGACGATAATTGCCTACTTTCTTTTCGCAACACACCAAATGAAGCAAAACATAAAAATCAAAGCAAAACAGAAAAACAGGTTTCGTTACCAATTGACCTGTTGTTTATACCCTATTCTAGGGGTATATTAATTTTGACGCATAGTTTGTAACATACCTTAATATTGCCCGTAGACCCCTAAAAGTTACTATATTTATGATCAGCATCGATAGTAATGTCGATCTAGCTATGTCCGTCCGTCCGTCCGTCCGTCGGCAAAAATTAGGCCTTTAAACTGGACCTAGAGAGCTGAAATTTTAACCATATACTCTCTAGGGTCCCGAAATAATCAAGTTTACGAATTTTTGAAATCCGCCCACAGACACGCCCACAAACTCAAAAAAACAAAATTTTGGAAAAAACCGAATTTTGAGCTAGGAAGCTGAAATTTTTTATATATGATCTATGACTACTAAAACTGCTCGGGATATAAAATTTTCAAAATCCGCCCACTGCCACGCCCACAAAAAAATAAAACAATTTTATTGAAAACCCAAAATTTGAGCTAGGGAGCTGAAATTTTTAATATATACTCTCTAGGGGCCCTTTAAGCTCATGTATAAATATTTTAAAAATCCGCCCACTGACACGCCCACAAATAAATAAAACAATTTTTTTGAAAATCCAAAGTTTGAGCTAGGGAGCTGAAATTTATAATATATACTCTCTAGGGGCCCTTTAAGCTCATGTATAAATATTTTCAAAATCCTCCCACTGACACGCCCACAAATAAATAAAACAATTTTTTTGAAAATCCAAAGTTTGAGCTAAGGAGCTGAAATTTATAATATATACTCTCTAGGGGCCCTTTATGCTCATGTGTTAATTTTTTTTTAAATCCGTCTACTGACACGCCCACAATTAAATAAAACAATTTTATTGAAACACCAAAGTTTGAGCTAGGGAGCGTTTTTTTTGATAAAATCCTTTAAATGTTATATAACAAAATATGTAGAGCGTTCTTAACAATTTAACCATACTTAGACTTTTGTCACGCCCACTTATGAGGGATAGGAATAAGAATAGGGTATCCAACAGTTCGCCCAAGCGGACTGTAGCCCGTCCCTATGTTTTTTTTTTTTTCAACACAAAATTTTGATTCTGTTGCTTTTATTTTCTGCTTTCGTTGCACTTTACAGCTTTATTTGCTTCGATGTTTACTATTTTATTTGTTTTTACTTACCGTAGAGTTATAAATAAATCTTTCAGCCGGAGTTATGCTTTTACGATAGTTCGTATCTTGTTTTCTGATAGCATTTTCGATTAATCCCAGTAAATAATCAAAAGTTTCGATCCGCATTCTGGTGAAATTATAAAATTTTTCAGGATAAGTTTTTAACTCTGCTATTAAGTTAATTATCATAATCCTCACCATTTCGTTTTAGATTACATATATGGATGCACCCACCACTCTCTGCTATTTGCGTCCTTTTCCTCAATTGCTTCAAAAATTGACACAACTTCATCGTCTGAGTCCGACCATATGTTGAACAACACTAAAAGCAATCGCAAATTCCATTTTGTTTTATTTCAACGCACACCAAACGAAACAAGAAAACAAAACGTTTTGTTTTGTTACATTCTGTTTTGCCTGGTGTTTGTTCAAATAAAAAACGTTTTTTTGGCTATCGAATCAAAAACATTTTGTTTGATCCGGTGTGTTCTCAGTCTAAATTACAGTGCATAGTATCTCTCTGCTAAACACGTCTGAGATTCGCCATTTGCTTACAGATCAAAGAAAAAATGTCGTCTTCTTGCAAAAGAAAAAAAAAATCGTTTCGATGCGATGATGTTTTTCACATAGTTAAATAAAACAGGGCCTAAAACCTTGCTTCTCCAACCACTTTCCTGTGTGAAGTTGAAGGGACCTACAATTTTAAGGCGAATCCGAACGGCAAACTTGAGAAGCTTCTCATGACAATTGGTGCTCTTGGGTGTTTGTCAAACGTTAGCAAGAGGTGGGGCAGTGGAAAAAAATCATTGGCCCCGACACAACAGAATTGAACCGGGGACCTGTCGATTAGTAGTCCGACACATTAACTGCTGAGCCACTGCGCCCGAGCCCGACGTGTCAAGGTTTGATGTTTCTGAGAGTGGCTTACATAAGTTCTGTTCTATTTGAGATTTATGTGGAATTCACGATCGTGTGATTTCAGGTATTTGTATTGGTATTTTATTATCATCATAGCTTGATTTTAAGAATAACATCTTGTTTATAATAAAGCTTAGAATTGGACATATGCATATAATATTTATAACAAAAAAAGAAATAACGATTGCAAATAATAAAGTTAATTTAAACGAAAAAAGCTTAATATAAAGTACAACGTTAACAATATTTAAAGAATATGTACAATGTATAAATAAAAAAGAGAAAAAGGTGAGGAAAAAAGGAGGGTATAACAAGAAAAGAAAAAAAGAAAAAAAAAGAAAAGAGAAGTAAAGAAAAGTATAGCAAAGTTTAGCAAACCCAACAGAAAACAAAAGCCGCGAAAAAGGAAGGTTATGTCATCAGATAGTGTGTGAAGACATTTTTCTTAAAGGCAATTAGATTATCTGAACTTCGCACATGGCGTGGCAAGGTATTCCATAACCGAGTTGCGTTAACAAACTGTCGCTCTGAAGTAAGACATGAAAAACGGGGAACTATAATTTGGTAAGATCGTGTAGACAACGAGAACTGGATTCTTTCGTAAAGGTATGAAGGTTGGTGCGTTTGGATAATATTGAAGAACATTGTTAGAGTTCTAAGTTTTATAAGGTCTTGAAAAGAGATTCCATATATATATAGAGAATGATGATATGTGGTCATACCGTCTTAGACCAAATATATAACGAGCCATACTGTTAAAGGCAACGTTGAATTGCCTCTGACTTCCGCTGTCGAGCTTGCAGAAAATTTCACAGCCATAAGTCAATACCGGTGTTACAAGGATTTTAGCTACCATTTTGCTGGTATCCAAAGGGGTGAATTTCCTAGTTGGCCAAACCAATCGAAGAGCCCCGTATGCCTTGCCTACAGCTAGTGTGATATGGTTGTTCCATTTTAATGTTCTATTAAAACAAACTCGACATGCGTGTTTCCGAGTTCAATGGCAAGAAAAAGGAAATATCTACGATTCTTTTCGATATTACAAGGCATTTAGGTTTTTGGGGGTTTAAGGTGAGGCCACATTTTAAAGACCATCGTTTAATAGATGAAAGGTCCTCATTAATCTTGATAGCACAGTCCTCCATCATACCAAGCGGACTGCTTTTCATTATCTGAAGGTCGTCAGCAATAAGATGTGTATCACAGTGGCGAATTACTTTCGGAGCTTCGTTAACATAAACTGAGGAGAAGGTCGGGCCCAATATTAAACCTTGCGGGACTCCACAATTAAGTAGAAATCTGATCTCCAACAACAACCACTTGATGTATTCCAGAAAGAGAGGAGAAAATGAGCTTCACTGCTTCGGGTGTAAAGTTATTATATATTATTTATTATATACTCGTATATTAGCTTTTCCAACCATTTACTTGTGCGAAATCCGAACGACAAATTTGAGAAGCTTCTCATGATTAGATTAGGTTAGGTTGAAGTGGCAGCCGGAAGAAGCCGACACACTTAAGCCAATTTACAATTTCTTGTCCTGATACGGCGGTTCCTCAAGGGTCAGTCCTTAGACCATTACTCTTTGCTTTTTATATAAATTCTATTTTTAAAATGTCACTAAATGGATAAATTACGCTTTTGCTGACGATCTGGTTCTGTCGTATGCTGCTTCCTCTCTAGAAACGGTAAAAACTCAAATGAATATTGACCTAGCTATTTTGACAAGGTGGTTTAGACCTCACCAAATGGTCCTTAGCAGCAAGTCTAAAGTTATGTGTTTTTCTCTTTCAAATGAGTTATCAATCCAAGAAGTTGGCCCACATAACGCAAATTCCGATCATCATAACTGCAATGATTCCTGCGTGCAGCTGGAGTCTCTTAATTCAAAACTTGATTGGAAAGCACATATAAAAAACTTAAAAAAATATATGTATTTTGCTCTAAGTAAAATATTTCACTTGCGTAAACTGTTGCCACCAAATCTACTTACATCAGTTTACTACGCGTTAGTTAATTCTCGTTTGGAATATGGTATTTCTTGCTGGGGTAGTGTTTATATTAGTACTTTGAAGCCTGTCATTACAGCCCAAAAAAAGATAATCAGAGTAATGTTGTTCAAGCCAAGGTGGAGCCGTCATTTTCACTGTTTGAGTCAATCAAAGTATTGCCACTTAGGCATTTATACGTCTACAAAGTATTGCGACTGTTCTACCTGCGAGGTGGCTATAACAATTTAATTGGAAATAATGTAACAAATAATGTTGTAGTTCCAAGAGCTGGAACAGAATACTTTCGACGTTCCATTACTGTTATAGCGCCACATATATATAATAAACTTCCTGCCGATTTATGCAGTAATGTCGGATTTTATAGATTCCTTAAAAATCTCAGAAATTGGCTATTATCCAGATCAGGTGTAGAGGATTTGATTCTAATAGTAGCGTAGAAAGATATTTTTGCTTGCATTGTCAATTTTGGATTGTCTCATACAAACCAATATTAAATTCTAAATTGCCTCCCAATATATACTCGTATCTTCTAATATATAAAAATCCAGTGTCACAGTTTTAGTGTTTATACTCCTCCGAAACGGCTTGACTGATTTTGATGAAATTTTATATGTATACTAGCTGCACCCGCCCGGCTTTGCCCGTGCCCGAGAATTCTATTGGCCAATATGTTCGAGTAGACTTCCTTATTATTGTCTATAGCGAGTATCTGGCGTACCTATGTTGCTGCCCCTAAAAAAAGGAAAACCGATTTTGGCCAAACTTCACAGAAACACTCTCAGGCCAATACCGAAGATTGCCTGATTTGAGCTCAACCTGTTCCGCTTAGGGTAGGTGCTTTTTGTCTGGCAGGCGCCTATGTCAGCTTACTTGTGCGAATCAAACAACAAAGCGAAAGTAAAAAACTTCGATAGAATCACTTTTCATTCACTTTCACACCGATTGTTATCAATGTGGGAAAAGCAACTTTCCGATGTCCGATTCACAAAAAAATGCAAAAAAATTCAATAAGAGTTTTTTGAATAAAACATTGAACACACGATATCTCAAGAATGAAAGTGCGCACAAACACCACAATAGGCTTGAAACGTTGGTCTGGTCTCCCTCGTTCATATGCGCGTTAAGATAACAAAATAGGTGACCACTGTACGATGGGTTTTTTATATGTGCGGTCTCTGTATCTGCATCGGAATTTACACGCATATGCACATATGCACAAATGCCCATAATTCACACACCGATGCAGATACAAATATCGCACATACCAAACATCCTTTGCACAGACGTCACCTTTCATGGAAAAAAAATCATTGGAATCGGTTAACGCGTTTGGCCAAACGCCGGCAACAAACTCAAATATGGATTGATTTTTATATATATAGATTCCGTAGGTTTGAGAATAGCTTCATAACTAATTTTTATACCACTAAGTGATAATGGTGGTCTACCAAAAAGTTTGTATGGGGAAATGCACTTTGGGGGAAAAAAAACCGGGTAGAAATCGAGTAGTGACACTTCAAATCCAAAAAAAAAATTAAATTTTTAAAAGCAATTGTTGTAGTCAATTATTTTAATTATTTGCCAAGCAAATTGTTGTTGTCAACAATTTTGAATTTTTTTTTAAATATACCTAATAAGATTGTTTATGTTTATTATGTTACACAAAGTAACTTTTTGAAACAGAGTCGATACTTTGATTTGTTGGATGGTGTTTGAATCCTTAATTTTTGTTTCAGCTAATTTTGTTGGAGCTAATATTGTAAAATTCGAGATACATATTTATAATTAAGTTGCATTCTTATAGGTGGCGCTATATTCCCAGTTTTGTATATGTTGGTCGATTTCGTTGTTGACATTAAATTAGAATTGCTGCATGTTGTTAAACCGTGCGCATAACAAATTGATTGAAAGAAAATAAAAATCGAAGTTTCTTTCTTTTGTGTTGCTGTTCGATTCAAAAAAGTCAGGTGACATAGGCGCCTGCCAGGCAACTAGCACCCACCCCTAGAGGAGCAACGAAGGAGCGTAATCGGGCTAAGCAAAGCGCAGAAAAATGTGCAGTCCATTTAACCACCGAACCGATGGAGCTCAAATCAGGCAAGCTTTGGTATTGACTTGAATATGTTTCTGTGAAGTTTGGTCAAAATCGGTCCACCAAGTTTGACAAGTATTTATTTTTGTTAGGCGCAGAGAACACCGAGTATTTAGACTCTTGAGCACGGGCAACGCCGGGCGGGTACAGCTAGTTATATATATATATTTTTTCTTTTTTTTTTATTCCTCAACTTTCTCTTATTGCTCTTTTATATCGTTCTTAGTGCGGATGGAGAGCCGATGAAAAAGTAGTTTTTTTATGAATAATACACTTGAAACTGGTAATATTGCCACAAAGTGTATAGGATACACCATTTCAATTAATAATTCATGGTTAATTGTACCAAATTTCTCTTTACAGTCTTTATCATTAATTAAAATAGTTGTATAAGAATTGCTGTAGAAAATTAAAATATCGTAATATAGAAAATTGTAAATCGTAAAATAGAAATAGAAATTGAAATGAAATAAAAATTCACAAATTCAAATTCAAATTCAGCAATAAAAGGTTTATGGTAATAACACGTGGATCTATCTTCTTCCTACTCCTTGAACCAATTAGAGCTTTTAACAAAAGCTTGAAAGATTTTTAATGATAATGTTTATTCGATAATAGAGATCATTGTAAAAGAAAGCTCAGAAATGGAATTTTTGTCTTTGAGAGATAGCAGGGCAGGTGCAGGAAGGTGGGGAATAGTCTCCTCCCCCTCGTCGTCCAAGCAGCTTCTGTAGAAGTCATTTGTATACCCGCCAGACCTTGTTGTATGCTTGCCTATGAACAGTATCCGGTGATGACACCAATTATAGCACCAATATGCGTCTGTTCACAGAGGTCAGACATTTGGAACGTTTCTGATCCAGCCTTGGCCAAATCTGTTGTGTCAATAGACAAGTATTATCACTTGTCCACTTAGGTCTATATAGCGTCCCTCTTAAACATGAGTTTTCATGTAGCAATTGGAATGACGAAGGGACTTTTATCAGGTCGAGGGATGATCGGCCGTTTATGACTACGATGGAGTTTGTATAGACTAATCCAAGGATTTTATAGCGGCTTGACTGTCTGAGAAGATTCGGATATCTTAAGCGGATACCACGTTCCTCTTCAGATACGATAGGACTTTCTTTAATCGATACAATTTAAGCCTTGAACACACTGCAGTGATTAGGGAGACGAAAAGAGAAGTTGAGTTCCAACACTTCCACCAACCCTTTCGCCTGTTTTGCTTCCTTCGGTGTAAAGCTTCTCATGACAATTGATACTCGGTTGTTTGTCAGACGTTCGCAAAAGGTGGGACAGTGGAAGGAAAGTGTAGGTGTCGCTTGGGCACGGCATGACCGGCATGACTTTTATCCCTTTGACTCAATTTGTCAGTGGCACTGGCAAGCAATTAATATTTGCAATTCAACTGCGACGACTAAAACCAACACTGTTAGTGATTACTATTAGATTACAAAATGTACCTTTAACACTATTTACATAATTTAAACGTTTGAATTTTATCATTTAATATTTTGACTGCTGTTAGTTTCATTTCATTAATTCATGACACAAAAACTGCATGGTTAACAACCTAAGTTTTATATTCATGAAAATGAAATGAGATGATTTATTGCCGTCAGCGCCAGACATAATTACACCACCAAACTATACATATAAGCCACGCTGATTAAAAATATTATTTTGTGAAGACGTACACAATTATCATTATAGCAGAAATAACAACAACAACCAACAACCATAAACAATAACAATTTTATTTTTCGTATTTCATAATAACAAAATGGCCAGTGACTATGGTCAATCCCAACCAACTACGTAACAACGAGTAATTAAAGTGCGTGCACTTAATCATATGCATAGTAATCGGTTTGCTGAATTTAATATAAAAGTAGAGAAAAAAATCATGCACATAGGTACCTTGTCATGGGCAGATGACATATTATTACTCCGTTATACGAACGAACCTGATTTAGTGGCGATACTCACTGAATACCTTTAGCAATTAGTATGCGAATTGTAGGAGCACGACTTTGGGCACGATGTAGAATATTTTGTGCAAACAGAGCACTGGGGCCTGTAACACAATGCTACAAGTACTTGCAATACAAGTGTATCACGTTTCTGTAACACGAAACTACAAGTCGACTGGCAGCTCTAGAAATGGAAAGGGTCAATGCTACAAGTAGGAAATTGTGCTATTATCCTCCTTCTGTAACTCCGAGCTACAAGTGCAGAAATAATTAAATCCCACTTGTATTGAGAATCACGCTGCTTACCTGTTTTCAAATGAACACTTGTAAGCTGAGTCTACAAGTCGAGCGACATTTTTATTTCATACAAGTGTAACTATTTTTTCTGTGCTACAGAAATAGTCACACCTGTCAGACTAATAAAGGGTCATTAGCAACTAGAGAACTTCAAACTTTCAGTGTGAACGCAGACTTAAACCGATTACCGAACTGTCAATGTCAAAATATTCAGTAAAATCAACATTTACATCGTGGTGAAGTACACGAAGGAACAACGATTACAATTAATAAAAATGAACTACCAAAATTCCGAGTCGGTGGGCGCAACTTAAAGAGCGTTAACGCCAATTTTCGGCCGTTATTCTCGTCCCAGTAGACGAGAAATTCATAGTCTAGTGAAAAAATTTGAGTCAGAATATTCGCTGCTTGATGTTGCCGTGCCAGTGAGACAACGTTTTGCCCGAAGTGTGGAGGATATTGCTGCCGTAGAGGCGTCCGTCGCAAACCAGCCAAATCAGTCAATTTCACAGCGTTCTCAAGAATTGGGCCTCTCCCAGACCACATTATGGCGAATTTTGCATAAGGATCTTTTCCTACACCCTTACAAGATCAAGCTAACCCAAGAACTGAACCCACTTGATCATATGAAGCGACGTACGTTCTCGAATCGGGCTTTGGATATGATGGAAGAAAATTAAAACACTTCATTGCACATGCACAATCATCTTCAGCGATGAAGCGCATTTTTGGTTAAACGGCTTCGTCAATAAGCAAAATATTCGTTATAGAGACATGTTGGACCTATATTTCTTTGATCAATTGCTTGAATTAGACATCAGTGATATGTGATTCCAACAAGAAAGTGTCACAAGCCACACAGCGGGTGCAACAATCAAGTTATTGAGGTCTCAGTTCGGTGAACGTGTTATCTCGAGAAACGAACCCGTCTATTGGCCGCCGAGATCGTGTGATTTAACGCCTCTAGACTTTTTTTATGGGGCTATATAAAGTCATTGCTCTATGTCAACAAGCTGGCAATGTTAGAGAAGCGCAGTGTCAATATTGAACGAGATACAGCGGCCGTATCTTTCGAAATGTGCGGCCGAGTCGTCGAAAATCAACGTATCGACCGCTGCATAATGTTCCCGTGGTGGACATATGACCGAAGTCGAATTCCGTTCATAAATGTTTTGATAGTAATTCAAGCCAATACATTTTTTTTTTTTTTTTTTTTGACATATCTCAAGTAGTTTGCATTTTATCTATGACTTAATTCGTGCGGTTTGCTAAGAGATGGCGTAACTGGTATTATTCCATTGTTATTATTCCCTTGGAAAATGCGTTGGAAAACTACTGTCATTGTACGTCATTCCAGTATATGTCATTCATTTGAAGCGTAAACGACAATAATTTTTTTTCACTCAAATATGTCGAACTTTGTGCCTGAAAAAGTGTTTTTGCGGGGAGTTCTTCGTCATTACTTTAATATGAAGAAAACTGCTGCCGAAAGTCATTTGGTGAACGTTTATGGTGAACATGCTTTAGCTGAGCGAACGTGCCAAATGTGGTTTGCACGATTTAAAAGTGGTGATTTTGGCTTGGAAGACGATGAACGCACTGGGCAGTCAAAAAAGTTTGAAGATGAAGAACTGGAAGCATTACTCTATGAAGATTGTTGCCAAACACAAGAAGAGCTCGCAGAATCTTGGGGTGTCACTCAAGCAGCCATTTCAAAACGTTTAAAAGCAGCTGGATATATTCAAAAGCAAGGAAATTGGGTTCCACATGAACTCAAGCTGAGTCGAAATGCCGTTTTGCATGTCCGAAATGCTGCTGGAACGCCACAAAAGGAAGACATTTTTGCATCGGATTGTTGCTGGTAATAAAAAATGGATCCATTACGACAACCCCAAACGCAAAAAATCATATGTGAAACCCAGCCAACCAGCCAAATCAACGGCAAAGCCGAATATCCATGGCGCGAAGGTAATGCTCTGTATTTGGTGGGATCACAAGGGTGTGCTGTATTATGAGCTGCTAAAACCGGGTGAAACTATCAATGCACAACGCTACCGAACACAATTAATCCGTTTGAAGAGAGCAGTAGCCGGAAAACTCCCGGAATATGCGACCAGACACGAGGCAATAATTTTCCATCATGACAACGCTCGGCCCCACGTTGCTATTCCAGTTAAGAACTATTTGGAAAACAGTGGATGGGAATTTTTACCCCACCCGCCTTATAGCCCAAACCTTGCCCCTTCTGATTACCATTTGTACCGGTCGATGCAGAACGCCCTCACTGAAATACGGTTCAAATCAGACCAGAATATCAAAAATTGGCTTGATTCATTCTTGGCTGCCAAGCCGGCGCAGTTCTTTTGGGATGGGATCCACAGATTGCCAGAAAGATTGGAAAAAGTCATAGCTTCAGATGGGCAATACTTTGAATAATACTATTGTACATGTTTTTCTTAAATAAACGTTCAAATTTTGAAAAAAAAAACCGCACGAATTAAGTTATAGTTATTAAACTATATATTTAAAAAAGAAGTTGTCAAGTCCCTAATTAAAGAGCCTTTACAATCCTACAAGTGACTCTAGACTTGTAAACTTGTAGCTTTGTGTTACAGGGCCCTGGTCTTAACATATGCCACTTTAACGACCAACGTTTAGTGAAAAAAAATGTATGAAATTAGATTTTTATTTGAGAATGGTAAAATGAATGTTATCTGTATATCAGAAACCTGGCTTAATTCAGATCTTACCAATGTCTATTTTGCTCTCAGTGGCTATAACCTCTTTAGATCTGATCGGCATAATCGAATTGGTGGAGCCTTTGCGATATACATCAAAAAGTCTTTGAAAGGTAACCTTAAACCTTGTAAGCTGTTACTAATATAGCGACAAACTTGAATACATATTATTGGAAGTAAATTGCTCACTACAGTATCGTAAGCAATATGTTAGATGATATTTGCTCACTTATTCTGCTCAATAATGTATACGGCGAACACCTTAATCCACACATTAGATTTTTTTTAGTAATTTTCTTTTAGTTTTTAATTTAACGTTCGACTCCCCAAATCAATGACCCAAACCGCAAAATTTAATCAAGACACCTCCTCTACGTAAGCAAAGAAAAGTCGAGTTGAAGCGTCCGCAAAAAAATTAGTTGCCCATTAATTTTGCATCAAATATCTATGGTCGTAACAACTCATTCCGAATATAAGAAGAGCTGACCTTTAGGAGAAGTGCAATCCTAGCTATCTAAAGAAAAAAGTTGCACGTTTGGAGTGAGCTACCTCAGTCGCAGTGGCGGACTAAGCCCGTCAGAGGCCCGGGCGGCAAAGCTGAATGAGGCCCCCCAGCTTTAAAAAAAAAGTAGTTTTATAAGTTTTTTATTCAGTTCACATTTGTATGTATAAATAAGTGTTAATGTTTATTTCGTTAAAATCTGGCAAGTGAAATTTAAATTCGAATTAAATTATTTAGGCTAAATAAACATACAATATACCTAAAATATGGAATGGATGGGTAAGGAAAATAAAATACGAATCGACAAAAACAAATTAGATAAAATAAATCAAAGATAGTTTTTTCATTTTTTGTAGCGCGTTATATGTGTTTTCGTGCCATCAATTTACTGAACTCCTGAATAACTTCTGTAAAATCGATATCTTTGGAAATTTTTCTTTCTATTGAAAGCACGGCTAGATTAACCAGTCGCTCTTGAGGTAGTGCGAGCTATCGAAAAAGCCATACACTACAAAGAATACATCCTAGCCTCCTTCTTGGATATAGAGGGAGCCTTCAACAACGTAAACACGGAAGCTATTCTTGAATCTCTGGTCGAACTGGGCATAGAGGTATCTATTAGGAAATGGATAGCTTCTATGCTCGGAACAAGAGTTATTCAGGCAACACTAGGCAACAGCCACTTAACCAAATTTGCACATAGAGGAACCCCATTTCTCCGCTACTATGGCTAATGGTTATGAACTAAATTCTAGTAAAACTAGACATGGAAAGGGTCAAAGCTGTCGCGTATGACGCGGACGACGTAGTTATACTAGTGTCGGGGAAGTTTCCCTCCGTAATAAGTGATATCATGGGGAATGCTCTAGACAAGGTAAGCACCTGGGCTACAAGTTGTGGCCTCGGCGTTAACCCGAGCAAAACCGAACTGATGCTGTTCACCACCAAAACCAAAATACCCGATTTTACCCTACCCCGCCTAAACGGTTAACAACTTACACTATTCTCCAGCGCAAAGTATCTGGGTATCGCGCTCGATCCAAAACTTAATTGAAAACATAACATTGAACAAAGAGTGAGGAAGGCGTGTATTGCCTTCTATGCCTGTAGCAGGATCTTTGAAAAGAAGTGGGGACTTCAACCACAGATGACCTTGTGGATGTACACAGCAGTAGTACGTCCAATCCTCACATATGGATCACTAGTATGGTGGCCCGCGTTGAGTTAAGGTTACAACCTCACAAAACTGAAAAGATTGCAATGAACAGCCACCGTAGGCACCACGGGTGCCCTGAGGTCGGCCCCAACACACGCCCTCACTGTGCTATTGAACCGTTTGCCTCTTGACCTACACACAAAAGGTAAGACTCAGGGAATCGGGGTGCTGGACTGCAAGGCCATATGGCCGCAGCATTCTGGACTCGCTACCAGAAGGCATGGTCACGTTTGCAACCGACTACATCACACCCAAACTAAACTTCAAAAAAGGCTTCCAGGTAAGCTTCCCTTCCAGAGCTTGTTGGAAGTGGGACGAAGTAGTGAAAGAGTTCGACACGATCATATACACCGACGGTTCTAAGACGAACTGTGGTGTGGGGGCCGGTGTCTACTCGGAATTATTAAAAATATCAATATCCCTTCGCCTGCCGGATTTTGCCAGCGTTTTCCTGGCGGAACTACTGGCTATCCGAGAGGCCTGCACACAACTAGGGCGTGACACAGCGTACAAACAAAACATTGCTATCCTCGTAGATAGCCAAGCCGCCATCAAAGCTATTGACTCGGCTACCATATCCTCCAAACTGGTGCAGGAGTGCCGGAACGAACTTGCGCGACTGGGCGAACGTTTCAGTGTCGGAACACTGAGTTCCAGGGCATAGTAACATAACAGGAAACGAGCGTGCAGATGAGCTGGCCAGGCAGGGCTCAGCCCTGGACGGCTCACTCGAGGGCAAGACACAAATACACTCCTACCTCCTGCAGAAAGCCAATCTTCAATGGAGAATGTTAACTAAGTGCATCATATCGAGGAAGATATGGCCTACTTATGACAAAAGAAAAACAGAGGATCTTCTAAAGAGAACCCGCCCGAAGTCTCCAGAATTACGGCGATAATCACCGGGCACTGGCCAATTGGAAAACATGCGGCCAAACTAGGTATCCAATTTAACACCCACTGCCGCAGCTGCGGGAATGTAAATGAAAGAGAAACTCTATTCCATTTCCTCTGCGAATGTCCGGCACTAGCAAGAGCCAGACTGCGGGCACTGAATCAACCATTCTTCGACGACCTTAGCGCTATATCGGGCAAAGGGATACAAGATCTTATCCGTTTTTTCAACTCCACAGGTTGGATATTGCCACACATCAAATCCTCTACAACCACTACAACATAGGTCACACGAGTCGTTGTAACAAAAAGGCACAACAAGTGCTAATTGGGTTCAAGCCGAACCGCCACCTCTACCTTCCTACCTGATCCATTGTAGATCGAAGATAATTTTTAATTAGTTTAAGTTTCGAAAAACTCCTCTCGCATGATGCAACCGAGATGCAAATAGTCAAGAAGTATTGAAGTATGCAGGGTAACGATTCACTGAAGTGAAGAATTTTATGATAAATTGAAGGATTTGGGGGCCCACCAAGACCGGAGGCCCGGGGCGGACCGCCCCTTCCGCCCCCTGGTTAGTCCGCCAGTGCTCAGTCGACAAGAAAACGCGACCGAGCAAGGCGTTAGTCCCCCAACCATAGCACCAAGCCCACACACACACCCCAAATAAAATCCAAATAAAATCAACTCTACTCAAACCTAAAATCTAATTTGAAACCAAATACTCGTAAGTATAAATTATGTAATTAACTTTTCTTTTTTGAACTTGATGAAATTTATTTACCGATGTCATTTATCATAACTTAAAGTAGGTACATATTAATTAAAATATGTATATATTTTGTTCTTGCATTCGTATCATGTTTAATAATAATAATAATATTAAAAATAATTACATATCGAATACACGAACAGTGATTAGCATAAAACAAAACCAAATTAACAAAACAAATTCATCATCATCGTCGGTCATCTGCGAGGGAAACTTGTGGCCACAAATTTTCACCAACTCGAGAAAACAGTATAAGTACGAATTGGACCTTTCAATGATTTCTTCGGAAAATTCTGTATATACTCAGATTTTAATTCTTTTATTGAATTAAACAAAACAAACTTTGATTAAATTTAAAAAAAAAATCCAAACTTGTATTTTCTCGATGTTACTGGTTCACGGGTTCCTTACTTACTAACTTGAACATTCTTAATTTATTCTTACAGTTAACTCAGTCTTCATTCTACTGTGGGAGCTGAAGTCAATCGGAGATTCAGTTACGGCGTGTGCATTACAAAGTAAGGTGAATGCGCTTGGTTTCCTTGGAAAATGAAGAGAAAATAAAACCATGAATAAAATGTAACCCTACTCCGGAATGCGAATATGGAGTGGTTCTGGTTGGATTTCGGATATGTAATCATATACATATACATACCTGTCATTGATCTAAGTGTGTCGGCCTCTGCCGACTGCCACTACAACCTAACCTAACCTAACCTAACATATACATATATACATATTTACGAATGGAAAACCATACAAATTTTTTTGTCTATGATTCCTTTTTCTAAAACTAAGTTTTCTACTTAACTATTTCTAACCTACTCACATATCTGTATATATAAAAATCAATCCATATTTGTGTTTCTTGCCGGTGTTTGGCCAAACGCGTTAACAGATTCCAATAAAAAAAAATTTCATGAAAGGTGAAGTCTGTACGAATGTTTCTATGTTTGTGCGATGTCTGTATCTGCATCGGTGTGTGAATTATGGTCATTTGAGTGACTACACATGCATATGTGCATATGCGTGTAAATACCGATGAAGATACAGACACCCCACATATAAAAAACCATTTGGATAAGAAATATCCTTTCTTCGCCCTACGCGTAATAAAGGTTGAATGATTACGAGCACGACAGAAAAGCTCCCAATTGAGACTCGTTGCTGTAAACTTCCATCTTTGGTATGCTTTATAGCGGATTTTCATTGCATCGCGTACCTCAGAGGTGAACCAGGGATAATTTCTATTGCGTATTGCTACAGTCTTAAAAGGAACATGTCTGTTATAGAGGTCCAATAACAATGTTTGTATGTGATCTACTTTGTCAGTTACATTTGACGCAAAATAGCAATTACGCCAAGGTAGTAGGCTCACATCAAGCTGCAAGGCAATTATGTCGACAGAAGAAAAGTCTCTAAATTGGAAAAATGATGGGGAGAGTGAACAAGACAAGTCAATATCGTACAACAAGTCATGATCAGACACACTTACTAAAGACAGCTGATCATGAAGTAAGACATTTGATTGATTTGAGACCATTATGACATCAAGAAGACTGGGAGAAGCATTTGGCGAAAAACGGGTAGCATACGAGTTAACTATAGACAATCCGGAAGCAGCCGTAAAATCGAATAGCTGACGAGCTTTACTGTCGTATTTCAACAGATCCGCATTAAGATCACCACAAATAATAATATGCTCGTACTGTGCAGTAAAATCCTGAATTGTGGAAAACAATGACTCAGGAGAGTAGCTTCGATAAGGATTGTAGGCATTTTGTATTGCCATCACTAACTTCTAATAACAGATATTCTACACCACCGCCTTGAGATTTACTCAGTATTTTGTACTTAATTGCAGTACTACAGTACGCACCAACTCCTCCACCTGTTGCATTAGTAACCCTATCATTACGAATGAGATTGTAGCCAGGGATGTTATATAACTGACCAACAGCGGCTGAATCAGTATAATCTGAATTTGACCGCAACCATGTCTCAGTAACGCAAATCAAATCAAATCAAATCAATTCCCAACCCATTGAAAATATACTTCAAATAATCTAATTTTGTCAAATTTAAATTTCGAGCATTTAAATAACAAATTTTTAGTCACACACGGACATTTGCTAAAATCTTCATGACTGACCGCACAGCAACTCCCTCAACCAGCCCGTGAGTGAGCGAACTATCATAATTCATCACTACGGCAAAACGTAAAGCCAGAAATGGCAGGTCAATCTTTACTTATTATATTAAAAATCACGACACTAGGAAATTGATAGTTAAGAAAAAGTCTTGTATGAAATAAAAAACATAGCGACGGGCTTGGGCGAACTGTTGGATACCCTATTCTTATTCCTATCCCTCATAAGTGGGCGTGACAAAAGTCTAAGTATGGTTGAATTGTTAAGAACGCTCTACATATTTTGTTATACAACATTTAAAGGATTTTATAAAAAAAAACGCTCCCTAGCTGAAACTTGGGTGTTTCAATAAAATTGTTTTATTTAATTGTGGGCGTGTAAGTAGGCGGATTTGAAAAAAAATTAACACATGAGAATAAAGGGCCCCTAGAGAGTATATATTATAAATTTCAGCTCCCTAGCTCCAACTTTGAATTTTCAAAAAAAAAAAATTAATTGTGGGCGTGTCAGTAGGCGGATTTTGAAAATATTTACACATGAGCATAAAGGGTCCATAGAGAGTATATATTATAAATTTCAGCTCCCTAGCTCAAACTTTGGATTTTCAAAAATTAATATACCCTTAGAATAGGGTATAAAAAAAATATTTTATTTATTTGTGGGCGTGTCAGTGGGCGGATTTTGAAATTTTTTTATCCCGAGCAGTTTTAGGAGTCATAGATCATATATAAAAAATTTCAGCTTTCTAGCTCAAAATTCGATTTTTTCCAAAATTTAGTTTTTTGGAGTTTGTGGGCGTGTCTGTGGGCGGATTTCAAAAATTCGTAAACTTGATTATTTCGGGACCCTAGAGAGTATATGGTTAAAATTTCAGCTCTCTAGGTCCAGTTTAAAGGCCTAATTTTTGCCGACAGACGGACGGACGGACGGACGGACGGACGGACGGACATGGCTAGATCGACATTACTATCGATGCTGATCATAAATATAGTAACGTTTAGGGGTCTACGGGCAATATTAAGGTACGAGGGCGGGTCATTAAGTCCGTGACTTTTGGAATAAGACACAGATTTTTTGATAAAAAAATAATTTTATTTTTCAACGTAGTCTCCCTTGAGCTCTATAAACTTTGTCCAACGCTTCTCCAATTTTTTTATCCCTTCCAAAAAAAATGATTTGTCGAGGTCCTCAAAATAGGCCTTTATTTGCGAGATGACTTCATCATTGGAGTCAAATCTTTTTCTACCAAGCCATTTCTTCAGGTTTGGGAACAAGAAGTAGTCGCTCGGAGCCAAATCTGGAGAATAGGGTGGATGAGGGAGCAATTCATAGCCCAATTCATGGATTTTTGCCATGGCGACTGCACATGTGTGCACCCTTGCATTGTCTTGGTGGAAAAGAACTTTTTTCTTGGCCAAATGAGGTCGGTTTTTTTTCAAATCGTCATTCAATCGGTCCAATAAGTTGGCATAATATTCCCCATTGATTGTTCTTCCCTTTTGAAGGTAGTCAATGTGGATTATCCCGCGTGCATCCCAAAAAACAGTCGCCATAACTTTATTGGCTGACAAACCCACCTTGGCCTTCTTTGGCGCCGATTCACCTTAGAAACCCACTGTTTTGACTGTTGTTTGGTCTCTGGTGTGTTGTGATGGATCCATGTTTTGTCCACGGTTACAAAACGGCGCAAAACCTCCTCCATATTGCGATTAAACAACGCCAAACCTTCCTGTGAAGTTGTTACACGATTGCGTTTGTGGTCGACTGTGAGCAAACGCGGCACCCATCTTGCGGAAAGCTTTCTCATGCCCAAGTGATCATTCAATTAGTTAATTTTTTTAATTGAAACCACTGAGCCATGCGAGATCCCTACGGCTTCCACAATCTCTCGCACTTTCAATCTTCGGTCGGCCAACACCATATGGTGAATTTTTTCGATTGTTTCGGGTGTAGAGACCTCAACTGGGCGTCCAGGACGTTCGGCATCTTCAGTGCTTGTACGGCCACAACGAAATTCAGTAAACCACTTTTTTACCATTGAAATCGATGGTGCAGAGTCCCCATAGTATTTTTCAAGCTTAGCCTTGGTCTCGGTAATGGTTTTTTTTCGCAAGAAATAATTCTTAATAAGCACACGAAATTCACTTTTTTCCATTTTCTCCTCAAATTAGTGAGTAGTCTGATAAAAATAGCTGTCAAACACAAACTAACTGACGCAGCAAGTTTAAATTTTGACAGGAGTCAACTGACAGATGCCTGTTGACAGGAGCAGTGTTGCCGTTTCAGTAAAGAGGTCAGAAATTCAAAAAGTCACGGACTTATTGACCCGCCCTCGTATGTTACAAACTATGCGTCAAAATTAATATACCCTTAGAATAGGGTATAAACAAATAGAGTAGGGAATAGAGAGAAATCAATTTGAGATAGAAAAAAAGTAAATAAGAAAAGAGTGGAAGGGGAAAAAGAGTATACAAATAAAAATAAGGGAAGAAATGCAATAATAAGATAATAAAACGATAGTGAGTTTTTTTCTGAATAAGTAAATACGTATACGTAGCTATGCTAAATAAATCCGCCGCAGTTCAGTGATGTCGTCGACGAGTGGGATTGTGAATGGAAACATCAAAGTTATCAAGAGAGTTTCGTAGGTGAAGTTTTACTTCGTTGTCATCTTTACTCTTTTTAATATAGACCAAACCATTGCGAGTTCTTACAGAATACAGTAGACGTTTACGACGAAGCCGGAGAGCATGACGTAGCAAGGAGCTGTTCTCTTGAGTTAAGCTCTCATTGAGGTAAATGCGTGTTGTAGTTGAAGAAATGGCATTGATCTCTAACTGTTCAAGTGTTAGACCACCGTTCGCACGAAAGGCCGCGAGTAATGCACTTTGCTCCACGTGAGAAGAGAGTCTGATAAGTAGCGGGCAGTGACCATCGGTAGACTTTGTTTTCAGTCGAAAGGCATCAATGTGAGGAGTGATTTGGTGGTGTAGTTTGGTGGCAATAACTATTGCCATATTCATTCGCCGTTCGTCGGGTCAAATTTTTCAAAAAAATCGAATTTTGAGCTAGGAAGCTGAAATTTTTTACATATGATCTATGACTCCTAAAACTGCTCGGGAATGTAAATTTTCAAGATCCGCCCACTGACACGCCCACAATTAAATAAAACAATTTTATTGTAACCCAAAATTTGAGCTAGGGAGCTGAAATTTATAATATATACTCTCTAGAGGCGCTTTAAGGTCATGTGCAAATATTTTCAAAATCCGCCCAGTGACACGCACACAATTTAAAAAAAAAACCTTTATTTTGAAAATCCAAAGTTTGAGCTAGGGAGCTGAAATTTATACCATATACTCTCTAGGGGGTCCTTTATGCTCATGTGTAAATATTTTCAAAATCCACCAACTGATACGCCCACAATTTAAAAAAAAAAATATAAAGTTTGAGCTAGGGAGCTGAAATTATATATACCTTTATGCTCATGTGTTAATTTTTTTTAAATCCGCCCACAATTAAATAAAATAATTTTATTGAAAAACCAAAGTTTGAGCTAGGGAGCGTTTTTTTAACAAAAGCTTCGTTTTTTTTTGATAAAATCCTTTAAATGTTATATAACAAAATATATAGAGCATTCTTAACAATTCAACCATACTTAGACTTTTAACACGCCCACTTATGAGGGATAGTAATAAGAATAGGGTATCCAACAGTTCGCCCAAGCGGACTGTAGCCCGTCCCAATGTTGCTCTTGTTAAAGTTGACTTCAAATTCGGAAAGCAAAGATTTAAATTTGTCAATTAAATTAGCCTCCAGAGCTTGAAGTTGGTCAGCCAGGGATGATTTTTTATCTGTAATCCTCATTTGTGGTGGGTGAGACTTCGGTAAATTATTAACTGCCGGCGATTTCTTGGGAATTAAAGCAGAGGTAACCAGAGACTTCTCTTTAATCGCTTGTAGCCGTGTGTGAGACATAATAAAGCAGTGGAATAATGTTCACACAACAAAAGGTTTAATACTCCAGGTTATCGAAACTCTAATTTAGGAAGAAGTACACTTCGAGAAAAATAGAAAAACACTAAGACTTGAAACTTTGACTTTAAACTTTTGAATTAGTAAAACTGGTTGAGATATACTTTATTAAACTGGAACGAGTTCAGAACACGTCTATTCACTAGGCATACTCACTAGGCATACAAAGAATATGTCATCTGCGATAAACACTCGGTTTTGTAAAACGTTGGTCTAAGTAATTTTCTGATCTCTATGCCACTAAATAGCTCTATACCACAATTGTTATACCAATCCTTGAATATGGCAGCCAATTCTGGTCACGTTATCACGTCAATCATTCCCGGCGAATTGAAGCTGTCCAACGCAGATTCCTTCGCTTTGCCCACCGATGCCTTCCCTGGTCTGATAGCTATAACCTCCCTTTCCTATGATGATCGCCTTCAGCTTATCGACATGGCTGATATTATCTATATACATCAGCTTGTATCCGGAAAAATCGATTACCCAGTGGTTGTCCAAAAAATCTCCCTTAATACCAACCCCAACAACCTTCGCTTGGTTCCTCTCTTTAAAATAAAGTACCATTGCACAAGTTATGGAAGGAACGAACCTCTAACCCGTAAGCTACGTTTAACTAATAGTATGCACAACCATTTCGACTTCCACTTAAGCAAAGACAGTCTCCGAACCTCTTCACAGACCCTAGCACACTTGATAGATAAAATACCTGCCTTATACAAACGTCTTTAAGTCCTTATAAAGAGTAAACTTAGTAGTACATTTACAAACCCTTTCAAGTTAATGATTGTTCGACTTAAGTGTAGATAATGAATCTCATGTTATATTAATGGCAACTTTAAGTGTTTGCTTGTGTCTCTGGGTCGGGAGGGGCACTTCCCGCTTTTCTCTGGTGATGTTTGTTTCTAAATTAAATTAAAAAATTATTAGATTCGAGATAATGTTTAATTTGAGCACCCATAATTAATTCAAACGATTTAGATAGAAAAGGTAGGATGGCAATGGGTCAATAGTCTGTTTTGTTTCTATTTTTGGGGATTAGAATTATTTTAGCTTCTTTCCAAAGTTTTGGATAGGTGGAAAACATAAGGACGGTGTTGGAAATATACTTCACATATCGAACACAAGTAGCACAAAATTACTTAAAGAAGGATTAAGGAATTCTGGAGCGTTCTTTGCCTTCTCCTTTAAAAAGTATTTAAGTTCATATTAAGTAGAGAAAAGGTGCAGGTGGGCGGTCCGATAGAAGGAATTAAGAAGCTTAATTGATTCTTAAAATCATCTTAAATCGGAAAAAACATTCTTCTGAAATACTTCCTTTCCCCTTCTTTAATATGTATTACATTTTGTTTGCCCTTTAAAGTCTTCTTCTTAAGATAAAGAAACAATTGTAACCGTGTAAAAAATCAATTTATTTCGCCTTGTTTTCTTTTGTTTTAAATTACTTTATATATATTTACTAGCTGCACCCGCCCGGCTTTGCCCGTGCCCGAGAATTCTATTGGCCAATATGTTCGAGTAGACTTCCTTATTATTGTCTATAGCGGGTATCCGGCGTATGTTGCTGCGCCTAAAAAAAAGAAGACCGATTTTGACCAAACTTCACAGAAACACTCTCAGGCCAATACCGAAGATTGCCTGATTTGAGCTCAACCGGTGAAAGGGACTGCACGTTTTTCATGCGCATGGCCGCTCACGCAACTTCGTTGTTCTGCTTAGGGTAGGTGCGAATTCAACAACAAAGCGAAAGTAAAAAACTTCGATAGAATCATTTCTCATTCACTTTCACACCGATTGTTATCAATGTGGGAAAAGCAACTTTCCGATGTCCGATTCACAAAAAGAAAATGCAAAAAAATGCAATAAGAGTTATTTGAATAAAACATTGAACACACGATATTTTAAGGATGAAAGTGCACACAAACACCACAATAGGCTTGAAACTGCATCGGTGTGTGAAACATATACATTCGTACAGACGTCTCCTTTCATGGAAAAAAATTTCATTGGAATCGGTTAACGCGTTTGGCCAAACACCGGCAACAAACACAAATATGGATTGCTTTGTATAGATAGAAAATAGATAGATTTGTTTTTTCTCAGATTATCGAAGGATTTCAAAAATTCGTAAAATTAAACCAAAATGCTAACTGTTCGTAATCAAGTGAGACGGAGTGTTATATGTACTAGAAACGACTTTTGAAAAGTGTATTTTGTTGACCTGCAAATTCACCTTTTACTTCGCATGCTATTAAAACATTTTCAATCTAGTAAGAATTCTGAACTTCAAATTAATCCACCCAAGTTAAAACGTTTTAATTCAACAACCAAGTAAGTAGAAGTAAGTATTTCCGCTATTCCTTGGCATTGCCACTGGCAAAGGCAAACCTTCTCTCTAGTAAAAGTAATTTAAATCGAAAAGCAAAATAGTTTAACACTACTCGCCTCGAAGCATTCCAAGAAAAAACGCACGTACAGAAAAAAAAAACTGAAATCTTGCGCGATGTGTAAAAACGCGAAGGGATTGCAAAAAATTGTGCAGGAAAAAACCCAAGTCGATGAAGACAAGGAGAGATTCAGCAATATGCGAAGAAGTTTCCTTCCTTCATATACTTATGTATATCTACAAGTTGGAATTACCTAGATTAACTTTTGTTCAGGATAATGAGATAAAGATGAATTCAAGGCAATTTAATTACGAAAAACTCTCTAGCAAGTCCTTAAGGTATTTTCATTAATTAAGCTGTAATCTTTTCACCCATCCTTCCATCGCCATGCCCATTCTTATCTTCATCTCCTCTTGGATCTGAGGGCTCGTAGAATTTGGTGTAAGGGAAAGTTCTCTGCCTTAAATTGCCCACCTTCCTTTTCGATACAACTCGCTCGCAATCTAAAAATGTTTGCGTGCGATTTTTTTTTCAACAGTGATTATGATGAGAGGCGAAAAGAAAGTCCTTTCTAAAAATGTTTTTCATAAAAATTGAGCGGAAATGATAAAAGATTACAAAGGCGTATAACAGAGCCACAAACTTTTATTATGCGGACCATCCTTGGGGTAATTTTTCGCTTCAATTTTCAATTGTTTCGTCGACTTTGAGGGCTGGCTGACTACAAGTATATTCTTTGCGTGACTCTGTTTGACTTGTGCTTAATTTCCATAAAATATTCCGTTTGTACCGTAAAGCCGGTGTTAAATAGAAGGAGAGACCATGAAATTGTTTTTCCGAAAACTAAAAATACAATTTTTCGCTATAAACACCGCAAATAGATTTAAGAAGTTTCCTTTCTCTTCAACGGAGTGCCAGATTTTGCATCTGTTGGTTTTTGTACTCGTATGTGTAAGTGATGTTTTGCTCATAGGTGATGTATATCTGGGAATTTTGGGCAGCCACATGTTACATATATTTTGATGTCTCTTAATAGGGTTCGAGTGGAATGGATGATAAAACTTTTGCAAGAGATGCTCGCACATAGTTAAGGAGAAAGTTTCCGATGGGATTATCATGGGTCCTTGAAGCCTAGGCGAGAGAAAATTTATATGACTTTGCATTTGTTCATCTTAACCTTCACTTTGTCGCTAAATAAAAACTCCTTATCCTGACAGCGAACACCCCGGTGTAGAAATTGTCTTTCATTAATAATTGAACGAAAATGTTTAAGTAAGCCTTGTAATGCACATACAAAATGTTTCCTTTTTTGAATCTGGCGCCTTGCTACTAAGTTTTGCAATATTTAATTTTTGTATACTGTCGATTTCTATTTCAAAGTCACCTACAATAGCGGGTGACAATAAAAAAAATGTATTATAAAGTTTTGAAACAGCCTATCAGTTATTGAATATCGCATCGCCAATATCTTTTTTTCCATTTTATTAGTTAGTTGTTTATTAGTTTCAGATTTTATTCAAGTAACAAAGTAAGTAAGTTCTGGCCATCGTCCATAAGTGGAATAGTCAATCAAATTAGAAGTCCTACCGTTAGTCAAGATTTCTTTTGGTTGTTCTTATTTAGAGTTCCGGATTGTTCTGGAAAAGTGTTTGCATAAATTACGTATTCGTTTATTGCTTTTGTTCAAAATGGAAAATGAAGAAATAAAATTTCTCACTAGTGCACAACGGAAGAGGTATTATTTAGCTACCATATCGATGAGCATTATTTATCCATTCGCAATACTTATCACAGACTCCCTTATGAAAAACAACAAAGATATTTTCGGAGAATGGTGCAGAATCTGGATTCCGACCAAGAAGATGATCAGCCTACTAATGCTGAAAGGGGTGAAGAAATTGAAGATGAAACTGTTCCGAGAAATAATGGAGAAGTATCAGATGCTGAAGGTGAAAATGTCGAGGTGGAAATTAACAGTGACTCTGAAAACGAGAACGAAGGAATGAGCGATGGACAGGAAGGAAACTACGATAATGTTGTACAATTGGATGGATTATATTATGCCGGCAAGGATGGAACCCAATGGAAAAAAACTAAGCCAAATCTGCACCGAATGCCAGCACATAATATTATTCGTGAGAAATCGTTTATGGGACCAAAACCTAGCACTGGAAATTTGAGTGACGTCGATACGTTTTGTGAGCTGTTCAACTCGTCTATGCAAGACATCATTTGTAGGCACACAAATAGAAAGGCCGAAAAAGAATACAGCAAATTGAATGCGGCCAATCCCACTAAAAAATCTTTGGTCTGGAAACCTTTACAAGAAGAAGAATTTATGGCGTACATCGGGTCGCTGATTGTAATTGGTAGTCATAGAACCAATTATGAAGCTATTGACCAGTTTTGGAAAAAGAATGCCTTCCCACTATATCGAGCAACTTTACCTATCGGGCGATTTTACAACATCACAAAGTTTCTTCGATTTGATTATGATGCCACAAGAACACTTAGAATGGAAACAGACAAAGCAGCGCCAATAAGTGAAATATTTGGAATACTCAACTCGAATCTAAAAGCGAATTATAGACCGTACAATTCCATAACTGTGGATGAGCAGCTATTTCCTTTTAGAGGCCGAACGAAGTTCCCTCAAAGCCAGCCACATATGGGATAAAAGTATGGTGGGCATGTGATTCTGACACGGCATATCCGTTGAACGGCCAAATTTACACCGGTAAAATTGGGAACAATCGGGAAACAAATCAAGGCGAACGTGTTGTTAAGGATTTGCTTGTTCCATACAAAAACACAGGCAGAAACGTTACGATGGATAATTTCTTTACATCCCTTCCTTTATCCAAAGAATTATTAGGCTGGAACATGTCTATGGTCGGTACTATGGAGAAAAACAGGCGCTGCATCCCTGCCGAATTCAAAGCTTCAAAAACTAGAGAAGTCTTGTCATCGACTTTTGGTTTTGGAGAAAAAATGGTTCTGTGCTCATATGTTCCGAAAAAAGACAAGGCGGTAGTGCTTTTATCAACTCAGCATAATGATGACAGCGTTTCTGGGCCAAAACTTAAGCCAGATATTATACATTACTACAACAAAACTAAAGGTGCCGTCGACACGATGGACAAAATGTTGTCGCAGTATACCACGAAAAGAAAAACAAATCGCTGGCCACTTTCGATGTTTTTCAATATTGTTGATATTGCAGCGCTCGCAGCTTACATCATTTTTTCGAAAAACAATCCGTCGAACAAGCGCAACGTCAGAACAAGCCGCCGTAGAGAGTTCCTGCAAGAGTTGGGTGAACATCTTTGCATTCCAGTGATAAACAAAAGAGCTCTGATTCCAAGAGTTATGGGTAACTTTTCTACTAAAAGTGCAATAGTGTGCATTTTGGGCGTTCCAGCTCAAGAGCTACAAGAACACTTCATACCAGATGATCTGACGGATCGGGATGGATCTGGTCGCCCAACGCAAAAAGGGCAATGTTTTTTGTGCTACAGCGAGGAGAAAAGGAAGCGTCCCTCTAGGAAAGTTTGCGTACAGTGCAAAAAACCAGTTTGCCAAGTTCACAGTCTTACGCAAACAAAATGTCAAGATTGTCATACAAAATAATATTTTTGTCTTGTGTTTTGGAACATATTAGTATTTGAGTATCTATTTCCTTTCTTGTGTTAATTTTTGTTTCTGCTAATAATTTTACCTCCTTATAATATTTCCCATTAAGTTATAATGTAAATAAATACGAAGTCATCAAATAAAAATACGAAAAAGTGATCATTGTTTTATAACATTACTGCATTTACTACAGAAACAAGTGATTCCAATACAAACAAACACAAGGTTCTACTTGTGCGTGCATATTGTCAATATTATCCTTGGATTTAACAATCTTTGAAGCCGAATTCTACATACAACTTCGGGCTAAATGTAAATCTACACCCAGGTGTATACAGTCAATCTGGTCGAAAATATACTAAAAATTTCGAAATTTCTGCAAAATAAAATATCAAAAAAATTTTCATATCTCTTTTCCGAGAGTACAGATCAATTCAGTCACTGAGCTAAAACGATTTTAGTATTGGTCAAAAAATAAATGAGATATTTAAAGGTGAAAACTGGGATCTACACCCGGGTGTATACCGTCAAGGTGAAGGTTAAAAGGATGCCAAATGCTAGGATGAATCATTCAATGTTATAACTAACTCTCGGATGGTGACGATTTTAGTTAAGAAGGATGTTTGGTAAATGCCACGAAAATTACCCCACCCCAAGAGATGGTGTAAAGAGCGCGGGGGTGATAGACAGAGGGCCTCTTTCAAGCATAGATATCCAGTTACCCCACGTTCAAGCCTCCTAAGGTTAAATGATGTGGTAGAGGAGAGCCCCTTACTCAAAACTAAGAAAGGCGAGGGTCCCCAACAGTACCCTCCATTAAGATTTTTTAGCACCGGTCTAAGGAACTGCATTTGAGGCGGAAGTCCATCTGGTGAGTCAAAAGTATTTCCACAGCTTTTTTTAGCGCCGAGTCACTTTATACCACAGGGTGGTAACGACTAAATGTAGAATTCTTTGGGAAATGGTTTTTGGACACGTTCTTAGAAATAAATCTTTATATGGTAAGGATCTATTTCCAATGTGTACATTCTTAACCGAGGCTTTAAGAAAAGCCTTACTTAGGTAAACCCTGACCCATGTTAACACAAATAGCTCCGTTAATAGCTGCTGCAGACACATTAATTAGGGCTTAATTTTAGAATAAATAATGGTCTTTCTTATAACTTTAAATAAGATCAATGCCTTATTTGAGCCTTGAAAACTTCAATTTTTAGACGAGTTTTTTGTCTTTCCTATATAATTTTTTGATTTTTATTTAGTGTTAGTCTTTTCTCCATTCATCAATCTCGACTTCACATGGAAGCAATTTGAAAATACTATTGCTCATTCGACAATTAAGAGGAAATTGACGGACTCAATGCCAATGCGAATTGACGGTAAGCTTGGCAGCCTAACTGCAAGTTTGTTATCATACATAAAACCACCCCAAATTGTAATTAATATTCATGACCCGCTCAAATCGTTCACCCTCTCCCCTTTCTCGTTCAGTCCAATGAATTGTTGACTTTGGAGAATAAATCGAGAAATAGAAAGAGACCAAGTAAATCGCATGTACACTGGCGATCACAAGGATAAGGCCATACATTTTGCAATCGATTTTCAGTCTTTATAACTTTTGAAAATGTATACCCAGAAACTTTTACTACCTTTGAACAGGTACAGATTTTCCCAACAGTAAGTCATAAAATTAAAGGGTAAATAAAAAACGACCGCTGGAATTTCCCAAGATCAAACAATGAACAACTTGAAAAGCGTATAAAACGATGCGCCACTAGGATGAGGCCATCGCGAATATTTCGTTGCAGGAGTTCACATCACCGATTTGTTAAGAATATTTAAAAAAGCGTTGAAAAGAAATGTTTTTATTTAGTTAAAACAAAAAATGGGTTCCGGAAAGCCTTTGACTGTGATAGAGAGGGAAAATAGATGCTTTCAAGGAGTTAGGATTCTCAGGGCGAGAAATTGCAAGGAGACTAAATAGAAGTAAGACTGTTGTAAACAGTTATCTGGCAGATCCACAACAGTATGGGATAAATTAAAAAGGACGCACGGCAGAAGCAAGAACATTGCGAGAAAAGCGGGTTATTCTACGACTTTCCTCAAATTCTTCTCTACCAGTGACTGAAATAAGAGCCAACAGCGGAGTATCAGCCAGCATAGCAACGGCCCGAAGAAAAGTGGTACTATACCTACATAGAAGAAAACTTAAAAAGAAACCTGTTTTGAGGCAAGTAAACAAGGAGCATCGAATGAATTTTGCAAGAGAACATGTCGCTTGGAGAAGTGAATGAAAACGCGTTGTCTTTTCGGATGAAAAAAAGTTTAACCTTGACGGCTCCGATGGTAACAACTGTTATTTCCATGACCTAAGAAAGGAGGAACTTATTTTGGCAAGACATCACAGCCGTACAGCAGGTGTAAAGGTGTGGGGAGCTATGACCCACTATGGCACAATCGAGTTGGATTTTTTGTCCACAACAATGAACGGAAACAACTACAAATGTTTGCTGGAACGGTCATTTCTAAAAGTGAAAAACATTTTCGGACCCCTGTCTTGAATATTCCAACAAGACAATGCCCCTATCCACACTTCCAGTGTTGTTAGAAGTTGGATTCAATCAGCAAAAGTTTCACGTTTTGCCATGGCCGCCCTATTCACCGGACTTAAACATAAACGAAAATGTTTGGGCATGGTTATCTGCTAAAGTGTATGAAGACGGCAGACAATTTGAAGACAAGGACACTTAAATCGAAGCTATTCGTGATGCCTGGACCCAAATTTCTCATAATTATTTAAAAAAAAATGTATGATTCTTTTTCAAACCGTCTTATAGAGCTCATATCGAAAAATGGCTGGCATAGCTACTCATTATTAATGTAAAAAAACATTATAAATAAATGTTTTAAAACCATAAAATGTAAACATTTTATTCATTTTTTCCTTTCTTTCGAAGATTTTGCATGTGGCCTCATCCTAGTGGCACATCTTTTCATACGCTTTTCAAGTAGTCCATTGTTTGATCTTGGGATATTCCAGCGGTCGTTTCTTATTTAACCTTTAATGTTATGACTTATTGTTGGGAAAATATTTCCAACAGGTATAAAGACTGAAAAACGATTGCATTGTGTATGGCCTCATCCTTGTGATCGTCAGTGTATATGTACTTTCTGTGCGTATTTTTTTTGTCGGGATGCGAGGCTACACTGGAGCTCTCAATACTGGTCTATTGTACTTCCTGGAGGACACGACTTTTACTGTTTTAATTCACTCGTTTTCTTACAAAAGACGAGAAGGCACTCGTTTTCCTAAGAAAGACGAGTAGGCGCTTCAGATTTTTTACAGAAGTCGGGGTAATTCACTTAGTCTGTCTGCCCCCTGAAGAGGCATGCCATCTGCGATTGTGTTCATATGACACCCAACCGGCAATGGAAGCTCTGACCGAAGACCCAGGCAGACATAACGCCGGTTCAGGTCCTGAGAAGTCTTCATCCGGTCTAGAAAGTTCATCGGAGATCTCATTACCTTTGATCCAGTTATGACCCGAAAGCCAGATAAGTCTAAGTGAATTCAGCCTTCCGACTAAATTCTGGGAGATCTTGGATTAACAAACTATTTTGGAGGTGGTTAAAGGGTTGAGCAAGGCCTTAAGCGAAGCTTGACTGTCGCTACAGACGCAGATACTTCGCCCCTTCTACTTGTTATTCACAACATAGTCCATAGCCAATAGGATAGCAAAAGTCTCCGTTTATAAGACTGACGAATTTTTTTTTTAATTTGCTTACGCTAAAGGGGTTTTTCTGTGATATTACAGTACCCTTATAGTGCTAAGAACACAGCGGAAGCATTTTTGTTTAACAGGAAGCAGCACCTGGCAATATCTTATATGTATAATATTGCATGCTTTTCGGTGCTACTTACTATTAGAAAGAGTAGATAGAGAGATAGGAAAGAAATCTTAGGGTGCAGTTGTAAGGTTTTGCTCCATTGGTGGTCTCTAAATTGCTTACAGAGATCTAGTTTTCCATGTATTCTACGAAAAGTAATGAACTTGGCCGGGATTTGAACGCACGACCTTTCAATCAGTAAGCGAATACACTACGACTGCACCGTTGCCACCCGCCTAACGAAAAGAAAAGTCGAATGTTTTCGCTCTCCATGAAAACACCAGCACTAGATCCTTGATCGGTTTTGGTGTCATCCGTGAAGGCTCTACTACATTTCTTTCCAGGCTTAGAGTCTGGAAAGAGCCAGTCCTGAACAATTCAGTTTTGAGAGCACCATTCGTCGATAACGAGCGCCATTGAAAAAATGGAGTTTGATGTCGATTGTGGCGATCCGTGAAACAGCATTGTAGCTCCAGCCTTACAATCAATCTGAAGATAGTGTTGTTTATTCAACAATTTAAACAAATTTATTAAAAAGTTTGATGTCCGTCACCACCTTTGAGCCCCTTAAACTCGAGCTAGAAAGCTGAAATTCAAAACATTACTCTCAAGGTGTCCGATATGCTCAAAATCCATTTGGCTCAGAGAATATGTATGTATGAATATGTAACAGCCTACTGACTGTTGACTTCAAAAAGCAATTATTGTCGGACGTGCTTATTTGTTTTTATACCCTATTCTAAGGGTATATTAATTTTGACGCATAGTTTGTAGCATACCTTAATATTGCCCGTAGACCCCTAAAAGTTACTATATTTATGATCAGCATCGATAGTAATGTCGATCTAGCCATGTCCGTCCTACCGTCCGTCCGTCGGCAAAAATTAGGCCTTTAAACTGGGCCTAGACAGTTGAAATTTTAACCATATACTCTCTAGGGTGCCGAAATAATCTAGTTTACGAATTTTTGAAATCCGCCCACAAACATTTGTGGGCGGACTCAAAAAAAAAAAATTTTTGGAAAAAATCGAATTTTAAGCTAGAAAGCTGAAATTTTGTATATATGATCTATGACTCCTAAAACTGCTCGGGAGATAAAATTTTCAAAATCCGCCCACTGACACGCCCACAATTAAATAAAACAATTTTTTTGAAAAACTAAAATTTGAGCTAGGGAGCTGGAATTTATAATATATACTCTCTAGGCGCCTTTTAAGCTCATGTGTAAATATTTTCAAAATCCGCCTACTGACACGCCCACAGTTTAAAAAAAAAAGGATTTTTTTGAAAATCCAAAGTTTGAGCTAGGAAGCTGAAATTTATAACATATACTCTCTAGCGGCCCTTTATGCTCATGTGATAATTTTTTTTAAATCCGGTTACTGACTCGCCCACAATTAAATAAAACAATTTTATTGAAAAACCAAAGTTTGAGCTAGGGAGCGTTTTTTTACAAAAGCTTCGTTTTTTTTGATAAAATCCTTTAAATGTTATATAACAAAATATGTAGAGCGTTATTAACAAATCAACCACACTTAGACTTTTGTCACGACTTATGAGGGATAGGAATAAGAATAGGGTATTCAACAGTTCGCCCAAGCGGACTGTAGCCCGTCCCTATATTTATAATGTTCAATACCCAAATCTGCAGCATTTTTTATGGCTATTGTTTTATAATTTTAGAAGAAAATGGTTCTCTGCGACAAGAGAAAGTTGGTGAGGCAAAAGTGGGCGACTGATTCTATGCTTGAAGCTATCGAGGCTTTCATAGGTCTTTTTCTCAACGACTTATACACCGAAGCCTGATGCTCTTGCATCGTATGCTAAAGATGGGCTCCAGCGTATGTGCTGTCGTTGAAAGTGGAAAAAGTTCATATGTTTCCAAAATGTATTTTTTCCTTCCTCTTTTTTTATATATTTGATTTAAAATTCTCATTTATATAAATACAATCTTAAATTGTAAAATAAGTTTTTGTTTGGATCTTAATCTTTAAAACTACAGGAAATATTCGTTTTCAAGTTCAAACGACCACATTCCGCCCAGGTTTCTCTACCTTCAAAACCTTTAAACAAAAAATAAATAAAACAAAACATATTTTTAATTAAACTTTTATTTAGTAAAAACTTCAAAAAATGCATAAATATCATTTAAATACTGAACAAGAAAAACTGTGCATAAGGCATTTGCGACAATATTGTATAGGGTGTTTTCTTAGAGGTTTGGTTTTGAAACTGGCAACACTGCTTCTACAGGGTTCGGATCGGCTAGGGTGATAGTTGATAGTTGACAATCAAAATCATAGCTTTACGTCCACGTAAGGTGATTATCAAATTGACAATCGCTTTTTTGCGATCAATTTCATGTGACAGCTATTTAGGTGTCGCTTTCATACATTTTTGTCATTTTCATAGGTATGCTTCAACTCCAAATAAATTAAATATTTTCGTGAAAAAAGAATATACATATATTAAATAAATTCAAATAAAAAAGTGAAATTTGAAAATTCGTGAAGTGCAATGTTTACTTTATTTGAACTTTTCTACACAAATGAAGAAAATAATTACAAAAGTCCAACTATTAAGAAGAAACCTGAGAAATAAAGCAAATATCTTGGAACTTCCAACCGCGATGTATAAATTTAAATATTCATTGTTGATTGGTATCATTTATTATTGTGTATTTTAGATTTTTGAAAAACTTTCGCTTATCAAAAGCGAAGCGAAGAGTTTGGAGTTGTTGAGCTCGATTAAATTTATATCATTTCCAACTTTAGCCACCTCTAGTTCCAACCGCCTCATTACAAGCTCTTCCCTTTTTAAAGAATTTCGCGAATCCATTTGTTTAATTTTGGTCTCACACAAATGTCTTAAGGAATCCCGAATCTCCAATAACGTGTTGTTGGCTTTCTTTGCGTTCTCAATTTGACTTGGAAAGACATTTTTTTGGATTTCTATCTGCTCTTTTAGAATATCTTGCTTTTCATTTAAATTTGTTTGTCGTCTCTTTGGTGTTGAATGGATGGGTGTATTTGTTGAATCTTTATATATATCTGTTGCTCCGGCGTTCCATTGAGGTCATCAAGGAGCTGTTCAATGCCATCGTCATCATGATAGACGTTTTAATTGGTTACTGTTTTTAAGCAAATGAAAATAGTAGTTATGTATTAATATGTACTCGTATTTACAAATATTTAGATATCTTCTACCTTTTGCACGTTTGCCAAAACTTAATGAGTCCTTAATCCCGCTTACACGTGCTTCCATTCCACAAGCAGCAACTTTGTCTCTTCATTCATTTCATTTGTCTCTTCTAAAGTATTTAGATCAAATGGACCACCACCGGTTTTTTTTCAGAGAATTTTTATTGTGCGTATACTTTTTGTGTGTTATATTTTTGTAGATTCCAAATCTATATTAGGATTTAATAAATTTATAAGCTTAACAATTGGTGTGTATGTTCATTACTTACTCTTTTCCACTCAGCGACAGTTTTTGTTGGCGGTCCATTTGTATTCAATTTCCTTGTCAGCGCTTCCCATTGCTACCTCTGGGCTGTCCGGGCAGTGCTTCAAAGAGCATTATATAACCTAACCAAATCCGGATTTTCTTGCATATAAGTGTAAAGGATCCTTATTTGTTCTTTATTAGCTTGAGACCTTAAAAAAAAACAAAAAAAAATTTAATTTGTGAACATATTATTATTCTCAAATTCACTTACATTTCTCACAATAAACAAGAAACACATATCAGCTGCTAGGAATGACTGCGTCGGCAAGGAAGTGACGTTTAAAACTCTAAGTGCTGCCAATTATCAATCATTTTTTAGTGATCGCTTTTCGCAGACCAAAGAAGAGTGGATAAACAAAAACGACAATCAAAAAAGCGACAATCAACTATCGCCTTAGCCGATCCCAGATTGTCAATTTGACAGTAGAATTTGACAGTTGATTTGTGGTTAATACGTTTTGCCATCTACCGATGAATAGGTTAACGCCAGAACAACGCGTGCAAATAGTGCAATCTTATTTCGAAAACCATTCTCATTTTCCTCATTTTCAATGCCAAATTTTGTTCCCCGATGAGGCCCATATTTTTTGTTAAATGGATTTGTAAACAAATAAAATTACCGAATAGGAAAATCCCAGAAGCCTTTGTCGAGACGCCCTCACATCCATTAAAACTCACTGTTAGGTGTGCTTTATGGGCTGATGGACTCGTCGGGGACGTCCTTCATTCCATCTACCCGTGGCGCGCATATGCCCGACATCATATTTAAACACTAATGGCATAAAATTATCTATTAAACTAATATCATAGATATTAACATAAGCTTCAAGTGTTTTATTTCATATTGAACTTGTACACCTCTAAAAAAAAAACACCCTTTATTTATTTTACTGAAATCGTTTTATTTGCTTGAAACGGCGGCTGGCAATTTTGTTTTTATGAAGCATATAAATACTGAAAACTGATCATGCATATAGGTAACGCACTTTTGAATGAAAATAGTACCTATTAAAGCGGCCCCGAAAATTACGCCAGAGGATATTGCGCCTCAATTTTTTTCGGGAAGAACTACAGAAAATTCCGATCTTTTTTCATGGGAAAAAGCCCAGACTTTTCTGGCAATCTTATCAAAATTTCTGGCGTTTTTTCCAGTTTTAGAAATTCGGCAAAAAGAATTTTCTTCCACAAAAAGATTTGGAAAATAAGGCCAGGATATTTGAATTGTCTGGCCTTATTTCCAATCTATTTTCTGGATCTTTTCCCAAACCTGTCTGGCATAATTTCCAACGTTTCGGGCGTATTTTCGAAACAATTTCTGCTGTTCTTTTGAAACTGGCAACACTGTCTCTACAGATTGTCAATTGGACAGTTGAAAGTTAATTTTTGGTTAGTATGTTTTGCCATTTTACGATGAATAGATTTATGCCAGACAGTCGTTCCGCAGCTCTCTTCGAGATAGGTCGGTTAGTTAGTATTCAGCGGGAAAAAAGAAAAGTGTATCGATTATAAAAGCGATTTAGCCAAGTGTTTTTAAGTCCAAGGTTGGCTTAGTAAGGTAGGCGTCCGACTTTGACGCCGGAGACTCGGGTTCGATTCTCGGCCAGTCTTCAATTTTTAATTTTATTTTTTTTTCGGAAATATAGTGATAGAGACACAAAAATAAACAACAAAAAAAAGTGCCGCATTATCAGGCGATGGACCCCGGAAAATCGGTGGTCCCGCTTACGGGTGTGGGTGTGCCGTTGCGACGTGTGGTGCGAACACGTGAGCCGGCAAAAAAATCAGCAGCAACAACAGCAACAACAACAGCAGTAACGAAAGCAGCAACAGCAGCAACAACAGCAGCAGCAATAACATCAGCAACAACAACAACAATAGCAACAGCAACGAGAACAGCAGCAGCAGCAGTGTGTATGCCAAGGGCAGTAGCTGCACATGCTTCTAAAATGGCACCAATTGCAGCAACAACAACGGGTCGATCGTTGCCTAGGCGAGTGTTCTCGCAGGCAATACCAGCACCAACAAAGTCAGTAGCAGCAGCTGAAAACCCAGCGACAGAAGTAGAGAAGGAGGAGTTTCGGAAGGTGGAGAAGAGGCGACGGAAGCTTAATCCAAAGCCGAATCTTTCTGCGAAGAGAAGGGCGAACCTGGCAGGCCCTAATGTGGAATCATCGATGGCTGGTACAGATGATGACACGGATAACACCAGCTCTTACGAAGCTGAAGTGCGAGCGGGCCTGTACGTCGGAGAGGGAAACTCCTTCAGGGACCTACCGGTCGACGACGATGATAGCAATGTCATCCAAATGGAGGATAGAGAGGAAGATGATGAGGAGGCTCAGCTTGACCAACTCATCAAAGAGCTCCTTGAGAAACGTGAGCAGTTGAGGCTGAAAAAAGTACAGCAGCAGCAACAACAAATAGTGCTGAGGGAGCAAATCCAGCAACAACATCAACAGAAGCAACAACAACGACAACAGCAACAGAACCAACAAAAGCAGCAACAGCAGCAACAAAAGCAGCAACTGCAGCCAAATCAGCAACAGCAGTCAAAGCAGCAACAGCAGCAGAAACCAGCAAGGAAGAACAAAATTCCACCGATTAATGTGAGTAATTTCGACATAAGTGATAGTATAAGGTTATGTAGGCTTATAACAAAGAACTTTCATGTTAAAAGGCTATCGGCCAATAAACACATAATTATTTGTGAAGAAATAGAGGAGTACAATAGGGTGCGCACCGCCTTGGGAGAGGTTAAGACCGAGTACTTTACGTACACCCCAAGAGAGCAAAAGCTAAAAACCGTTGTATTAAAGGGAATTGATCCCTCAATAAAAACGGAGGAGCTCGAAAGAGAGCTAAAGAACTTTGAAAGCGATGACCTCAAGTTCGTGGGGGTCAAGCCGTTTTCCTCGGCTGTGGCAAGGGGTGGTAACCGTCACTTACCATTCTTCCTGGTTCAGCTCACTCCCGACAGCAAAATTGACAGGCTGCGAAATATCCGCTACCTGTACTACCATGCTGTAAGGTGGGAGAAAATAAAGAGGTCAGATCGCATACTTCAATGTATGCGCTGCCAAAGGTTCGGGCACGCCGCAGCTAACTGCAACATGCAGTTTAGATGCGTGAAGTGCGATAAGGACCACATACATGGTGAATGCTCTCTGGGTAAGGAGAGAGTCGAAGATCGGAGTGTACTCTCCTGTGTGCTCTGCAGGAACTCTGGGCATCCCGCCAACTTCAGGGGTTGTCCAAAGTACCAGGAGTTGAAAAAACGAGTCCAGGCCCGCAAACAGCAGTCTGAAGATGATAGGCGTCAGAGGAGTCGCTCGTTCGCAAATTTTGTGGCACCCAACGTGTCCTTTGCCCAAATGGCAGCTGGACCGGGTCAAGCCCACATGACATCAAACCAACCAAAGGTAGCCCAAAAGGCACCAGAGGTGGATCTGGACTTAAAATCGATCCTTCTGTCTCTGCACGGAAAGATCGATAAGTTCCAGAAACAATTAAATGAACAAGCGGCCCGAATTGACTTTATCTATTCGGAGCTGTTTGTGGGGTCTGGTGTGCCATAAATCTAATGGCTGCGCTGGATGAGGGAAACTTAAAGATCCTTGCTGTGAATGTTAATTCACTAGTCAGGATCGAGAAAAGAACGTCACTTGCCAATTTGTTGAAAACCGAAAACCCGGATGTGCTTTTGGTTAGCGAAACTAAGCTAAATCAGAAGCACAAATTGGGATACAAAGACTATCATGTAATAAGAAGAGACCGGCCTCGCTCCACTCAAGGAGGTGGGGTTGGAATCTTAATTCGAAAAGGCCTGCGCCATAGGGTTATATATAGCGGGGACGTACGTAGGTTCCAGTTGTTGGAGGCATGCATCATATGCATTCCTCTCCATAGCCGGAGGAGATTGTATGTGGTGTCGCTTTACGCACCTGCTGCACCTCCACCAAACCAATTTATGACAGAGCTCGAGACACTTTTTCGTGGTCTGCAGCTGAACTCGGAAGAGAATTATTACTTCTTGGCCGGAGATATTAATGCCAAACATGCGGCATGGGGAAATGTTACTGCAAATCCCAGGGGCAACCAGTTTCACGACTGGTGGCGCCTCAATATGATTGAGTACAACCTCGAGTTGTACGCGACGGATATCCCTTCTTTCCCAAGAAGCGGTGCTTTCCTGGACTTGGCCTTAACGGACGCAAGACTTCAACTGACGAACATAGATCAAAACACGCGGAACTGTTTGCGTGCGTTTGAGTACGATAGTGACCACTACGGACTCGCCGCCGCAATACGGATCCCGAACGAGCAAACGCTGCTGGAGGAGTACGAAGCAGTGTGTTCATTCGATTATCGGAGGGCACAATGGTCGCGCTTCTCCAGATTTTTAAAGCGAGATATACGTTCGAGTGGGATCGACCCACCGACAAACAGTAACATGACAAATGATGACATTGATCGGCATTTATTGCAAATGGACGACGCCATCAAACGAACTATGGAACGAACTATTCCTCGGGTAGGACGTTCCGACGACGACCAGACAGAAAAGTACAGAAACCCTACAATCGACGCACTATACCGACAGAAAAGTAGACTGCTCTCGAGGCTTAAACGGCTGTACAGACAATTTGCTGACCCCAACGACCCGGAGGTTAGGATGCTGAAGTCAGAGATCCGAATCCTGAAACAGCTGATTAAAGAAAATTACAGAAAATCTGTAAGTCTGTATTGGGGCAATAAAATTCGGGCTATTAAAACCTGTAGTCCGAATATGTTCCCACAGATAAATAAGTTGTTCAGGAGGAAAGATCACAATGATATTCCTTGTGTTCGAATCTCCCAGACAGCAGAGAACAGACAGACAGTACTGACTGCTGGAATAAGTCCAGAAAGTGTCGCTTCAAACGACGATTTTTTCGTGGTCGAGGACCCACAGGAGAAAGTGGATTTGCTGGGCGCTTGTTTCGAGGCCGTGTATACGGTGAACAATCCTGTTCGCCGTAACCACGACATTGAGAATAGGGCTCTGGTGAGCCACTTCTATCTGCGCACCGAACTTGAGAATTGGCGATCTGAGAATAACGGATTCACCGTGTTCACTGATGAAAACCATGCTAATGCAGTTGTCGCCAATGGCCGATATGCATCGCACTTGTTCGTGTCGAAGGATGATCTTCTGTGCATCTTCGAGTCACTAAAGAATAAAAAGTCGGCGGGGATGGACGGTGTTCCAAACGTCGTATTGAGACACCTGCCTCTGGAGGCTGTAGATATTTTCACCACGCTGTTTAACAATGCGCTGAATAATGCACATTATCCGGCGCATTGGAAGGTAGCTGTGGTACACCCTATCCCGAAAAAAGGTAAAGATAGGACGAACCCTGCCAATCTCCGGTCAATTAGCTTGCTTCCGAATATTAGCAAGGTCTTTGAAAAGGTTGTCAATAGAGCTCTGTTAAAGTGGGTCGAGGTAAATAACATAATTCCGGACAACCAGTTTGGTTTCAGGGCGAGGCATGACACTATTCATGCCGCGTCGAAACTGGTTTCCGACATTCAGTGGAATAAATGCAAGAGCCAATGCACGGGTGCTTGTCTGGTTGATTTTGAGAAGGCTTTCGACACCGTATGGTTAGAGGGACTTTTCTACAAGTTGACCAGGCGGGGGATGCACAAACCTTTGCTATATGTAATTTATAATATGCTTATGGGAAAGAAGTTCGTTGTCAAATGTGGCAACGTGACTTCGAGCAGAGTCTTTGAAATTAAAAACGGTTTACAGCAGGGGGCGGTCAATTCTCCGATCCTGTTTAACATTTACACGAGTGATCTGGTGGGTTCACTCAGACATGCTATAGCGTATGCCGACGATTTGGTGGCATACAGATCAGGTCCTAAAATCGAGGTCATTAATATCCTTTTGCAGCGTGACTTTGATCAAATTAAGCGATATTGCGACGACTGGAAGTTGAAAATCAACTTTCAGAAGACGGAAACAATCTTGTTCAGAACTCCATTGGCTGGGGCCTCTAGGGATACCAGAAAAAACTGGAAAAAAATTGGCCATTATTGGACAAAATGGGCAGCCATTGGCGGTGAGAAGCGCAGTTAGATATCTAGGTATCTGGCTTGACCAGTATCTATATTTCGATAGACATATAGTTGCTTGTCTTGCTGGGGCCAAGAAGGCTTATGCTCTGACAAGGAGACTGTTTCATAGCAGTCAACTTGACTCCAGAGTGAAGGTCATTTGCTACGTGGCCCTTATAAGGCCGATCATCGCTTATGGTTGTCCATTATGGTTTAATATAGCGCCTAGCTATATGGAAAAGATTCGGGTGTTGGAGAGACAATGTCTTAGGACCTGTCTCCGGTTGTTCCGAACGCCTGAATCCAACTATATAAAATACTATCCCAACAAGGTCCTATACGATGGGGCTCAGTTGAATAGGATTGACAATTTCCTCATTAAGGTGACTCGAAGGCACGTTGCAAGGGCGATGGCCAGCGACAATAGTCTGATCTTTGGGGCTTACTACCCCAATGAAATGTACATTGAGAGTACACTCCGGTCTGGCTTTATCCCGCCAGAGGCATTTATCCATATTGATGCAAAAGGGCTGGTACAGACGAGGGATGGTATCCCGGTATTATACCACCGCTACCGCAGTGCGAGAGATAAGCGGCTCATCCGCGGCGAGGACGTCGCCAATGCTCATGAGCTCCTCCGTTTTAGTACCGCAATAGCGGAGAGGGATAAATTCGATACAGAAAAGCAATTTGCCGAATTTTGGTGGCTTTTTGAGGGTGGAGGGTTCAACATGCCCTCCCAAGACGGTGCGTTACTCTAGGTAACATCCTCTTAGTTTGTAAGATAGATTAAGTTAGCTAGGGCGTTTCTGGGAGGGGCCGGGCTCGCCAACTTGTGGTGGTGCTTCCGGGAGGTGATTGATTCTGTAAGGCATCAGTCAGCTCACGGCGGCGCGTGTGCACGTTGACGACTGCCAGGCGCTCGGAAAGCAATTGCGAATTTGACCACTTGTTTCGTAATGCAACGAGTGCTCAGAATCCTAATTATAGTTAGAATATGTTAAGTAGTTTAAGTAAGTAGAGTAGGTAGTTTGTAATTTGTTTTTTTATATAAAAATATAAAATTTGATAAAGATGCCGAGTTTTCTTAAAAATTTTCTCGATGAAAACATAATATGTAAGATTAGTTCGTAAAATAGTTTTTAGGCCGAAAGGCAATAATTATAAGATAGAGTTAAGTTTAGGGCGTCCGCATAAGGATCAATAATCTAGAATAAGTATCCTGTTAATTTTAAGTTAGATTTACTCAGTTTTGTCTAGTATATAAGTTGATATAAGCTAATAATTAATAAAAATGAATTTAAAAGTCAAAAAAAGATTTATGCCAGAACAACGCATGCAAATTGTGCGATCTTACTTTGAAAACCATGGTTCGGTCCTCATTTTTAACGCAAAATTTTGTTCTAGATACAAATTTTCTGACGTTTTTTCCAAACAACAAATTCTGACGTAATTTCCTGGAGACGTATTAAGCATTTCAGCACTGAATTATCTGTTTGCAATTAAATGATATCTGTTCAATTTACGTATGGGTCAATTAAATCATTTAAAATATTTCAAACAAATTCATACAAAAATTTGACTTTCCCATTAACAGTGGCTTATGTGGCAGATCAATACTCAGCATTTCTTCCTAAAAGTTTATAGTTTAGTTCAGTTTATTTCTCAGTTCAAATAATAATTAATGTTACATTTACAATATTGCGTAGACATGATTAATACAAAAATTTTTAATTAAAAAGAGAAACATGAGACATTTTATATTTTAAATTAAAATAGTGTTAAATGCCTATTATGAAAAATAAATAATTAAATTAAGCAAACTGTGGGTGGGGTGACCCTTGAAAAAGCAAAATAAAACAAACAAAAAAATTATAGCAAAACAAAAGAGCAAACAAAAATTTAGAAGGACAACAAAATTGAATAAGCAGGCATATAAAATAGATACTAATACTACTTAAACTAAGAAACCTACTGGAGTTGTTATGGTTTTTATTAAAATAATTAATTATTTAGTCCCGACAGAGAGTTTCGACATCACTAAATTCTAAGCTCATTAACCAAGTTTTCAATTCTTTTAGAAATTTAACATCTGAGCTGATAGTTCTTAACTAAAGTGGACGTTTATTAAATAAACGACAAGAAGATACAGTGAAAAAGTTTCTAAACGCTGTGGTGCGAAAAGGTGGTACAGATACTACCAGAAGGTTGCCTCGAAGATTATAACTGTCTAGAATGTTAAAATTTTTGAATAGCGGAAAACTGTGATCAGACGATTTTTTAGGCATACTTTTCTCACTGTATATTTTTGGAGAATATTGGTTGATTTTTGTTAAAGTGTGTTCCTCCCCAGCAGCTTATACCATATTGAAGTTTGGAATGAAAAATTCCATAATATACAGTTTCTAATAATTTTGAAGAGCAAACACTTCTCAAATAGAAAAAATGTCTCAGCGCAAGACGAAAATATTTTCTTAAAGCCTCAGTATGTTTTGAAAATGACAAACTTGAGTCAATGATTAACCCCAAATACTTTAACTCATCAACTTTTTCAAACAAGAAGCAATTGGCATTGCAGTTAAGGCCCCTAGTGCAAGTGTGTCAGTTGTTACACTGATATCTTTTGAAATAATAGATTGGAGTGAGTTTATTACACCAAAAGAAAGATCTGGTTTTTCACTAAAAAAACATTCCATTCTCCATTCTATTCTCAAAAACGGCACAAATGCATGTATGTCACTCCAATACTGAGGTGACGACTTGTCCATTTAATGATATTTTTTGAATAATCAATTGGATGCAAAGTTTACATTTTTAGTCACCAATTTTTTAAATTCTCACTCTCGACACTGACCGTAATAGCACATATTATAAAGGGAAACACCGCCAGTTGTGTTGGCATCCTGGTAGTAATTCAAACATAGAAACAATCACTGACAATCAGTGTTAGAAAAATCCAAAACAAATTCAGCAGTTTTATCGTGGTGCGGCCCTTATTTAATTTATTATGCTCTTTATCGATGCCAACTTTCACCTCCACATTGAAACCGAAAAGCAATTTCCATTCAATCCGCTTGCAATTGTCGAATGTCCAATCGACAGCAAGTGCAGTTAAATAAGTTTCCATTCTAAGGCAATCCTTCCAATACCCAATCTATCAATTTCTTCCCCCTCACTCTGTCTTTCTTCCTTAATTATTGACGCAATGAGCCATCGCAGATCCACCACGGGGAGTAGCACTACGTTCGCATGGCATCTTGGAACCGTCATAATCACGATAATGCAAACTCAATTCAAACTTCCTTGCCACCACCAAATAGGACAGTGAATGTGGTTTGAGCGATTCCCGATTAAGCTTAGTATGTCTGCACTAATCTCACCGCAAGCGTGTACCCGTTTCGATGGTGTTTGCAGCTGCAAATAGTATTATTCCTTCTTCATGGTCAAAGTTTTTCCTTTGTATGCAGGCGCGCGTATTGTTTGGTCTTTTTGTTTTCCACGCGCGGAAAAACTTCTTTAATTAAACTTATTCTTCAGTCAAAGGGAACGAAAAATCCAGTTCTTTCGATTGTGTTTCCTATTGCAAGAGAAGGGATTTTGCAATCAACTGTAGTTTCTTGCATTCTTTTTGGATTGCCATGGACTGGACATTGTTTCTTCAGTATTTATCGGCTAAGGATTGTTGCGCTTTGGGCAGCATTTTACTTAAGTTCGTTTGAAGATTAAATTTGATGGATTGCGTTTTTATTTAAATAAAATATCCTTTAAACAAACATAATAATGGATACTTTTGTTTGTTTTTTTTTACGCTAAGTTTGAAAGTTGGAACACTGTTTTATTTGTGACACTGGAAAGTTATATCTTAAGGTTTGGATTATGTTCTATTGTATTTTATTTGCAATAAAATAAATGGATATAAGCTCATCGTTCATCGAACTTCTCTAACTATTCGACCTTGTATTGTGATCTTCTGTGTTATACCGGGACCAAATGGTCGATTTAAGTTCGTCAGGTGTTGGCGCTAGCTACTATTTCATCCGTCTGGATTTAAAGAGTCCGTTTAAAATTGAGGACCAGTTTCCTAAACGCAACTCTACTACCATCGTGTCGTCTATTGTCTTCATCAATCGTGTATGAATGTAATTCTCAAGAGATCAGTTATGAGGAAGTAAAGGAAAAGTAAAATTTCATGCGGAAGTCATTGAGGTGTTCCCAATATCAAAGGCGGTGTACACCAGGGAACCGTCTTAAGTCCCTTGACATTTATTACAGTCCTTGATTTGCTGAATAAAGAGATGTTGATGTTGATCAGCTCTAAAGTGTAACAGTAGTTTTTTGCTGAGGATGAAGCCATCATAAGCGAGGATCATCGTGTCGTTCTAGTCCGAAAGCCTTCACCTCAAAGAAAATATTTCGAGAAAAACGAAGCGCCCCTGCTCAGTAGGAACAGTCGTGATCCATGGATATATTCTACGATCCCCAAAAATGCAAATCAAAGAATGTTCCATTACAATCGCGGAAAGGGCCCAAAACTCCTGAATCACAGAAATTCAACCAAATAACTCAAGGATCATACAAATGAAACAATGACAGCATTTGATTGCACTCAGTGACGAAGTAAATTGAGATCGGGAGGCCTGCCGAAGTGTCGGCAGTATGAGGTCTAGTCGGCAAACTGCGCAGGCGCACAGTAGGGATGCAGTAAAGTGGAAGGGTTACGTTATCATTCCTTTAGTCCATATCATAACCTCGTCTTTGAACAAAAGAAAAAGACACAACGCGTAACTATAGACGGTGCTGTTACTCAAGTCTCGGTTTTATTATTCGTGTAAAATTTTCTTAATTTTTGGTTCTCAAATTTATTTTTCTCACTATTTGTCATAACTTTATAAAGTTATTTATTTTAATTATTGATTAAAATAACTATTTTTTTTTATTTTAAAAAATTTGTGAACGAATGATGGGGGGTAACATTTTTTTTTTTCAAATTCCAAACCTATTCAATCTAACCCACTGGACACACGCGACAATAGCGGATCGACATTTGTTAATTGACAGGGGAACAGCAATGAAATAGAAATGTGTCCGGGTACTTTCTATATTAAAATAGGTCAAATTGCAGAGAAAGAAAAACTTCGAAAAAGTACCCGAAAGCATTTACATCCTTTTCCTTACTTACGAATTCCTACGAATATATAAATACGCCGGCTCGACCGCAATAAACCTCTACAAGCTTCCCGGTTACGATACGCTTCTTTACTGAGGCTAGTCTGGCGTTATTGCATTTGTTTGACCCCGGCCTGCCTCTTGTTAATGATTTCCAAGTGTGGATGTCAATGGTTTTTTTTTTTTTTGTTGATGGTCCTTTTACGAGACCGGTAATCTCCAGTCGTGTCAACCCATTGATTTGAATTCACACTTGCGGGAGAGTCTGAAGATGTTGGATGTTCAAATTACATATATGTGATTTACCCCTTAGTAGCCCTTAACGACAAGCACGTTCCTAGCCCGTTCCGTCCCTGCATACGAGAAAAAAAAAACTCCACATGTCAAAAATGCCGTCAAACAGTCAGCATGGCAAAAAGCTTTGTATAAACGATTTTCTAATAAGGATATTGTCTTCATATTTTGGAAACAGATTTTTTTTATAATGTACTCGCGCTAAAGAAATTTTTGAATACCCTTATAATGTAAAAGCTAGGCAGCGCGAGCATTAAGGAAATGAGGGTTAGAAGATAGGAAGAGATGCCGATGCACGTTGGTCTTCAATGTTTGTAGATTATAATATGTAGTAAAAAATTTCCTATTTATTTTAACCTTGTTAAGTTTTTTAAGGATTTTATCAAGAAATGATGTTTATGTTAAAAACTCCCTCAAAAGTGGGTGTGTCAAAAAAATTTGTAGAGACGAACTTTTAAGAAAGACTTTGTATACACACTTTGTGAAGAATACGACCTTCATTTTCATGGGCGAGTCAGGGGGCGCATTTTAGAAATTGATACACTTGATCAGCTCTTCCGCCCGAATATAAGAACCTAACCGTATATGGATACGGATACATACAGGTTCTGCGCGGATCTACAAGCCGAGGAAATCATAACGCGTATACCGTGTGAGTTCGAGGGCATAGTACGGAATCGTAGGAGGTTTCTAGGAGAATACTTCTTTGAGGAATTAGGGGAGCTGAGCGCCACAGACCATTGCCAGCTGGTAAAATTCTGCAGGAATATTAGATGCTTTGTTTAGGGAAAGTGTTTAGGTTTTTCTCCTTTTGAAGTTTTGTACTCCTGTATGCGAACTTTAAACTCCTGTTTACCCTAACCCAACATAACCTTAGGGAAGGGATACAGTTCGCTTGGGTGAACTGTTGGATATCTTATTCCTACTTCCAGCCATCATAAAGTGGGCGTGGTAAGAGTCTAAGCTGGGGTGAATTGGTAACAACACTCTACATTTTTTGTAATACAATATTTAGAGGATTTTATCGAAAAACAAAGTTTTTGTAAAAAAAACCTCCCTTAAAAGTGGGCATGGCAGAACATTTTATGTACCGTAATTTTTCAAAACGTCTTTATATACTTTGCGCAGAATAGGACTTCATTTACAATGGTTTCTTCAGTAAAACGTTTTTTTTTTTTAAATAGTAAGCGGATTTTAAGAATAATTGAACATGCGCATTAACGGCTAATCCTAGAGAATATCGTATATATTTCAAATTTCAGCTTCCTAGTTCAAACTTAGATTTTACGATAAAACGGTTTTTTTTTAAATTGTGGGCTTGTAGTGGGCGGATTTTAAAAATTCTTAAACTTGATTATTTCCGGCCCCTAGAGAGTATGGTTGAAATTTCAGCTCTCTAGCTCGAGCTTAGAGGCCTAATTCTCGCCGACGGACGGACGGACATATGGACTGACGGACTAACATGGCTAGATCGACATTACTATCGATGCTGATCACAAATATAGTATTTTTTAAAGGTATCCGATTAATGTTAAGGCATGTTACAAGCTATGAGTCTAAATTATAATAACCTTTATAAACCTCTGAAGTACTTGACAATTTACTGCTTTTAACTTCAAAAGCATCACCTGTTGTCCAAAACATCTGTCCAGGATTACAATTAGAGAGCAAATAGAACATACTGGTTTGAATGGGCAAGAAAACATATCATTTTTACATGCACCTCAGTTCTTCAAGTTATTCCTATATCAAAATGTACTGCAAATGGAGGCACAACACATAAGAAAAATATTGATGCGTTCGGAAACAATGTTCATGAAACACAATTTTTTTTTTCGAGATAATGGAAATTTAAATCCCAGAGCACTCAGAGTCGAAAACGGTCCATTGAACTACCAGGCGGAAATCATCTTATGGTTTAGAGTTTGGAGAAACAAGGTGATATCGTTTCTCTCCATTAATGGGTGGCGTATGTCGTTGTTCCCCATGGGAAGGAATAACTTTTGTTGGGAAATAATAAAAATAAATAATTATTTAAACACGCTACTCCTAACATCGAGCACCCCATCCCTATCATAATACGCATTTCAAATATAGACTTACACATTTGAGATCTTCATGAATGTATTACTACGTTCTCTTATGTATACTCTCGATATCGCTTTACACAAATGTTGTTTATTGCGCGACTAAGGATCATTTACGAATTTTCAATCTAATAACCGACTTCAAAAAACCCAGTTTTCAAACTCGGGATAAGCAAAAGTCAATATCATTGCACTGTTCATTGAATGCACTTAATCATCATATAATAGGCTCATAAATACCATAATTGGTCTTATGACTTTCAATGAAAAATAAGCTTGTAACCCGCAGTGATCTTGCATAAATATTTAATAGATAAACCGATTCTGCTGAAGTAATATTTTTTTTATTTTTTTTTTTTTTTGTCCAAAGAAGTATACATCAGTCTATTGACACTTAGTACATTTTTTAACATTGAGAATAGCTTTGGGGTCGATTGACAATACAACCAGTGTCGTACCGTCATTACATTTACATTACAGGATATTAGATGATCAGTTATTCAGTTAAAAAAATAATAGATAATAAGATTTTTTTTTTATGGACAATCTCCTCTAATTAGGTCAGTTGGTCTCGTTCTTTTTAGTCGTCTTCGTGTTGATATTTCTTGGGCTGGTAGGGTGTTGATTTCATTGTTTTGGTGGAGAAGAATTTTCATATGGTGTATTCTGCTTATGGACGTTATTTCTTCATTGATGGTAGGGATTTCAAGGTCTCGGTGTATGTCAGCATTTGTTATATACCATTCTGCATTTATGATTGTGCGGAGGATTTTTGATTGTTGTCTTTGTATGAGAGTTGTATTAGATTTATTTGCTGTTCCCCATAGTTGTAGGCCATAGGTCCAAATGGGTTTTATAATTGTTTTATAAACGAGGATTTTATTGCTTGTCGATAGTTTTGAGTCTTTTCTTAGGAGCCAGTGGAGCTGTCTATATTTTGCTTTTATTTGGTTTCTCTTCTTTTGTCTATGGTTTTCCATGTAAGTTTTGAGTCCATGTGGATTCCAAGGTATTTAGCTACATTGTCGATGGGTACATTTGTCCCTTTTATTTTTAGGGGTCTGGGAGAGATTTTAGTTTTTGTAGTAAAAATCACTTGAGTGGTTTTGTTCGCGTTAATTTTTATGCGCCAGTTATCTAGCCACTTAATTGTTTCGTCTAATGTGTGTTGGAGTTGCGTAGATGCTGTAGGTAGGTCCTTGTGTGAGTTCAGTATTATTGTATCGTCTGCAAAAGTTGCAATCATTGCATTGGGAGTATCTTCGTTGCCCATGCAATCAATTTTGTAAACTACATCGGTACATTTGTGCTTCTCAGTTTTGGACTTTAGTTCTTCTTCTCGAAGGACGTCCATATAGCCTTCAAAGCCAACAAAACACTTGCTTCATCCTTCTCTAAACTAAAGTCCAAAACTGAGAAGCACAAATGTACCGATGTAGTTTACAAAATTGATTGCATGGGCAACGATGATGAAAGCTGCAATCTTTGCTACATCTGCACAACCAAACAGTTCCTATCCCAACGGATTTCTAATCACCGTTCAGACGTTAAATCCAACAGCGGTAATAAAACAGCACTCACCAGCCATACTATCGCCGCTAAAAACAAACCAGACTTCGACAACGCTACCATCCTTCAGACGGAGAGGCATACCTCAAAACGGTATACACTCGAGACTTTACACATAATGAACAACAGGAATAACATGAACAGAAAACAGGACATCCAAAATATTTCTGCTATATATAGCTCCATAGTCCAAACCAAGAAACACTAATAGACTAAGCTTCAACTGAAGCGTTTAACTCACAACACTTGTATTTTTTAAATTTTACTAAATAGTATTCTTTTGTTTTACGTTACAACACTCAATTTGTACCCAATAAGTAAGTTTCATTATACACGTACGTTTCCATATTTGTATTTATGTTATTTCTTCATATATTTTTAATAAAGAACCCCTGAGGAAGGCAGCAATCCGTGCCGAAACGTCGGGACAATACAATGAAATAAACTGTTTCATTAAACATTCATATGACCAAAAAAGCCGACGGGAAAAATACAATTTCCTTTATCACACATATATATCAATTTGGTCAAGCAATCTACATACTACTTTTATTAGTAAAGTGAGTTTCAGATATTAGAAGAATGTCAGTATTAATATCTTTTACAAATAATTTCAACCCAAGATCATGGTTTAGTAGTCCATTTGCGTTCCAGAATACAATCTTAAGGTTATTGTCCATATTGTCCATTAAGTTTGGTTACTAAAAGAGTAATGATATTCATCATGTTTGCTAGTTGTTGTATTAGACTCTTCATCATTTCTTTTAGCTCGGCCATGTCAGATGTTATGTTGCCATTGTTATTGGTTTCTGGTGGGATTAGTTTTTCTGTTGGGTTATCTTTTTCTATTAGGCTGTTGGGGTTGTTGGCTTTAGCTGTAATAGCTTGTGCGTAGGTCAGTGGCGGACTAACCAGGGGGCGGAAGGGGCGGCCCGCCCCGGGCCTCCGCTCTTGGGGAACCCCCAAATCCTTCAATTTATAATAAAATGGGACTTCAGTGAATCGTTACCCTGTATATCGCTTATACTTCAGTACTTCTTGACCATTTGCATCTCGGTTGTATCATGCGAGAGGAGTTTTTCGAAACTTAAACTAATTAAAAATTATCTTCGATCTACAATGAATCAAGAGCGACTGGTTAATCTAGCCTTGCTTTCAATAGGAATACGAATTTCCAAAGAAATCGATTTCACAGAAATTATTGAGGAGTTCAGTAAATTGAAGGCACGAAAACACATATAACACGCTACGAAAAATAAAAAAAACTATCTTTGATTTATAAGGAACATAAGCTGATGATTAGCGAGAAAACAAAACTTATGTCATTCAAAATATCAAATAATGTTTTAAAAGATTTTAATTTATGCTTCCATGCATTTGATTGTTATAAATTCTGCCTACCTGTCCAAGTACATAGTTGCGCAAAATCAAATTTTGCAAGTAGTTCACCCTGCTCAAATAATTGTTGTAGAATTGAATCAGTTCATCACTATAAATTCCTTGGAGTATGAATTGATCAAAATTTGAATTGGAAAGATCATATCCTCACCATCAAAAAATATATATGTTACTAGTAACGCGCAAAATGTATTTGTTAAAGCAAAATTTGCTCTAAAAAAGTTCTAAAATCAATTTATTACGGATTTGCTCACTCTAAGTTGCAATATGGTATCGCAAGTAGGGGCGGTTCTTGTAGTCGCTCTTTTAGACCACTGTTAATAGCTCAGAAACATTTAATCAGGATTATTTGTAACAAAACTCGTTTTTATCAAAGCAGGCCCTTATTAAAAAAAAAAACTGCGTATTCTACCAACGAGACACCAGTACGTTTTTAAAGTACTAAAAGAATTTTTCAAGCAAAGCGGCAATATTCCCAGTAGAAGTACACTTTTCTCTTGTCTTCGTATAAATAGCATGCATCTTGTCAATGTGCCAATCGCTAACAGTACTTATTTTTCGCATTTGCGCATTTCGCAGCTTTGATTTCCGCAAAGGATGAATTTGAACTTTCATTCCTAAGATATCTTTAATTTCATAAATTTTGTTGATGTCTTCATCTTGCTCAAAAGTAAGCATGAACATCGGGAGCGGTGCTTTACTCTTGTACTTAAGCATGTTGACAACTTCAAGTATTTTGAGGTTTTTTTTATTAGGTCATTTGCAATGCGTTTAGCTGTGCATAAGTAGTGTAGTTTATCTGCAACAACCTTTATTGGTCTTGTTTGTTTATTTTCAAATAAGTTCCCTTGAACTTTTTTCTGGTTTAGCAATTTTGTTAAGTTTCTGTAGGATTCCTCGTTATCCACATTAATTCTAACATCATTGCTATTTAGGAGAGCTGTATTAGCTTTTATTTTATTTTCCTCTAAAATATTCAATAAGCCTTCGTACTTCGTAATACAGAGCAGTACAATTGGTGGAGGCTTTATTGTTTTGAGTGGTTTGGTTTCTTTACACTTTTAATGTTTAATAAGTTATTATTCTCTGTCCGGACAGTCATACATTTCAAATTGTATTTAAAAAGGTTAAAGACTGGTTATTTACTATAAATTATGACGTCCTTAAATTATTTTTAAAAAGTAATCTGCTAACAGCACAAATCAATGTCTAAGTTTACTGCCAGTTTTTTTTCTTAAATTGTTTATCTTACGAATTTTTTATTTGTTATATTTAAATTTAAATTGTTCCCTTTTATTTATTAATTGTATTTTATCTTTTCTTTAATTTTTTTATGAAGTTCATGAACTATATTTTGTAACCGATGTATCCCCCACATCTTATTTATTTGTTAATTAAATCGCTGTGTCATTCCACACTATTTTTTAAGTTACGGATTGATCACCATTATTTTCCGCTATATACCTTCTGAAGAAAATTTGTTTATAATAGCTTTAAGTTATGAAGAAAATAAATAAATAAATAAATAAAAAAAAAAAATCTTTTATCTAATTTTTTTTTGTCGATCGATTCGTATTTTATTTTCCTCACCCATGTCCATTTCATATCGTAGGTATGTATGTTTATTTAGCCTAAATAATTTTATTCCAATTTAAATTTCACTTGCCAGATTTTAGCGAACTAAACATAAACACTTATTTATACATACAAATGTGAACTGAATAAAAAGCTTGTAAAACTAAAGTTTTTTTAAAGCTGGGGGGCCTCATTCAGCTTTGCCGCCCCGGACCTCTGACAGGCTTAGTCCGCCACTGGCGTAGGTTAAACCTGGACTGCTGTTACTTTGGTTTTCGGTTATCGGTCCTTCAGCATTAGTTTTGGGGAGAACTTTTTTACGAATTGTGGGGAAACGTTCGATTTTTAGCGCTTTGTAGATCTCGCACCCTTTGTAATTTGCTGTATGGTTTCCTTGGCACAGTGCGCATTTCACCGTGTCTTTTCCTGGTATTATTTGGCAATTAAGAGTCTTGTGCGCTCCCGCACATTTAACGCAGACTGGATCTTTTGTGCAATAGTTTTTGGTATGCCCATATTTTTGACAATTGCTGCATTGTGAAATTATTCTTTTGTGGTTAGGCGGTTCAAAAGATACCTTGCATTGGAGTAAATGTGTAATATCGCTGAAGTAATATGACAATTAATTATATCGCGAATATATGTGACAGAATTTTCCTTACGTCTGAAACTAAGTGCTTGTAGATCAACCAATTCGCATCTTCTGTCATAATTGGGAAGCTCATCTAACATGTTTAATTTACGAAACGCGTATCTCGTGCATTTTTTTCGCAATCTTTCAAATCATAGTTTGTGAATGGCATATATGGTGACTCCCAAATGATCGATCAATATTCTAAATATGATCTGACCAACGAGCTGTAGACAACTTTGAGGCTATATACATTTCGGAAGTCTTTGCTGTTTTTCATAAGAAATCCCAACAAATAGGTCGACCTGGCAATGGCATAATCATAATACAGATTGAAATTTAATTTAACGTCGAACATGACACCAAGATCCTTCACTTCGTCGAATTGCTGAAGTCTAAGATCATTTATAAAATAATTGTGAAAGAGTGGAAAAGGAAATACGGTATGCCGACGAAACCTTGCATTTAAAAATATTAAGTTCGAAAGCATTATGATTCCAATAATTTTCTAATATCTGATTGAAACCGAATGCAATGAAAAATATTATTTACCCGAGAAAATAAATAAATTGTAAAAACTTTACAGTATCGGGGACATCATTGATAAATAAAATAAATAACAACGGACCCAGATGACCACCTTGTCTAACACTCCAAGTTACTTCTTTTATCCGAGAAGTCAAACTATCGATCTTCTATTTGCCTCCTTTTTGAAAACCCAGAGATCTTGGCTAAGCCAAAAGGAAGGTGTTTTTTTCGGGGTGCGAGACTTTCTACACTGGTGCGCACTCAGATTCAATACTGGTCAATTGTACTACCAGGAAGACACACCACTTTTACTGTGTTCCGCAGTGTCATCGCTTTCTCTACAGGTGTCGCAATTGGTGGTGCATATCACTTAGGCCTATAGCAACTTGAGGTGCTTGGCAAAAGCGTAATGGCGCTTAAGAACTGTAATGGGTAGAAATTCCTTTCAGGTATTTCCTAATGCCTAGAAACATACTGCCTACTTTCGAGCAATAAATATTAACATTGGAAATGGGTAGAAATTCATTTCCCAGTATTTCCTCATGGCTAAAACATACTGCATACTTTCGGGCATTAAAAATTTAAACTTCACCAACATTGGTCACCTCCTCTGCCTCTGTGGTCACCACACATTCAATCTCCCCACCTCGTGAATAATAACATAATCACATATCCACCAACCCAAGTGCCTGGAAACTGAGATTTTCTTTTGGCGAATTTCATTGGCCGCTTACTGAGTGGAGAATCGAGACCCAATCTCATTAGCAAAAACAATGCATGGCAGAGACCTCTGAACTCACCACTTTTGCGAGCGGGTAAGCAGTAAATTAAAACCATAGTCACATATCCACCAACCCAAGTGCCTGGAAAATGAGATTTTCTTTTGGCGAATTTCATTGGTCATTTACTAAGTGGTGAATCGAGACACAATCTCATTTTGCAATAACAATGCATGGCAGAGACCTCTGAAATCACCACTTTTGCGAGCGGGTAAGCAGTAAATTAATAACAAGAGAGCGAAGCCTCGCCTCCACCCCAAGAAAGTTGTCTCTCCCTATTCACCTTGAGAATGAAGTGCACATGTACCAATCACAGCTTGAGTGCACTCGCCGTCTGGGGAATAAGCTTAACTTGATGGTATGGAGGGGGAGGGGAAGAATGAATTGTGGATGGTCGGTAAATTGAGGGATTAGCAAGGCAAACATAGGGCAAGCGGGATTAAAAACGGTACTTTGTTTATGAACTAATTTTTTGTTCGTAAACAACTTAGCTCGAAAACAGATTTGGTTCAACAACAAGGTACCGAATTATACAACGAAGCTGGGGGATATAAAAAGGGTGATGCGCGTCGGTTGGAGGGTAGTTTGAATTTAAAAGTGAAACAGGAGAGTTGAATGGAAAAGGAAAAGTTTTATTTAAAAAAAAAAAAAAAAAAAAAAAAAAAAAAATATATAAGTTTAAGAACTAGCTTCAATTGGCAAGTGCCATATAATGTTAAAAATTTAAATAGTGACTAAATAAAACTAGTGCATAGGAACCAAATTAACTCTAATGACTAGAAATAAAATATCTACCTAAACTAAATAGTGACTATAGATTAAAATGTATACTTAACTAAGAAGAGTGCCTTATAAATAAGAAAATTAGTGACTAACCTACAAGTATACCTTAAACCCTAGTGCCTTTCTTACTGATAAATAGTGACTATATAAGAAAAAGTATACGTAACTAAAACTAGCGCTAAAAACACTAAGTGAAACGAAAGGGGTGAAAAGCATACCTAGGTGACATAGAATACATGTTCTTCAAAGTAGAACGCTACAGCGAACGGGTAGGCCTCAAGATACAGGCCTACGTGAGGGTGCGGGTATTCGAAGGGCCGCAAGACCCGATAGAGGAATATCACCTCAGACCCGAGGCCTATTTAGAAGCCCAAGATTTCCTCAACGCTCCTCGAAAAATCAGAAAAAAATTAAAAACCAAGAAGGAAAAAACATCCTATGCAGCTAGACATCTGTACCCGAACCAGCATCAAAGGAGGCGACTATAAATTAAGTACCCTATTTTAAGATATTTTTTTTTGATACACATATTGAAAATTGCAAAAATTTTTTTTTCCTTTAAAATCCATATATATTTAGATACATTTACTTACCGTTAACTATAGTTACTGTTAAATTCCCTTGCTTACATTAAAATTCTCGATACTTTAAACCTTACAGTTACTTACCTTTAATTCAATTAACATTAAAATCAAAATTACTTACCCTTAAATACCCTTACGGAAAAATTTCTTTTACTTACGTTAAAGTAAGATAACTGAAAATTACAGTTACTTACCTTTAAATTAATTATCTTTTCTTACCTTTAAAATTAATACGAAATAAAATTACCTTACCTACTTTAAGATTAAGATACCTTAAAATTAAGGTTACTCATTTCAAAATTTAAAATACATTAAAATACATTTTTTTTGATCTTTAAATGGTTTTACACTCCCTAAAATGACAAATACTTATCGTTAACCTTTAATCTACTCTATAATACCTTTACTTATATATATATATACCCCAGAACCCTAACGGAGCGCAGAGCGTTCCTCCGAACTATCTGGGCTTAAGAGACACAGGGAAATTTTTTGCATTAGTTCTCTTTTCAGTTCACCCCACCGAAGATAGATCTATCGTCGTTGGAGGTAACGGCAGTAGCCGAGTGTAACAACCGGGTAAAGTACCGAATATAACGAGGGTATATATATATATCTATAACTACATAAAAAAAAAAAAAAAAAAAAAAAAAAAAAAAAAAATATTTTTTTTTAAAGAAGCTAAAGTAAAGAGTAATGTTAACTTAATTAAGCAATGACCCAAACGGGTAGAATATTTTTCTTTTGTATAAATGTAGTTCCTTTTTTTTAATTATGAATAAATAAATTCAATTATATAATGGTGACTTAAATGTAAATGGTGTGGTGTTATTACTGGTTGGTGGGACGACCCCTATAAATATGGAATGTGGTCGTCAAAGGTTGGGAGGGCAAGGGATTCGAACATCTGAATCCCCAGCAAGTGTGTGTGGTTGGATTTCCTTTCCTCTGGCTTTCTCTTTTCTATAACTTTTTTTTCAGATCTCTATTATTTCTAATTTTCCTTCGCACGATAAAGTTTTGTATGTGTTCAGGTGCAAAATTAAAGAACCCTACCCCAGACTGAAGCAGCATGGAGAAATCACATCGTGCGCACCTGACTCTGATGCTAAAACCATCAAAGAAGATACATAACAGAACGCCAGAAGTCTGTCTGCAGTCTTTTCTGTTGCGAGACAACAAGAATGCCGCAGATCTTTTACAGACGTCGGGGAGATATTTTTTAGTCTGTCTGTACCGTAGAGAGTCATTCCTTAGGCGATTGTCTTCATATGAAACCCAACCGTCAATGGAAGCCCTGACCGACGACACAGGCAAACATATCGCTGTTTCAGGTCCTAAGAAGTCCTTCTCTGAGCCCTGTCCAGCAAGTTCATCGGAGATCTCATTTCCCGTGATCCCGTTATGACCCGGGACCCAGACAAGACAAGTCTAAATGAATTCAGCTTTCCGACCAAATTCAAAGAGATCTTGCATTCACGAACTATGTTGGGTCCTTGTTGTCCATCTTATTCAACTGAGCCCCATCGCAAAGGGCCTTGTTGGGATAGTATTTTATATAGTTTCACTTAGACGTTCGGAACAACCAGAGACAGGCCCTAAGACATTGTCTCTCCAAAATCCGAATCTTTTCCATATAACAAGGCGCTATATTAAACCACAATGGGCAACCATAAGCGATGATCGGCCTTATAAGGGCCACGTAGCAAATGACCTTCACTCTAGAGTAAAGTTCACCGCTATGAAACAGTCTCCTTGTCAGAGCATAAGCCTTCTTGGCCCCAGCAAGACAAGCAACTATATTTGTATCGAAATACAGATACTGGTCGAGCCCAATACCCAGATATCTAACTACGCTTCTCACCCATTTTGTCCAATAATGGCCAATTTCTTCCAGTTTTTCTGATATCCCTAGAGGCCCCAGTCAATTGTGTTCTGAACAAGATTAGTCCGGCACACTAACCATTGAGCCACTGCGCCCGACTCTTGTAAATGCTTTAATAATATTTGATAGTCTCTTTGAAGCATACATACAGCAGTAGTTGTTGACTACGAGTATATTGTTGTTTCGTTTCGTTTGTTAAATCTATATTCATATTGTGACACATCATGATACATCACTCGTTCAGCTGCATTGATACAACATTGAAACGTTTCCTTCAAATCTCTATTTTCTATTACAAAACATATGTTAACATACATCTTACGAGTAGCTACATCTACAAAGTTAATTCATAAATGCTTTCCCTAGAAATCCTCAGTTTACTTTTATTCAATCACTACGCAATACCTAACCGTATGATATGAGGTGTGTACCGACTCAATGAAATACCTCTGGATCCAGTTCAGATTACAGGTTTCTTATGTGTGATCCGATCCAGTAGTTCTCTTGCACAATAAATTTTGAATGCGTTTCCAAGAAACTTAAAAAACTTATTGTTTAGCGGCTCCTTTTACGGGGGCAATTTGCTAAGTGTTGCTACCGGCAAATCTATCCCAACTTCTCCTGATTCTATACTACGGATCCAGTTTGAATCTCCTGACAGAATGCCCTCAGGTACAAAATAAATAAATAAATGAATCTGAGCATTCAACGAATTAACATATACAACAGAGCACCTTCCAGAGATGATCCTGGGCTCCCTCTGCTGTGCGAGCAATCTGCAGCAGCCTGCATTAAGTCGGAAGAAAATTTGAATGTGCCTTGTGTTGGGTGTTGATACGAAATAATTTTGCCATGATTTAAATCCTTGCAAATGTTACTCCTGAACTCTAAATAGAGAGTTATGTTATGTAGTATTGCTCGTCCCTGCTCCCACCCGTCGACATCGGAATGTTTTAACCTGATGTTCCTGTGACAGGAATGACGATAAAGATAAACATCTCTTGCAGATGGGCTGATGTATAGGTAGGAATTGTTTGTCTTCCTATAAGTAACAGGCGAAATTCTGAACTGTCTTCACTGGTTATAGAATTTCTACCATTGTATCATGTGTCTTGCTTGAATTTCTTGAATTACCAAGAAAATCCAGCCGACGAACAAACTGGTAGGTTGCGCACCTATCTACACACATATGATGACATTACAAAGGAGCAAACATCTTGAAATCCTTTAATGCAAATTTGTGGAAAATGCGACATGTGTGCCTTGGTAAACACACATGTTGGTTGCTGGTCCTATTTTTTCCTGAATTTTGATAGATGCTAATCCTGGTTTTGTCCTACAAGTAATTATCTCACATAAAATTGTGTGCAAATACAATTGTCTATGGTGGAGTAGTGGTGGCAGTTTGTATGAAAATATTTACATAAACATTTGATCCTTGCTCCCATTACCGTACATCGTACGAGGTGGATTATACTCCAATCTTAAGATAATGGGAGGAAACACAAATTTGTACATAAGAAACGAATTTAAGTTTAATTAATTTGTTTTCAAATCCTGATGGAGGGATGCTGTCAGCTGTGGATGCTTATGAATAACTACTAACGTAGTTGTCATAGGTAAAATGTTAGTTATTGCTGAAAGAGGTGACAGCCCCGGAATTCGACGATCTATCTGCTGTCGTCCATAAATGGAGTCTCACAATTGAGTTAACTCAATTAGTTTCCAGAGTGTTATTAAGGAACATTTTTATGCTGCTAAAAATATATTAGTGGTGTTTTTATGCGCCGCCAAGGAAATTCCTCGAAAGACATTAACTGTCAGTTGTTTGCCTGTTTATGCCATATTTTAACGGTATATTAATTTTTACTAATAGTTTGTAACATGCATACCTTAATATTTCCGCTAGATACCTGGGTTAGGTTAGGTTGAGGCGGTTGTCAGCTTTAAGCCAACACACGTAGACCAATGTGTATACCATTGCGATATCACACGGATCTACGGAGTTTCTCTCAATACTCTTTAAACCAGTTGGAGCTTCTTATGAAGCGCAATATACTTTTAACGTCAGTGTCAGCCAAATCACTTAGATCATTAAGCAAGAAGGCTCCTAGATAGAGATTTATTTTATTGTGGAGAGCAAGACAAGTACTCGTACAAAGAAGGTGAAGTGTAGTCTCCTCCTCCTCTTCGTCTCTGCAGCTTCTGCAGAAGTCATTTGAATAAACGGAAAGGCCTGATGCGTGCCTACCTATGAGACAGTTTCTGGAATGACACCTATTGTGTTGCTAATATGCAGTTGGTTCAGTGAGATTAGAGACTAAGATCGTCAATGGTCCAGCTTTGGCCAGATATGCTTAGTCGCTAGATACGAATTTCTACTTGTCCACCTAAGGTTTGTTCTAACGATTGCTAATAGCTTGATCAAAAGTTTACGTATAGCTATTGGTATATACGAGTACCTAGAGAACCCTTATCAGGTAAAAGAGGTTATGTGGTACTTTTTTTGGCGATATCATTTGCCCTGCAGTTTCCTGGAATGGCTCTATGCCTCCTGACACCCAACAGAGGTAAATGTTAATCTGCTCTGCCATCTCCCTAATAGATGAATGGCAATCTAGGGCTAGGTTGGAATTTCACGAGACTGAGTCCAAGGGCTTAATCGTGACTTGACTATGCGGATGTCCTTTGATATCACATTTTTCTTAAGCCATGTCAAAGCTTCTTTTATCGGCATGAGTTCCTGAAACACGCTACAATGATTATTAAGACGGAAAGAGAGACTAAGATGTAGCCTTTCTGAGAAAACGCCAACACCTACCCCAACACCAGTTTTTCATCCATCGGTGTAGAGGTGGATCGATTTATCTTCCACAAACGCATCGTCCTCCTAGAATAATTTGGAGGCTCTTTTCAAACTGCAATAGACCTTTAAAAGTTACTATATTCGTGATCAGTAACGATGGTTATGTCGATCTAGCCATGCCCATCCATCCGTCCTTCGGCAAACATTATGCCCTAAGACTCGAGCTAGAAAACTGAAATTTGAACAATATACTCTCTAGGGGCTCGAAATAATCAAGTTTAAGAATTTCTAAAATCCGCCGACTGGCACGCTCACAATCTCAAAAACACATATTTATCAAAAAAGTCTAATTCTAGATAGAAAGCTGACATTTTTAATATATTGTCTTTAAGGAGTTAACATTATCATACTCCGACTTTATGAAGCAATAAACGAAATTAACGGCAAGTATCACTCAACGGGAAAACCTACGTATTGGCCAACAGATAGAAACAAAATCCCTGATTTTGTCGACCTCTTCGTAACAAAGAATATCTCGTCTAACAATATAAAGGTAGAAGAAGGGCCAGATCTTGACTCAGATCATTCCACAATACTTTTAACACTTGGCGATAAAATCACTATTAAAGAAAATAGCGCAAGGCTAGGGAATAAGCTGACTGGCTGGAGCTACTTCAGACAGCATCTAGAAGATAGTATTCAGCTCTTAGAAACAATTGAAACAGAAGATCAATTAGAAGATGCTGTTCAAATATTAACTGTCAATATCCAAAGAGCTACATGGGCTGCAACACCTAAAACGAAAACTAAAACCCAACGAAACTCGTATCCAAAAGTAATATGTGATATAATTACGGAAAAGAGACGAGAGGAAAACGTTGGCAACAAACAAGAGCGCCCAGAGACAAAACAATACTGAATAATCTAAACAGTCAGCTTAAAAGATCGATAAGAGAATTTAAAAATGAGTCTTTTAAAAAAAACCTTACCAATCTTACAAATGATGCTAGTACCGAGTACTCACTCTGGAAGGCAACAAAGAAAATGAAAAGGCCAATTGCTCACATTCCACCAGTTAAAAACAGTGAAGGTAACTGGGCAAAAAACAACCAAGAAAAAGCTAATTTATTTGCTGAATATCTCGAAGGCGTCTTTCAACCATATGAAGATAAAGACTGTCAAGAAAGCGAAGAATTGTGCGAAGAGGAAAGACACATTCAACCGGTAACGGCTAAAGAAATTGCCAATGAAATAAAAAAGGGCATCAGTACTAAAAAAGCCTCGGGATTTGATTTAATATCAGGGGAAATCCTAAAACAATTCCCAAAAAAGGGCTTAAAAAAACTAGCACAGATCATAAATGCTGCATTCAGGATAAGACATGTACCTAGCATGTGGAAAGTCGCGGAGGTGATTATGATACCAAAACCAGGCAAACCACCTAGTGAGGTCACCTCCTATCGCCCCATATCTATACTACCTATGTTGTCCAAGCTATTCGAAAAGATGTTGATTAAACGTCTCAACAAAATAATCGAAGAAAAATTGCTAATCCCAAACCATCAATTTGGTTTTAGAAATGAACACTCCACGATCGATCAGGTGCATAGAATAACAGATAAAATCGAAAAAGCATTTGAAGAAAAAAAGATATTCTCTACTATATTTCTCGATATAGCACAAGCTTTCGACAAAGTATGGCACAAACGACTGATCTATAAATTACAAAAGCATCTGCCAAAACAATTCTCAGAAATTTTAGAGTCCTATATATTAGAGGGATTCTTTAGAATTAAACAATGAAATGACTACTCCACATTAAGAGAAATAAAAGCTGTTGTACCACAAGCAAGTGTGTTAGGTCCTGTGTTATATCTCTTATTTACTAGCGACTTACCGAACACTGATGAAACAACTGTGGCAACATTTGCAGATGATACTGCTGTACTTCCTGTGGGAGAAACTGTAGAATATAACAAAATGTACAAAAAATTGGCAAATTAAACTAAATGACCTAAAATCGGTCCATATAAATTTTACAAATAAAAATGTTCAGCACATACCAGTATTCATAAATGATAAAGAAGTAGATTACGCAAACACAGCCAAATATCTAGGCATGACACTAGACGCAAAACTGCGCTGGAAAGCACATGTAAAGAAAAAAAGAGAAGAACTAAATATGCGCTACAGTAAAATGTATTGGCTTATAGGGAAATACTCTTGTTTGTCAAATTACAATAAATTACTGCTTTATAAGCAAATTCTAAAACCAGTATGGACCTACGGGCTCCAGCTGTGGGCATGCACATGCAAAACAAATTTACAGACAATTCAAACATTTCAAAACAAAGTTCTACGGAATATAGTAAATGCACCATGGTACATAAGAAACGCTGATCTGCATAGAGATCTAAAAATAGAAATGATTGAAGATGAAGTCAAAAAAGTAGCTAATAGACATAAACTTAGGCTTCTCAATCACGTCAGCTCAGAAATGAAGGAACTATTAAATACTAGCAATTTGACTGGGAGGTTAAGAAGAATAAAACCTTTTGAACTAGCTACATAGTCCCAAAAATAAAACAAAAAACAGTTTTTGACTTTGAAATTCATTTTTTTATTCATTGATAAATATCTATTTACATACTAGACAAAAATGATTAAACCTAACTTAAAATTAACAGGATACTTATTCTTATTTATTGGTCCTTATGCGAACGCTCTAAACTTAACTATATCTTAGAATTATTGCGTTTCGGCCTACGAACTATTTTACGAACTAATCTTACATATATATTCCTCGCGAAAATTTACTAAAACTCGGTATCATTATTGAGATTTTATATAAAACAAATTACAAACTACCTATTCTACTTACTTAAACTACTTAACGTATTCTAACTATAATTAGGATTCTGAGCACTCGTTGCCTTGCGCAACAAGTGGTCAAAATCCCAATTGCTTTCCGAGCGCCTGGCAGTCGTCAACATGCACACGCGCTGCCGTGAGCCGACTGAAGCCTTACAGCGTCAGTCAACTCCCGGAAGCACCACCACACGTTGGCGAGCCCGGCCTCTCCCAAAAACGCCCTAGCTGACTTAATCTAACTTATAAGCTAAGAGGAAGTTACCTAGAGTAACGCACCGTCCTGGGAGGGCATGTTGACCCCTCCCCCCTCAACAATCCACCAAAATTCGGCGAATTGCTTTTCCGTGTCGAATCTATCCCTCTCCGATATTGCGGTACTAAAACGGAGGAGCTCATGAGCATTGGCGACGTCCCCGTCATGGAGGAGCCGCTTATCTCTGGCGCTGCGGTAGCGATGGTATAAGACCGGAATACCATCCCTCGTCTGTACCAGCCCTTTTGCATCAATATGGATAAATGCCTCTGGCGGGATAAAGCCAGACCGGAGCGTACTCTCAATGTACATTTCATTGGGGTAGTAAGCCCCAAATATCAGACTATTGTCGCTGGCCATCGCCCTTGCAACGTGCCTTCGAGTGACCTTAATGAGGAAATTGTCAATCCTATTCAACTGAGCCCCATCGTATAGGACCTTGTTGGGATAGTATTTTATATAGTTGGATTCGGGCGTTCGGAACAACCGGAGACAGGTCCTAAGACATTGTCTCTCCAAAACCCGAATCTTTTCCATATAACTAGGCGCTATATTAAACCACAATGGACAACCATAAGCGATGATCGGCCTTATAAGGGCCACGTAGCAAATGACCTTCACTCTGGAGTCAAGTTGACTGCTATGAAACAGTCCCCTTGTCAGAGCATAAGCCCTCTTGGCCCCAGCAAGACAAGCAACTATATGTCTATCGAAATATAGATACTGGTCAAGCCAGATACCTAGATATCTAACTACGCTTCTCACCGCCAATGGCTGCCCATCCTGTCCAATAATGGCCAATTTCTTCCAGTTTTATCTGGTATCCCTAGAGGCCCCAGCCAATGGAGTTCTGAACAAGATTGTTTCCGTCTTCTGAAAGTTGATTTTCAAAAAAACAGTATTAAATCCTCTATGGACAAATACTTAGAATATGAATTTTAAAAATATGAAAGAGAAATTGCTGATTGGTTTAACTACTAGGTGCAATAATTGGTAAGCTGGCTAATCCCCGCCCTGCAAAAATGAAATACCAAGAAGGTTGTATCGCAGGGAAAACGGGAAGACGGGAGAAGGGGTTAGTGGCTAGAAATCACCACACTGTTACTGAGTACGGGCTCGGTTTCGTCTTTGGAAGATTACCACCTCCCAGCGTAAAAAAAAAAAAAAAAAAAAAATACTCCGACCACTGAAAAAGCAAAGTTTGAGTAAGGAATTTGAAATACTCTCAAGTAGAGTTGTAAAAAAATCAGATAAGTTAGTAATGCAGTCAAATGAACTAAAAGACTTATTATGTAAGTCTATTGACTTACTTAAAGAATTTAACTGCAAAACAACATTCAGCAGTCATTTTGAACATTGTGAATGAGCAGTTAAAAAAGCAGTCAATTGACTGTAAGTTAAAAGAATGCAGTACTTTTTATACCCTATTCTAAGGGTATATTAATTTTGACGCAGAGTTTGTAACATACCTTAATATTGCCCGTAGACCCCTAAAAGTTACTATATTTATGATCAACATCGATAGTAATGTCGATCTAGCCATGTCCGTCCGTCGTCCGTCGTCCGTCCGTCGGCAAAAATTAGGCCTTTAAACTGGGCCTAGAGAGCAGAAATTTTAACCATATACTCTCTAAAGTCCCGAAATAATCAAGTTTACGAATTTTTGAAATACGCCCCCAGACACGCCCACAAACTCAAAAAAACAAAATTTTAAAAAAAAAACGAATTTTGAGCTAGAAACCTGAAATTTTTTATATATGATCTACGGCTCCTAAAACTGCTCGGGATATACAATTTTCAAAATCCGCCCACTGACACGCCCACAAATAAATAAAACAAATTTATTGAAAAACCAAAATTTGAGCTAGGGTGCTGAAATTTATAATATATACTCCTTAGGGGCCCTTTAAGCTCATGTGTAAATATTTTTTTTTGAAAATACAGAATTTGAGCTAGGGAGCTGAAATTTATAATATATACTCTCTAGGGGCCCTTTATGCTCATGTGTTAATTTTTTTTAAATCTGCCTACTGACACGCCCACGATTAAATAAAACAATTTTATTGAAACAACCAAGTTTGAGCTAGGGAGCGTTTTTTTTCTATATAATCCTTTAAATGTTATAAAATATATATGTTATTAATAATAGAATTAATATGCTTAGCAAAATCCAGTTTGGGGTCGAAATAAACCCCAAGATCCTTAAAATTATCAACACTACAAAGAATATGTTGAGACAGAGAGTATTGAAAGGTGGAAGGGATATTCTTTCTAGAGAATGTCATATGTTGACATTTAGTTGGGTTCAGGGATAAACCGTTTTTATCACACCAATTGGCGAAGCTATTAATGTCAGATTGAAGAAACATTCTGTCTTGCTGACTAGTGATAGATTTATATATTTTCATATCATCAGCGTAGATCAGGATATTTCTGTGATTTATACATGCTTTAACATCATTAATGGCAAGTATAAATAATATTGGTCCGAGGTGACTTCCTTGGGGAACTCCAGACTGCGCTGTGAAAGATACGGATAGCGATCCTCTAAATTTCACTTGATAAACCCTTGATCTAAGGTATGAATTAACTCATTTTATGAAACTTCGTGGGAAGCCAAAAGCCCTGAGCTTAAACTCGATTATTTCATGGGACAGCTGGTCGAAAGCTTTAGAGAAGTCAGTGTATATGCAATCCATTTCGTCCTTATTCTCTAAGGTATTAGAACAATCATGCAAGAAACTTAACAGATTAGTGACAGTGGATCTGTTTCTTACAAATCCATGCTGTTCATTACAAATTAAATTGCGACAAAGAAATATTAACTTTTCGCAAACAATTTGTTCAAAAAGCTTAGGGATACACGAAAGCTTTGAAATAGGCCTATAATTAGTGATATCACCACGTTCGCCTTTTTTAAATACAGGTGTGATAAAAGCACTTTTCCATAGATTAGGGAATTTACCAGTACTGATGGACAATTCAAACAGATACTTAAGATATGGAGCAATTGCATGACTACATTTTTTAAGAACGATCGGTGCAATGCCATCAGGACCTGATGAATAATCATTCTTGAGAGAAGAAATACATTTTGAAATTGTTTCCAAATCGAATGAGATACTACTAAAACTTATTTGGGAACAGCTAGTTAGAAAACTAAAATATTGATCATCAATGTGAAGAGGGGTCCCCCTAAATGACTTACTGAAATGATCTGCAAACATATTGCTTGCGTCTAGCGAATCAGCAGTTGTACGAGTAGAACTATTGTAAGTAAGCTTCGATGGATAACCATCGGTTTTTTTCTTAGAATTGACAAAACACCAGAAAAGTTTGGGGTTCGATTTTAAAGAGCATTCCATTTTACTTATATAGTCAATATATAAGTTGCAGGATAAAGATTTGAATTCATTGAATAATGTGAAATAGAGTTTAGATCTGAATGGCAGAGACTTTTTAAATAGTTCTTCCAAGCCCTATTACGTCTGTTTCGTATCGATTTTAGCTCTTTAGTGTACCAGGAATGGGACGTTTTCAAATTCCTAGAGGATTTCACAGGAATCACTTTTTTCATGCAGTTATCCATCAAAGAATAAAAAGAACCTACTGCATCTTCAATATTAGATAAGGCAGTAAGGTTAAAATTAAAGCTGTTAATTTCATCAGAAAGCTTTTGAAAATTTGCTTTCCGAAAGTCAAAAGATTGCGAACGGTCATACGAATTACTGTTTTCGTACAGATGTGCGCCCAGTTCAATAAATACATCCAAGGGTGGATGATTGTCATCTATGTTAGTTATACTGAGATGGGATTCCAGAACCACAGTAATAACAGAGTCAGAAGAGAAAACAAGATCGAGAGTTCGATTTCTGAATTTTTTTATACAGCTTGTTTGCTGTAAGTCAAAAGACAAAATGTTGTCAAGTAAAGCGAGCTCTTGTTGGGCAGAGTCAAAGGATGGAATGAAATGAGAATCATCCTCAGTAGGTACCCATCCAATATGTGGCAGATTGAAGTCGCCTATAAGTAAGACAGTGCTGTCACAACAAGATATGTCAAAAATATGGTCTAGTGCCATAGAGAGTTCCGAATACAAAGAACATAGACGAGACGATCGAATGTACGCATTAACAACATATAAATGTTTGTTCTTAAGTGTAATTTTTACACAGATAACTTCGACATTAAGTTGAAATGGAAAGTCAATCTTGCGTGACTCAAGGTTGGAACGAACAGCGATCAGGACACCTCCTCCAAGCGCTTTCAGGTCATTGTTATGACGGTCGTTTCTGAATACGGAGAACTCATGATTGAAGAGTTCCGTGTCTAGAATTCCGGCATTTAGCCATGTTTCCGTCAAGGAGAAGATATCATGAGAGAGGGCTTGGGAGTTTATATATAATTCAGCGGTTTTTGTGCGGAGTCCCCTTACATTTTGATAGTAGAGGGACAGCCTACTTGGTTTTTTAACTTGGACGGACAATCTTTCCTGCGACTTTTAAAAGTAAGTAAATTATTTAACTAACGTATTTTGAGGCCATGCAGTGCTATTGCACAGCTTTTCGAAATACTCGTATACTGAAGGGGCGACAATTTTGAAAGACGCAACAAACCCTTCAGCCTTGCTGATTTTGATGCATTTGATTGAGTCATCTTTTGGGATCAAGTTTCTCGAGACCATATGGTTCAAGACATCGTCTGAAGAAGTGTTTGGTTTTAGTCGAGAAATGAAAATAGATTTCGGCCTGGGAATCGATTCAATAGTTCCAGATTCTGTACCTAAGGAATGATTTATGTATGTGGGGCTAACATTAAGAGTGGGCGCCTCGTTAGAGTTTTTTCGCTGACTCCTAAGGTTAAACCGCTTTGCCTTTGGATGTAGCATAAGTGGTAACGCTGCTCATGAAATCGTCTTGTCGCAAACATCTATGGGGCATTTCATGCCCACAGGAGACTATTTTAAAAATGTATTTGATTCTGGAATTCGTTAAAGGAAATTAAAAATATGTAATAAAAAATATAATTAACTTGAAACAACACGTAAAAATATAAAAAAGACAACAAATTTGCAATAAACCACCCAAACTCATCCATTTTTGATTGTTTGCTGTTGCTTCCATTTTGTTTGATTGTTGTGACCCGCACAACATACCATTCTACCCACCCGCATCTAAGCACCATATCCCTATCTACCCTAAAACAATTAAATCAATTGTCAATCTCCCATTCGTCATCATCATCACTATTCAATCGTACAGCGCACCCATGCACTGCCCATGTTCAGTGCATTTTGCACAAGCGCCATAAAATGTCCATCTAGCATAAATCGGTCGTCATGCCCATTCACAGGTGCCTCGTAATTCTACCGCTGATGTTCGGTGTCGTATTCAAACATACGGCGACCGTACATATGCGGAAATATTATGAGTTGTTTTGGCAAACAATTAAAGCATTTGTGAATGTGTGACACCCGATCGCCGACTAAGGGAAAATATCACCCAAGAGGCAGGAAAGGCATTTTTGTGGCGGAAGTACTTAAGTGGGCCATTTCGTAATTGCCTTACGATTGGGAAATGCAAATTTAGCTGAAATTACAATTGTCAAGCGATTGGGAAATACTTGGATGGCTATTGAATTGTGGAAGTGATAGGAATGGGAAAAAGGTCAGCGATTAATTAGTATAAAAGATGATGATTGTGGGTAGGAAAAACACAGAGTAATTAGGGAACTTAAGTAACACAGGTCGCAGCGACGCAATAGACGGTGGGCCTTATCTCTAAACAAAAATAAAAAGTAATAAAACACAAAGGTCGCAGCGACGCAAGAGACGGCGGGCCTAGTTTAAATAAAAACAACAAACCCAATCTTTTAATTCACTCTGTCCGTACGGTACTCTTCCCTCGGTCAAACCGAGGAAGCACGGGCCGAACGTCAACATGATCAAGTGCATCTGTCAAACGAGAGAATATTCCTTTTATTGCACCTTTTTCTAGGAATAAAAAGAATGCCTTCCATTTATTCCAGAATGAATAAAGAAACAACGAAATGGATTATCCGGAATATTCCATTGAATAAAGAAACGTAAATGGCTCACTCGGAATATTTCGAATATTCCGAATGAATAAAGAAACACACTGTTTATGAGGGATAGGAATAGGAATAGGGCATCCAATAGTTGGTCAGGTGAAATGTCGCTTTTCCCTATGTTTCAATTTTCTTTTAAACAATATTTTCAAGTTTTTCATTGGTTTTCTTCGTTTTTCTTATAAATCTAGGTTTTGTTGAAAATAAAAATCCACTCCGAAAAAACTCAATTTACTGCAATTTTTAAGAGAATCTGCTACGAAAAATGAGTCACAAAGTACGCTGTCATAAGTGTAATGAGCGCTCATAAATCTACACTTATAAGGGATAATGTGCATTATTCAGCGGATTGTTAAACAGCGTGGTGAAAATATCTACAGCCTCCAGAGGCAAGTGTCTCAATACGACGTTTGGGACACCATCCACCCCCGCCGACTTTTTATTCTTTAATGACTCGAAGATGTTCAGAGTATTTTCCTTTGACAAGAACAAGTGCGATACATCTCGGCCGTTGGCGAAAACTGCATAAGCATGGTTTTCATCATTGAATACAGTGAATCCGTTATTCTCAGATCGCCAATTCTCAAGTTCGGTGCGCAGGTAGAAGTGGCTCAGCAGAGCCATATTCTCAATGCCGTGGTTTGGCGAATAGGATTGTTTACCGTATACACGGCAGCGAAACAAGCACTTGAAAAAGCACGAAAAACCGTGGTTTGATGCAACACTTTCCGGTGTTATTCCAGCAGTTATTACTATCTGTCTGGGAGATCCGGACACAAGGAATATCATTGTGATCCTTCCTCCTGAACAACCACTGCGCTCACTCATCTTCTATTATATTATATAGTCCAGAGAGCGTAGACAATTTGACTGTCGCAGTGGCCCGGTGGTTAGTGCGTTGGAATACAGAGCGAGGAATACCTAACATTTGTTTCTACTACTCAACCCATGGCAAAAGTCTGAAAAACATCCAAGAGCATAAGCTGTCATAAGAAGTTTCTTAAAAATTTGATGTTCAGAATCGGCGTTAATTCTAGGTCGCTTTCATTTATGTCAAAACTAAACCTGCACACACACATATGGTTGATTTTAGGGAGTTTTTTAGTCCCGGCTCTCTTACGCAATTGTATAAGAAAATTGATTGATGTTGCCTTCCGTTAGGGGTTTGGCAATATTGCAATACCCACTAAGCCGGCCGCTATCAATTTCTTGTATGCGTTCTTTGACGTGAAGGGTTCCCTAAGCTTATCAAGATCATCATCAGCATGAAAACCTATAAATTTGAGGTCTATTGCTACAATGGAGTCGACGTATCCTGTCAAATAAAGTTGAGTTTTTCTCCTTAGGACACCATTTTTTGGCAAACACGGTCTGATTTGAAATCAGTTGGTTTAACACACATAGGTACCTTACTTATACCTACCCTTTCGGCCTTCAAAACAAATTAAAACGAACAAACAAATGAATAGGTACCAGACGTCTGATATTCCACGATAAACCCTAAGTTTTTCCTCTCCATTCATGTTCACCCAAATTTCAAATCTTTTCTTACTTTTTAAATAAAATCCCTTACCCCATTACCAGTAACTGCCCGGTCAATATACTTCCACCATCGGTATCAGAGTCATCACTTCCCCTATTCCCTTTCACACTTTTACATTTACTCCGTGCCAGAACTTTAACAATAGATCACCTCATCATCACCACTGTTATCATGTGCGTAGCAGGTCCTTAACTGTAACGTAGCGGAACCGAAACGGAAAGTTTAACACTCGAATGAAATTTATTAGCCATAACAGCTAGTATAGTAACTCCCGAAATGGAAGCGTTAAGTTACATTTGCCTCCATCAACTCTGCTCTGCTGTTGAGGTACATAATATACAGACAATCAGATATACAGTCATGCCAACATAGCAATCCTATATTTTACACAAAAAGACCTGTGAATGCAGTAAGCATCGCGGTGTAAACTCAAACTGGGAAAACGGACATAGGGTGGCAACGGAAAACACCAACAACAACAACAAAAAAAAACATTTTTGTTTTATTAAAAAAGTTTTGTAATTAGAGAATCCGCATTACGTCCTGGGTGCGGGCAACTGTTTCAGGATATTTATTAAGAGTTTCGTTTTTATTCGTTGTTCTGTGTGTTTCGGAGCTGTCAGTCAGTGGCTATTTTTCATGAGGAATAGGGTTTTTTTTTTTTTTTTTTGGTTTTCTGGCCTTTCCTTGTTGGTGTTGAATGATGAAAGGACTATGCAACCAAAAAAAAAAAGAAAATCGTCGTGGTATTATGTGTTTCAGTATTTTCATAACTTACACAAAGTTTAGCAATCGCCGCATAGCACACACCCGAAGGAGAGATGAGGTTAAAAATGAGAGCAAGCGAATGCTGTTGAAAGAATTTTCCGCGAACGAAAAGGGATGGTATGAAGCCGTGGGAGCTTCTCTTCTTTGTAAATTGACATCATTTGTACTGCATTTTCTATCAAAGGGAAGACAGGGGTTCAAGGGCAAAATCGGATAGCAATTCGCTATTGTAAAATTGTTTCAAAATCAAAATACAAGCTGCGCATTAACCTACTTTTCGTCATTTTACACTGACCGCCACTGAATCAACTCTCCCAAATTGTTCCATTGCCGGCACTCACTTGCGGATAATTTATTTATTCGAGGGTTCCCCCTCATCAACTTGAAAATGCGGCAAGTGGATTACTATGAGTAGGGGAACACACAAACCCGAACTAAGAAGAATTGGAATTCAAATTCAAATACGAATCGTACTACGAAGAATGCAAGTACCATTGTTATAGAATATACTCCATTGGAACAGGATTTCCCTGTCGGGCATTCAGCCAATTGATATTGACAGATACGTCACCCGAAACCGTAGGTTAAATTCAATCAGTTTGAGTAATTTGCTGGCATTCGTCGTTCCTGTTTATTCTCAATGGACCCTCTACACTGTTGGGTACGTGTGGATGTGGATGTACGTTAGAGAGCTTCATCCGAATGTAGCTCATAAATTATTTGCAAAATGTCACCATTTCGTTAAACTGTTTTGATTATATGGCAATTAAGAGTGGGTCCCGTCCGGTCATGCATGCGAGAGTTTCATTGAATTCAGAATGAATATTTTGATTTGGTAATTTGTTTTTGAGCTCATCGGATCGCAGCGGAAGATATGCCTAAATTATTGAACATCCAGGGGATTTTTTTAGCCGAAACTAAAAGAATTGTGTTCTGTTTTTGGGGAAATTGAATTCATTTGATTTGTTGACATTGTAGGCACAGCAAATTTAGTCTTCCTCGAAATATTTAGGAGATGGAAATAATGGATTTTTTGCAAACGGTAGCTGAGAGCAGAAAAATGGCCCGTGCTATGATGATGGGCACGCTCACCGGAAAACGGTGACAGAACGTACACATGTTCAAACACTGCCACGCAAAACTAGGGCAGCAAGGTAAGAGTATCGAGACTGGAGAAGAAGGAAAAGAGGATAATGCGTAGAAGGAAGAGGGCGTACGCAGTCTCCAAGCTCAAACAAATCGAAGAGTCTCGTGATCGAAACTACATCCGGAAGTTTTATAAAAAAGCTAAGCAACTGACTGTTGGCTTTAAGACCGGAACGCAGACTCTTCTAAACAGAGAAGGAAACTTAATATCTGAAGCAAATGGAATAGTAGATGTTTTTAAGCAGCATTTCGAGCAGCTACTAATAATTGGGCGTAATGTAGAGATAATGTTTTGGAAGAGCGCATGCACCACATCTACAACCGAGTATGGGTTTTTTTAATTTTTTTTTTTTATTTATATTTATATTTATTCTTCAATAAAAGCACGTTATAATATTTGTGTTACCTGCGAAGCTTTTTGCTTGTCTGCAGGTGGTTAGTACATAATTTGTTTTTCATTGAGTTTGGAAGTTATAATTCATTTAAAATTCAACTTTGATTAATAAATATAGGAAAAAGATAAACATTACGTTTGAATAAAATTTAAATTCACAAAATAAGTTTTAAGCTCTTTTTTACGTTTTTTGTAATTTGGGATGATCTTAAGATTTGCTGGTATGTCATTCATTATTATTGGTATTCTAAAGCTGAGTTGTCTTCTGCCGTATACATTAAATGTGTCTGGAATTACCAAGAGTCCTTGTGCTCGTCTTTGTGTGTTCAAGTTATGTTGTATTGGTTGTTGAAAGCGAAGATCATTGTAGTATTCAAGGATTGCCGTCATTTTAAGGATACCTTTGACATCTAAAGCTTTAAAATAAACATTATTAGTATTAATTGTTTTTACCAGTCGCCTTTGAATATTGATGATCTTATTTAAATGGGATTCCGACGCATTACTCCATGCTAAAACCCCATATCTTAATCGGGATTCCACTAGTGAGTAGTAAACTTGCTTTTGAACTTCCATGGAAGTGTATCTTTTAAGATACACCATTGCAAACATAGCACTTTTGAGGTTTGACCTAAGTTTATTGATGTGATCTTGCCATATGAAACGGTTATCAATAATAATTCTCAGGTATTTTATGGATTTGATCACCTCAATCACTTGTCTTCTTCCTGCTGCTGGACATTCATCGTTTCGTAGTATTAAATTTATGTTGCTAGGATCACGCTGGAAAGGTGTGCGAATATGCATAAGTTTGGTTTTGTCTGCGTTAACTACAAGTTCGTTATCATGGTACCATCTCGAAAGTTTGCCGAGCTCCTGTTGCATGATAGTCGTTGCAGTTTTAAGGCACTCATGCTTGACAACGATTGCTATGTCGTCTGCATAGGCAAAAACTGTACTCCTTTTAAATACGCGAAGAAGTTCATTTCTATAGAGTATAAATAACATAGGCCCTAATTTTGAGCCATGTGGAACACCATAGAGATTATCTTCTTCTTCGCTGAAGGCATTAAGTATTTTCACCTTTATTGTTCTTCCAGATAGGTAGCTTTTCATCCACTTCGCTAAGTTTCCTCTCACTCCAATTTTTGTAAGAGCCTCTAAAAGTTTTTTGTGACATAGTGTGTCGAATGCCTTACTAAAATCGACGAACGTTATCAGGACATGATGATTTTTGTTTAGGCTCATGTTCACCGTATTTGCAAGTTTCCCAAGTAGTCCTCCCGTACTTTTCCCTTTTTGAAATCCATACTGGTTATCCTGTATAATTGAATGTTTTTCCAAAAAACTGTTAAGCCGGCGTACAACAATTTCTTCAATGCATTTATCAATTACTGACAAAATTGCAATCGGTCTGTAGTTTTCGTAATTCTTTTTATTTCCGCTTTTATAAATTGGTCGTATTATCGCTGTTTTAAGCAATTTAGGTACGTGACATTGATTTATGCTTTGGTTGATTATGGTTTGTATAACTGGAGCTAGTGATGTTGCGTTAAACTTTATATCTACTGCTCTTATATTATCAGCTCCTGGACTTTTATTAATGTTTAGATTGAATAGCATGTTCAAAACTTCAACTTCACTGGCTTCTTCTACAAAAATCGTTGGTGCGATGTACTTTTTTTCATTATTTAATGTTATGTGGTTGCAGCTATGCACAATTTTTGCAGCTTGGTTTGCATACTGTTTAGCAAAATCGTCCGCAATCGTCTTAATGTTCATATTTGAAGGAAAATTGTTAATAATAACGTCATCTATCGACCTTATCTTTCTTCCCAATATTTCATTTAAAAGATTCCATGTGTTCCTAGAATCATTTTTAGCACTTAAAAATTGTGTTTTGTAAAAGTTGGATTTTGTTGTTTGGATATTTTTGTTCACCATGTTTCGAAAATGATTATATTCTTGTTTGTATGTGATATTTCTAGCGTTGTTCTTCCATTTCCTATACAGCTCATCTCTCCTTTTACACATTCTAAAGATTTCCGGTGTTACCCATGGTTTCTGTTGACGACTGTGGCTATGTGTATATGTATATTGTTCGTGACTGAGCGTATAAATCATTCATTTTTTTAACGAATGAGTTGTAAATGTTCTCAACATTGCTCTCTTCGCAAATTTCTTGCCAATTTGTTCCCTGAATCAGTTGATTAACTTTTTGTTGATTGATTTTTGTGGGCATTTCGTCTTCGACTATTATATCTGTATGGCCCGTTATAACATACAACGTAACAAATTGATCTGATATATCAGTTTCTATTACAGCAGATTTAATATCTTGCTTAGATATTGTTACTAAAATATGATCTATAAGTGTAGAAGATCCTCTATTTACATTAATTCTCGTAGGCTGTAAGATTACACTAGTTAGTCCCTTAGATGCAATAGTTTCCATATAATTTTGTACTTGTAGATTACTTGTATCTATTAAGTCGATATTAAAGTCACCCAAAACAATCAACTCCTTCTCATTTTGTACATTTCTGTCGAATTCATCAATGAATTGAGGTATACTGAGTTTTGGCGGCCTGTATATAGTATAAATAGATTTTTTTCCCTTCTTTGAGTTCAATCTCTATTTTTAAGTTTTCATAAAAAATTGGCGATTCTCCACAGTTCCTCATAATGTATATTATTTTTAATGAAAATGGCTATTCCTCCTCCTCTTTTTTCTTTTCTATTTAAAAATTCAGCATTATAGCCATTGATTTGGTATAAAACATTTTCATGATCTTTTATATTAGTTTCAACTAAACATATGACATCAATATAACATAAAACACGCTGCATTTCTGCTAAGAAGCTATCCCAATGTTTTCGCATCGATCTTATGTTATAACATACACAACAAAAAATACTAATACTAAAAGAATCAGTACCAATGCCAGTAAGTCCGTGCATTACCCTAAAATCTACATCAGCTTCACAATATAGGTTTTGCATCTTCATGTTGTTTACTTTATTTTGATCTTCTTTGGTCGTTACACTTCCTATTATATTGATATCTTACTAATATCACTAATAGATGCAATATGTATAGCTTCACCGTTTTCCACTTTTCTTGCAAGTATTTTACCGGATGATTCCCACACAAATCTCCAATTGCATTCTCTAGCTTTGTTTTTGGCTAGCCAGAGCAAGTGTTTGTTTGTAGGAGTAAGCTGACTGTTTACAAAAACAATTTTATCACTTTCTGTTTCCCTCTAATTTGCGGAGTGATTTTGCGTTTTTATAAATTCAGTTCTACGTGTATAGCTTGCAAAAGATGCAACAATTTTCGATTTTTTTGGTTCTCTTGATTTTGTTCTGTATATGTCAACAATGTCATCTGAGCTTAATTGACAATTTATTGTTTTGCCTATAGCTTTAATAGTTTCAATTAAATTTTCATTTGTTGTTGGTGGAATATTTGTGACTTCTATGTTGTTTTTTATAAGTCGTTGTTCAAGTGTGTTTATTTTAATTTCCATTTGAAGGAGTTGTTCGTCTTTTTTTATATTACTTTCTTTTAATGCCTGTATTTCTGTTGATAATTTTTTTAATAAATCATTGTTTTGTATCATGTGTTGATTGATTTATTCATATTTATTAGCGACGAATTCACAGCTCAATGGATGTGTTATTCTTCGAAAGATGGCATGCACGATTCGCAAAATCCGAATAATCGATGCTAAGAATGCGCCTACGTACTAATTCATCGCCAACAGACTTCTACTACGCTTGCTCCGTTTCTACTGCTTCTACTGCTTTGCGAATTTTCTCAGTTCTTCGCCGCTCACTTTGCACATTCGTTACGTATGCGCCAATCTCTTCCCAAGTGACTTCTGATAACAGTATATGGTCGATTATAGAAGATTGGGCTATGTAATTCTATTCTCCCGTGTGCAAACCGCCCGCAGTGGAATATTGCGCTCCATTGTTTCTTCTTCTTCTGGCCATTCAGGGCAAAGTTGTGAGGTATCGTGTCCAAATCTGTACAGATACTTGAGATATCCTCCATGACCGGATAGGAACTGTCTAAGGTGGTAATTACAGTGTCCATGTTTGCGACATATGCAATCTTTTATAGAAGGTATAAGTCTGTACGTCCATCTCCCTTTTGCGGTATTGGTCCACCGAGTTTGCCAAGTAACTGCTGACGCTGCTTTATCTTCGACCTTTATCCTCTGGATGGTAGTAGCATCGCGTTGGTTCAGTGATATTCTGTTATATATCCTCATCTGCGAAAATGTCGATTGGAACCATTCCAGCTATAACAAATGCAGCCTCGTCTGAGATGGTACGAAAACCGCTAATTGTCCTTAGCGCGCAGAGTCGATATATGGATGACAATCTTTTATTATTCTTTGTCCAAGAAAAATTGTCAGTACAGAGAAGCTAGGATGTTTGTCCCTCAGTCTGGTTGCAATGACTTACATAAATCGGTCCCGCTTTAAAGCTCTCACAGGGTTGCCGTGGTGTGTATGATAATTCGCCATAACTCAGAGAGCAATTCTATTAGGATTACCATCTTCCAATTTAAAATAAAAATATTGCGGAACGAAATAAATTTCGTTTATCTTTTTCCTTTTCTGGTAAGATAATAATAGGCACGTTTTTTAAGGGTATCTGCAGTAGACCAACAAAATGGGAGTCGGACAGAATTCCGAAAAACGTAATCCCGAAAATCCAAAATCCCGAAAAGCCACAATCCCGAAAAACTAAAATCCCGAAAACCCACAATCCCGAAAATCCAAAATTCCGAAAGACGAAAATTCCGAAAATGAAACTAAAAATTTTATTGTAGCAACAAAAAAATTTGGCAAATTTATTAAACAAAATAAAAAACTTCAAATAAATAAAACATAACAAAAACAGTTCAAGTCTTACAAAAACATATCAAAAACGATCCATGACAAAACAATATTTAATACAAGTTCATATTGTACGCAATTAATCTGAGAACTTATTTCAGAACGCTTTCGCTGCTCACACTCCCAGTAAAATGTATCCTTGTATTGTTGGTAGCCGTCAATAAGCAGTGTCTCACGCTGTTTGTTGGTTTTCACGATGGACACGTTCATTTCTACTTAAGACTTCAAACACAAAATGTCACTGATAATATAAAGTTTTATAAAGGTATGCACGATACTCACTTTGTATTACGATGTTCACTGTCTAACAAAAATTTAGTCGGTCAGCTATCACACTATTTGAGATCAGCTCAACTGAATGCACATTGCGAATTGCAAAACATTACAACGCCAACAATTTCAAAACATTATTACGGTAAATGGAATGGACAAACACTTGTCTATTTTACATTCAAAATTAAATAAAGAATCCCGAAAACGAAATCCCGAAAAATTATATAAAATGAAAATGTTGCGCATTTCGTTTTCGGAATTCTTTTTTCGGGATTTTGGCTTTTCGGGATTTTGGATTTTCTTGATTTTTGGTTTTCGGGATTTTGGATTTTCGGGATTTTGGTTTTCGGGATTGTATCCCCAACCCCAACAAAATATATAAATTTCGTAATACAAAAAAAATCAAAACGAAAAATATATTGATGTAATCCAATTTATTCATTATAAATATTGTAAAACATAAAATACTAATTTCTAATATCACTACTCAACTAATCCGATGAGTAATTAAGTGTTTAGTAAGTCCCTTATTTCAGCCATTTTAAATGACTTGTTTTGGCTTGCTACAACCCCTTTCACTTGAGCCCAAACCCATTCTATTGGATTAAGGTCACAGTGATAAGGCGGCAAGCGAAGCACTTTATGTCCCGAAATGACTCAATTCATCGACGACGTATGTTTCATACTTGGCTTTGTGACGTTTAAAGATTTCAAGCAACTCTGCTTTAACCATATCATCCTCGAAACTTATCGCATTAGACCTCAACCACTTTTTTATTTCATCTTTTCTCGTGGAAGTGGATGGTGCTCTGTGGAATGATAGGAAGCATCGTCCAAAACTATGACGGAGTTGGGTTCCAGGCGTATTAAAATATCTTTAAACCATTTCTCGTACACATCAGCGTTCATGTCCTCGTGGTAGTCTCTGGTTTTTCCCGAAATGAAGCATAAAAGTCCTCCATCGACGAAACCTGTAGAACTTCCTCGTTGAGCCAGGTCTCATCAGTAAAACAAAATTTTTCTTTTCTTTTCTCTAATTTTTTTTTACTTCGCGTAAATATCTTCGTCTCCAAGAAATAATGTCACTTCTTTCCAACAACAGATTCTATTGTATGCAAAGTTGATCTGCTTATTTTTGTTATATATATTTGCATTTTTTTTGTACTTCCAATAAAATCTTGTCTAGCGTTGGAAGGTCATTATCCATAAAAAACTGATGGACTATCTGCCTAATGGCACATTTGGCAAAATCATCGACCTTGCTCTTGATACCGGATTTATCGTTCTTCTTTAGTGGTGAATTGTGGCCTTTGATTGTTTTTTCCCTTAAAACCCTGTACACAATTCGTTCCGTAACAGAAAAAATATTAGCTGCATTCCCTACGGCTTCCGATTTACTTTTAAAAAGGCCATAGAATTTTGCAGTTGCATCAACAATTTGTTCTTCCTTTTCTACACTTACATCCTTTGAAGACTTTGTAGCCATGTTTCTCTTTATTCATATAAACAATAAAGTAAACCAATTGCTTAGATGCACTATCAGCGATTTAGATAACAACCGTTGTTTCCGCCTTATAAACACAATCAGGCGATTAGAATACAAAATTATATAACCACGACGCAATGTCTTATACCTTAACAGATAGTAAAAAAAAAACTGCACTTGTGCAGCTGTATACCCTGTACAATACAAACACAATCAAATTAAAACCGAATGGCAACACCCCACATAATAATTCATTCTCAAAAGCTCCAAAAACGAAAGTTCTTTGACAAAATCAATAGAAAAACCCTTAATGATATCCTTCATTGTGGAGATGGTAATACTCTTCTGATATGCTTCAGTCACACACACGACACACTGCTTATTTTGGTGGATGATAATAGCAAGCGAACACAAGACGATCATACTCATTCCCCATTCGGCTGTGTGGGAGACTGGTTGTGGTGGGTTCCATGCGAATTTTAGGAAAATTACAGCAACAATTCCTTGGTATGACAGTAGTTTAGTTTTTATTTCAGTGGCAATTCTTGCGTTTGAGAGCCGTGAGAGTATCTACAGGCACCACTCGTAAAAATAAGCTCCTCCATAAGGTCTGTACTGACAATTTTTGTTGGATGAGGTATAGTCACCTTTGTCCTTAGTGCCTGCGCACAGACTGGGGCGGCATATAACAAAACGGAAGTGATTACTCTGGACTCTGGAGAGGAGAATCGTTTTAGCGTAACCAGTTCCACCGATGTTAGGCAGCATGCTCGAAAGAGCTCCCTGTAGTTGCGCTGCCTTTTTGGCTAGGTAGTCAACATGAGTTTCAAACTGCAGCTTATTGTCCAGCAATACTCCAAAATGTTTAACCGCCTCTTTTGACCTAATGGTTTGGCTCTCCGCCTGGAAATAAGCGGACTCTACGATTTTCCTACTTGATATAAGTACGGCTTTATGGTTGGCCAATTCTAGTCCGGCGGATAAAAGCCAGTCCTTTATCTGGGAAATGACTTCTTTTGTAGCTGATTCTACAGCACGGATATGTTTAGCCACTGTCACGACGGCAATGTCATCGGCGAATCCAATTATTGTTACTCCGCGAAGTAGCGTCAATCGAAGGACTTCGTCATACATAATGTTCCACAGCAGCGGACCTAAGACTGACCCCCGTGGGACTCTGGCGTTGACTTTGTAGTATGGGTGTAAGAAAGCATTCGCGATCACAAGCTTTCAGCTCCAAAGCAAACATATGTCTTGCATGAACTTACGATGCATATCCCTTCTAAATGTCCCATATAATATCCCACCCAACGGTCCATGTGAACGTCTGAAGCCGTTCTGCAACACACTTAACGGCGTGTTGCCGTTGTTATGAAGCAGTCGCCGCTGGTAACGTCCCCTTAAAAAAGTATAAAGATCGAAACGTAAAAAAAACCGTAATCCTTTGGTAAGAGAATTCGCAAATGGTGATGGTAAGTTTCGAGAAAAAGAAAATTCAAAGACAACCAAGAGATTTTTTTAAGGTGGCACTTAGGCAACGAGAAATGCAAGATACCTTCAAACATAGGGTATGAGGAGGTAAAACGGGGTAGCGGGTAAGACGGGGTACCTAGCAAAATTCACAGTTCAAATTGACCAATCACGCTCGTTCATTCATCGTTCGACGCGCAGCCATGATACTTGTCAGTCGCCCGGTGGTTAGTGGTTCACAAGTGCACAGTCTCGAAAAAAATTCAAAAAAAGTGTTTCACTGCAAATTGTTTTTCATATTTTCTTCTGGTTTGACACGTGACTGTGGTTTGTTAAATAACGTTAGCTGGTGAGGTGTTGCTGTGATTGACGCTTAAACTAACCTATAATAAGTTAGGCATTGTTTATCCTTAAGATTGTTGGTTGTTTTTTTTTTTTTTTTTATAAAATGGCTCTGCAGGCGAGATGGGGTAACGTACCCCATCTTGCCCCCAATGAGAAAAATGTTGTTCTTGTTTGTAATAAAAAATCAAAGCAGAATAGCCGATCAGCGAAAACAGCAAAACGACGAAGAGTCTCATCATCTGGAGATGAAAGTGAAGAAGAGAAGGACACACCATGTATGTATTGTGAGGAAGTATATTCCGTTTCTATTGAAGGGTGGATATCATGCTCATTATGTGGAAGATGGGCTCATAATAGCTGCGCAGGAATAGATGATGATGATGACGAAGCCACCTATGTCTGCGAGTTCTGCCACCTTAAATAATCATCTTTCTCTGTGTTCATTCTCATCACCCCATCTTACCTCAGGGGGCTACCCCATCTTACCAGAGCCATGAGGCAAGACGGGGCAAACCACCTTTTTTTTATTTTAATTTTATATCTCTTAAATGTGTTACCAAAAGTTCCTAATGACACCAAATATTAGAATAATAATAATTAGTTGTTAATTAAAAAATAAATATGATTGTTTCAATATTTAATTTTTTTTATAATTGACCTTTAAAGCTAAGTACCCCATCTTACCACCCTATCCCCTATGATCTTTGACATGTATGAGGAAGCTAAGACAATACTAAGACGCCCCGTCGGAGTTTCCGATTTACAATAAAAGCCTGTACAAAGTGCATCAGTTATTTTTTGCTGGCGGTGTAGCCTTCACAGGCGAGAAATGCATTTGTGCGTCCATCGCTCATATCTGGTTCATACATATGAAAAAACTTCACGTAGCTGAGATACAGCAGGAGCTATAAATCTTGACTAGAGAAGGGATTTGAAGATCTTATGCCGAAGAACCTTCTTCTTCTCCTTAACGGGCTCCCGCCCCGCAGAGAGTCTCTGCCTGACACACTGCAGCCTTCCATTCTCCGCGATCCCGGGCACGCTGCATAAAGTTGTCCAGAAAAAATTGCTCTGGGATCCGCGATGGCTTGCTCTTTAAAACAGAGACTCGTTCTTCCTTGTCGTCTCGAAGCTGGGGGCTGGGATTCGAAGATCCTCTTATTTGGAGCAGGAGCATTATTGTCCATTCGCTCTATTTGGCCGACCCAATGTAGTCGACGTGATTTAGATTTTTGGACTACATCAAAATCTCCTAATCCAATCGCCTTCCTCGCACACTGGACTAAATAACGGAGTATTTCTCTTTCGAAAGAACCCAATATGAGCTCTCCTTTCCTACTTATCGTCCAGCACTCGAAGCGATAAAGCAGAACTGGCAGTATCAGTGTTTTGTAGAGCTTGATCTTCCGGGTTATGAGCTTTGAACCTATTTGTTTTGCTCAACCGAAGTAGCAACGGTTTCCCTGTGGACTCCTTCGTCGGATCCCCACTAAGGTGCCATTCGGGGAGTTGATGTTTATTTCGAGGTGGGTGAGAAAGCCTACTACCACAAAGTTGTTGCTGTTAATAGTGACGTTTTTTCCCATTCGGTGGGGGAAGATGTTCGTTTAGTTTGTTGAAAGCTAGAACTTCGCTTTATCCTTGCTGACTTCAAGGCCAACCAATTTTGGCTTTTCTTCGATCGCCATGAAAGACTTTAACTGGGCACGCTGAGATCGGCCGATGATTTCGATATCGTCCACGTATCCCAGTATAGTCGCACGGATCTGTTGAAAATAGTGCATACCGTGTTAACGCCGACGCTGAGTAGTATCTGCTCCATAAGAAAAAATCATATGATAGCGCATCTCCTTGCTGAAACCCGGTGCACGACCGGAACATTTTGGAGTATCTACTATCATATGCGGCTTTAAAGTCAATGAAAAGAGAAAATTTATTTAAACATTTTTATCCCGTAGGTATACAAACATACATTCATATGTAAATACGTTTATGCATAAATATGCGTATGTATATTTAAGTTCTCGTTAGAAACAATTTTGTATCATAATATTTATTATCCACGTTTTCTACTTGATTAATCTGGAAATCCAGAAAATGTATCTTCCTCTAATTTAAGCTAATAACAGACACAGATATATCAATGGAACGAAATGAGTTCAATGATTTGTGTTACTAATTTTGTTTAACAGGCGTCCAACGCATTCATTAGCCTTTAAAATCAATTATTTATCTCTTCACTCACTCCCTGACCCTTGGATGTATTTAATTTCACCACAAGGAAATTAGTTAAATGGAAGAAGCCTCGACACATCATTAAACGTACATCTTGCCATTCAAGGAAAATTACTTTTCTTTTCTAATCTCAATTAATGTCAACTATAACAGGTACCAGCTGCAAAGCAAACAAAGCATTAACGTACCGAGACAATTATCGTGCGGCTTTTCTGCTAACGAATCTACGATTTGAGGGGCTTGAATAGTCCCATACACTTACGAGTATGTCTGATCCATACTTTCAACAAAATGAGCGAGAGGATAAAATAAATAAATAAGGAAACCATCATTCCGGATTCCAACGTACATACCTCCATTACCTCGCATATGCGAGTACGTAATTTCGTATCGTTCTCCTCAATTCATTTCAACTTGTTGTTTGCCGACCTTAACAAATTACAACTCACATTGTCGTCCCTCGGGAGCACACTTTGGAGTAACAACAAACTTTGTCCATCCATCCCACACCGCAACGTAAGAACGAAGAACTTTCATGTCAAAGGTTTGCGAAACGCTCCCCGGTCGCATTGACACACCAAATCAAAGGACATCTTGAAGCTATTTATGGAATTGAATGTCACATACGATGGTAGTAGTTGGTTGCGCAAAATCAAGATGGCCACTGCGGACGAAGGATACGAACAAGAAAAAAAACCTTATCACCCTTATGACATTCGCAATAACGTAAAACGATTTCTTATGTTATCTTCATGGTAAATTTATGATTATTGCTGATGGACTGTTTTAGGAGATGTATCACCCCCACCACTTGCCCGCCGCCACCACTCGGATGGATGCAGCAGAATTGTTGTTCCCACTACGTCCTCCTTTTGAATCTTTCATTTGCGAACGCTTTTATCCTGGGACGTGTTCTCTCCAATGTAGTCTGGAAGAGTTTACTTGGCACTCCGTTGCTGTCATTATGATTCGGGAGCACTCCTCGATTGGATGGTGGAAGTGTTCAGTGTTCATCGATCCGATGCTAGTTTATTGGGCAGCGAAGATCTTTGGTCAAGTAATAGCGATTTGTTATGCTTGAAGAGTGCAAGGATGTTCCTTGTAATTGGGTGCTCATTTTCCAGTGCACACAATGCAGAGGCGGAACGATGCGAAAATGTGCAAATTGAAGTTCCTCTCTATGCGGTCTGGATTCGAAATCGAATTGCATGCGATTATTTAGTTCGCTTTGGTTCTCAACTGCGGCCTGGATACATTTATTAGTGCTCGCATCCATAGATTGTATGCAATGTGCAAATGGCAGGCAAGAGCATAATGCAGTTGCCAATCCACTAGGTATTGATTGCTTTGAAGCAGTCGAACGACGTGTGAATGACGACGAATGAATTTTATGTTGGAATTATACTTTTCGATTGGCTTTATTTTACCTCGCAATTTAGTGTTAGTTAGTAGTATGTCAATGCTGCTACAGCACTGTCCAAGTTGCTTAACAAACGTTAGGTTGTGTTCTTGTACAGAGAGATTCGGATAGGGCATCTGTGTTTATGAAGTCCTTAAAAGGCACAAGGATTTTGATGCGGTCAGAGAGATCAAACCATTTTCATTCTGGTGGAATTTTTTTTGACTGTAACGCGTCCAAGGCAAACGCCCTATCAAGTTTGCAGACATTAGATCTGTAGTTCGAAGGGACTTTTTTTTACCAACAAACGAGCAAACGGTGGGTAAGAGACATAACGAAAAGGAGTAGACCGCCTCACATAAACGACCGCCTAAAGTTATAACGAGCCTATTTATAGGCTATTGTATTAAGTTTAACCTTTTCCCATTAAGGACCCCAAACATGCTTATTTCAGAACATCTTGTAGAACCTTTACCTCCATCTTATAGATTACCTACAAGGTATCATAAATTATATCCATAGATAGAAATGCTCATGAATACCTTCCTAAAAAGGACCTTGTGATTGTATTAATATATACTTATGCCCAGTTCAGTGAACTTTGTGCAGAAGTTAATTTGTTCATCTGTGATAATAGAGTGCTGCTTGGCTATAAATATATTTTACTTTTAAGAATCGTTTGCAGAGGGAAGGATTTCTTCCTCTCTTGCAATTTAAATTCAATTCACAACATGAAGAAGAAGGCGAATTGTGAAAATATAAAAAAAAACACTACTTCCACTCCTAGACGAACATAAAGAAAAAGCTTTGAATGCTAATTTACCTATCCTTTTTTTTAATTCTTTCATTTCACGAATGTTGTTAGCAGTGTTGTTGCAATAGTGGCCTTCCTGAATTACTTTCAATGGAGTTCAATTTAAACAACAACCTACAGAAGACGACAATAATTCTCCTATTGCTGCATTAGAATTGGAAGTAAGGAATAACAAAAATAAGAAAAATCGAAGAAATGTATAAACATGGCAGATGAAGGAAGAAGAGATCAAACGATTATTGGATCTGTAATTATATTTTATTTATTTGTTTAATCATTTTTCATCGAAATCATTTTTTCATGCACTCGTCCTTTTGAGCGAATTTTTTTGAATAACTAAGCCGGAGTCATCCTTTTTTGTCTTAGTTAGCTTTTTAGCATATAACTGGATTGTAAAAAAACGAGTGTGCTAGACCACACGACTGAAGTAAAAGTTCTTTAGCTCCATCTACATGTATATATATATATATATATATAGTACGAACTCGGTTAACGCAACCCTCGATTCACGCAACGTCGCACTTTTTGACTCTATAAGTGCAACTGTTCAACACACCTCGATTGGTGCAACTTCTTGCGTTTATTCATCTATTTTTTATTTGCATGTTCGTTATTTATGCCGTTATTTCACAGTTATGTAGTTTTGTTTTGACCTGGACCAATTTCTTTGTAAATAATTTGCTGTAATTTTTTTTATGAAAAACTTCGATTCTGCTTTTGGATTCTGTTTATTGATGTTTTAAGTTTTAGATAGGCTAATGACTTTTGCGCCACCTAGTACATCCATGTCACTATCTCTATGAAACATAGTAAAATGGCTATGTCACCAGATTTTATTAAAAAAAAATGTAACCCGGTAAGTGCAACAACCTCGATTATTGCAACTGGCTCAATTTCTATTAGTTGCGTAAATCGAGATTGTACTGTATATATGTTTATATATTTATATATTTATATATGTATATTATATAGGTACATGTATATTATACATATACATATATTAATTTTCTACAAATATTTAAATTTATTATGGGTTTTCATTGATATCTAAACTAATATTTTTAGTATTATTTTATTTTTATTCATTATTTTCATTATCGGATACATCAGTAATTACTGTGGTAAGACCGAGACAATAGGCTTATGGTATGAGAAATAAGATGCATATGTTTTCGAATGAAAATTAGAAAGATACTGCATCGATTGTTGTTCCATGTCTTGTGGTAGCTCATTTCGGTTATTATTCATTTGTAGCCAAGAGTTGTCCATCTTCGGACGTGAAATTAACATTGAAATTTCCTGCTGCAATTAGTTTCAATGTATGATAGTTTTCTCCTAATTTTTCAGAGCCTACTCGACCGTAAAGCATAGACGTCTTTTATATAAAAACTTTATAATATTATTAACTGTGTTATTGGGCGAAATGTAAACAACTACCATTATGTTTCATTGTTGTTCTTTGTCTCCAGTTGTGTGTCTGTCAAATGCGACGACTGTAACAAATATTACATAGGACAGACAGGAAGAAGCTTCCACGAAAGATTCATAGAACATAAAGCAAAACAAAATACAAAGTCCAACAAAGCTCTACACTTAATTGACAACAACCACAACCTTTCATCCATTCACACAAGGCCGTAGCCAGGGCGGTATCACAGGGGTTTGAACCCCCGCCCCCCCCCCCCCCCCAAAAAAAATGCCATACACAAAAAGATACAGAGCGTTCAAAGAGTACAATAACTGCTCTTGGGGAATGCAATAAGGATCTGTTTCCTAACATCCAGAAGCTTCTTAAAATTTTGGCGACACTACCGGTTTCAACATGAACACCGGAAAGAACATTTTCGACAATGAAACGTCTAAAAACTTATCTAAGAAATTCTACCGGTGAAAAAAGATTAACATGATTGGCGGTAATGTGAATTCATCAACAAATTGAAATTGACACTGAGGAAATTTTAGATATATTTGAAGCGCACAAGGCCAGAAGATTAAATTTTATTTTATACAAATGATTCCTACCTACATGTTATGTAATACTTTTTGTAGTAATAAAATCTTAAAGAATAATGATAGGTATGTAACTAATAAATACTCGTAATAACTTAAAATTATTTAAAAAAATATTGGAAATGTCTTTTAGGTTTTCAAATTTGTTTGAGAGTTTTCTTGGAAAAACTAAGTATGCAATAGTATTTTATTAGCAATAGTCTACCTAGGAAAAAAATATTGAAAATCGTTAAAGCAGTTTTTTTAGACCGGTTTTTTTTTAATTTTTGAAAAATATTTTGCAAATTTTTGAGTACATATTTCAATACAAGGAAATCTGTAGTTTTCATCTGGAAAAAAATCTGGAAAAATTCAATATACCCGTTTCCAGCATATTCAAAAAACCAAAAAAGCTATATGTATGAATTTGATCATAAAAGCCTTTGTAAAATTTTTTAATTTAATTGAAATCGGTTTTGTTGTTAGCGAGAAATTCTGATGTTAAAAAATCGGTTCTATAGGAGGTACCGTTGCAAAATCCATTCTTACCAAAAGATAGACTGTTTTATTTAAATCGTTAAGGGGGTTTTTGGAAAAATTAAGTGTTAGGTATATGACATATACCATTGTTTTAGAGCTAAAATTCAAATTTCAAGAACGCCTAGTGTGAGACTACTAAATAAACACTATGAACCAAGTTTGCAAATCGGCCCATCCGCTTAGGCTGCAGATCTGCAAACAGGCAGACGGACGAACAGAATTTTCCAACACATTTTTTCTACTTCCCTATCATCGTAATGTCATGTTTAATTGTTATCTCAATTTTTTTTGCACCAATCCATAAAGTGCCTTATATACAGTGCCTATAGTAGAGAATGGTGCAAGAGTTGCTAACAAACTCTTCTTGGAAACCTCGTTGTGCCATTTTGCTCTCAGGTCTCAGATACGGGCTGCATTTGGACCTGGTGGTATTGGTATGTACTCGTATATTGGTAACAATTTGTCTGTGAGAAGTTAATATTTTTCGGGGCCTAAAATTGTAAGCCAACCCCGAGTGGCAAATTTGAGAAGCTTCTCATGACAATTGATACTCAACGTAACAATAGGGTGGCAGTAAAGTGCAAATTTATTTGATCGCTGTAGGTCAACTGGTTTGGCAGATACCGAAGAAACCGTTCAGCATGTCGTTGGTCAAATTCAAAACAGAAATCTATTAATGCCACTTGTGAGATAACTTAATCTGCAAAATATCATAAATTATACTCTCAAACGTTTTGGGTATGCAGACAAGTTTGAAACGCCTACCGTTGCAAAGAGATAGCACTTTGTGCCTTTCTGGACATAGAGGGTGCTTTTCACAACACTGGATATGAATCTACATATTTTATGTAATACGTAAACAATATCGAAACGTAAAAAAACAAAAATTGTATATAACAGTAACGTTGTGACCAATAATAAAATAGTTTTGTGGAGTCTTTGTTGAGTTTTACTACTCTTGATTAGTAAATAACACTCAAAAGTCTTTACTCCCTCTCACATGTCCATGATCATCTGTACGTTGATTACTGGTACACCTCGTTGCCTTAGCGCCACCCATAACATGTTGCATATGCCAACTGGAAGAGACCTCCAATACAGTCCGCTTGGGCGAACTGTTGGATACCCTATTCTTATTCCTATCCCTCATAAGTGGGCGTGACAAAAGTCTAAGTATGGTTGAATTGTTAAGAACGCTCTACATATTTTGTTATATAACATTTAAAGGATTTTATCAAAAAAAAAACGCTCCCTAGCTCAAACTTGGGTGTTTCAATAAAATTGTTTTATTTAATTGTGGGCGTGTCAGTAGGCGGATTTAAAAAAAATTAACACATGAGAATAAAGGGCCCCTAGAGAGTATATATTATAAATTTCAGCTCCCTAGCTCAAACTTTGAATTTTCAAAAAAAAAAAAAAATTAATTGTGGGCGTGTCAGTGGGCGGATTTTGAAAATATTTACACATGAGCATAAAGGGCCCATAGAGAGTATATACTATAAATTTCAGCTCCCTAGCTGAAACTTTGGATTTTCAAAAATTAATATACCCTTAGAATAGGGTATAAAAAAATTATTTTATTTATTTGTGGGCGTGTCAGTGGGCGGATTTTGAAATTTTTTTATCCCGAGCAGTTTTAGGAGTCATAGATCATATATAAAAAATTTCAGCTTTCTAGCTCAAAATTCGATTTTTTCCAAAATTTGTTTTTTTGAGTTTGTGGGCGTGTCTGTGGGCGGATTTCAAAAATTCGTAAACTTGATTATTTCGGGACCCTAGAGAGTATATGGTTAAAATTTCAGCTCTCTAGGTCCAGTTTAAAGGCCTAATTTTTGGCTACAGACGGACGGACGGACGGACGGACGGACGGACGGACATGGCTAGATCGACATTACTATCGATGCTGATCATAAATATAGTAACTTTTAGGGGTCTACGGGCAATATTAAGGTATGTTCCAAACTATGCGTCAAAATTAATATACCCTTAGAATAGGGTATAAACATAGCTTAACAGGTCATCCCAATCAAAGCTGTTTAAATAATCCTGCAGTGCAACCAAATTGGTTTAAGCGAAGTTATAAGATACCTCGGAATTAATATTATAATATGCACCGGAATAACAAAAGTTGAACTTTTTTGTTTGTATCTAAAACAAAAATCTATTAATGCAAGTTGTTAGATAATTGAATCTAGAATTCAGGCATACACTCCATCAAGTTTCGGGAGATTGAAGTGCGGTATTTTGTGTCTTCTCGTAAACAGTACTAACTCCGTTTTCAAGCGGTTAACGTTTCGTGACAATTCAAAAAAGAAATCGTTAATTATTTCAAATTATTTTTTTTTAATTCATATTAATTTCCGTTTTTGATATGTGTCTTACTCAAAATCATTCCCTTACTTTTTCATATTCCTCAATCGATGACAGAATTTACATCAACGATGCACGGGTGATCCTACACCACTAATTTCTGAAACGCCAAAAGTCTGAGCAATCCCTTTATGGTGGAAACAGATTAAACACAGCGACTTAGAGTCGAACTTTGACAAGAGCGAGAACTTCTGATTTCTTAGGAGAACGAGCTCTGATCCCAGCAGCGCCGATCACGTGTAACAATCGAATTTTAGGGCACTAAGTTCAATAATACTGGATACGTAATCCACCAGTTTTGGTGATGGGAAGCTGCCATTTGGCACCGTTGGCCATTTTTTACACGATTCATGCATTGAAGTTCAATATTGGTGAAATATGACCAAAGAGGTAGACTCCGAAAGTAGGCTTACTTACAGAATGCGCTACTGCCATGCCAGTCGAGGCAGGTCTTTGAATGAAGCTATATTCCGTAACTAATCGAAAGGTTTACTATTTTCAATAAAGTATTAGACATTGAAAATTGCTCTGACACTTTACCTATTGTTCTTATCACAACAAAAAATATCCCACCCTATTTTGGAAGCACGTTTGGAAAACCATAAATGATTACATTCTCCTATGTGGAGACAACAACCATGACAACGTCGGTGATAAGAAAAAAAAATTCGAAAAAAAATCCTTCATCAAACTAACAAAGCCGCAATATCAATATATTTACTTTTCATCAATTTAAAGATTTTCAAAACATGACAACAACGCGAAATGGTCCCCACCCTCGTTTAATTTCTTCTTACGATTTTCATCGCGTTCCATCGACGTTCCCGAAACAAACCGCACTTCAATCAAGACGCCCACTCCTTACAGAAGGAGATGAAAAAAATTGAATTTAATTTGACGGCACACAGAGTGCTCCAATATATCCAAAATAAACACCCTAAATAAATTTTATAGGATGGGTAAAATAATTATGTCACCACAAACAGTCTACAGAGCTCAATATATCCCTAATCCCTATACTCAAGGTTTTTTGTTGGGATAAGTAAATCGAGCAAACAGCCTCTCTGCGCTGTAGTTTTATTTACATTGCTGTCGAGAGTGTAATCAAGACTAGGCTATTATTGATGAGAAATTTCAATTTATATGTTTATTGGCTTAAAAGTGTCGAGAGGAGGTAAATTATTTGGAATGCGGGGCAACTTACTGTCAAAGCGTGTGTGAGTGGCTTGAGGCTTACTGTCAGAGAAGACTTACAGTAAAAAAGGTCCAGAACTTTTTAAACGGAGACCATACCTTCCTGATTGCAAATTTGACAGCTACAGTCGACTGTCGAAAATTTGACGCTCGTTGATTTAAACCTGTCGATAATTTGAAATTCAAAAAAAAAATCAATATGGTTTTATGTTTGGAAGAGATTGCCAAATACATATTCTTGGAATTTGTATAAATCTGCCCGTAATAATGCTACAAGTGTTACGCGAGCTTCTAAACGCAGCTACTTTAGTGCTAAACTTAATGCTTGGCTTCCATCTAAGATTCTTTGGAAAAATCTTCGTGAGCTTGGCGTTAATAATGACAAATGTGCTGTTTGCGAGGTTGAACCTGATGTGTTGAATGACCATTTTCTCTCAGGTGTTGACCAAGTGTGTCATATAAATACCCGTCTTATCAGTTCAAGGAACCCATCGCCAGAGCTACAGTTCGTTTCTGTATCCGAGTCGGATTTTATAGGCATTATGGCGACAATTAAGTCTAATGCTATTGGTGAGGATGGGATACCGCTTAAATTCGTTAAATTGATTTTACCACACATAATTAGTCATCTCACACAATTAATTAACTTCTGTTTAATGTCAGGAACTTTTCCTGAAGTTTGGAAATCTGCTAGGGTTTTACCTGTTTCTAAAAAGCGTAACGCCAAATCGGCTGAGGATTTTAGGCCAATTAGTATACTTCCTTGCCTAACAAAGGTACTTGAAAAAGTAATCGCGAGGCAAATTTCTCATCACCTTCAAAGTAACTACTTACTTCATCAACTTCAGTCTGGTTTTAGAGAAGGTCATAGCTGTTCTACAGCAATGGTTAATATAATGGATGACATTAGGTTAAATATTGATAAGCGTCACGTTACTTTTCTTTGTCTGCTTGATTTTTCCAAGGCTTTTGATTCGGTTAATCATGAACTGTTCTGCTGGAAGTTGCGACATTTTTTCAATTTTAGCCCTAGCGCTACTAAAGTAATTGAGAGTTTTCTGGGTAACAGGCAACAAAAAGTAATTGCTGGAGGTAAGTCCTCCTCGTTCAAATCTATCACTAAGGGCGTTCTTCAAGGTTCAATTCTCGTGCCAATTTTGTTTTGTATGTTTATTAATAATCTTCCAACAGTTTGTAAATACGTAACTACCTACCTTTATGCTGATGATGTTCAATTGTGCTTGTCTAGTCCTCTTTGTATAATCGAAGACTACGATCGTTACGCAACAAGAGAAACAAATTATGGTCAGTTTTCCTTCGAAACAGGTCTTTTTCTGACTATTCCAACTATCTCGGCTCGTGCCTACAATTCACCCAGGCTTATAACTCCCTCTATCAAAGACATGTTAACAATGCGCAAGCCAATCTTATAAGCGACCCTAAATCGTTTTTCCGATTCGTTAACTACAAGAAAAAATCCGACGGCTAACCCCCCCCCCCCCCCCCCCCCCCCCTCTCTTACGAAAACATATCTTCAAGTGATCCACAAACCATTGCTAATTTCAAAAATCTTTTGCCGACAACTCCTTTGTACCAGATCATTCTTATTTCAACTACCTACTCGAGTACTCCACTGGTCCCTTTCTCTCTCAAACTTTTGAACCTTCTGTAATTGAAAATAAGTTGCAAAAACTTAATGATGAATATTCACCTGGCCCAGATGGTATTCCCGCTATTTTTCTTAAGAAGTGTTCCCTAGTGCTCTCCTACCCCCTTTCGCACCTCTTTAAGCTCTCACTATTTCAAGGCGATTTTCCTCAGATATGGAAGTCCTCCTTCATAACGCCGATTCATAAAAAGGGATTAAAAAGTGAAGTTACTAACTATCGCCCGATAGCCAAACTTTCGCATATACCCAAACTCCTAGAAAGCATTTTGTACGAATCCTTAAGCTTTCAATGCAAGTCTTTAATTTCCCAAAACCAACATGGCTTTCTAAAAGGTAGATCAACCACCACTAACCTCGTTGAATTCGCATCCTCTGCGCTAACGGCATTAGAAAGTGGTAAAGAAGTCGATGTTATTGCGACTGATTTTAGTAAAGCTTTTGATAAGATATCCCATAAATTAATTCTTTTCAAATTGTCCACCCTTGGTCTCGAACCAATACTGCTGAAATGGATATCATCTTATCTGGAAAACCGTTTATATAATGTTCGCTTCAGGTCTGTCCTATCTGCCCCATTCCTGGCGACCTCTGGTGTACCACAAGGCAGTCACCTAGGTCCACTTCTCTTCATCTTAACTATAAACGATCTGGAAAGGGTTATTAAACACTCCTCTATCTCTCTCTATGCCGATGACACCAAATTTTTCAAACACATAACTTCATCACAAGACTCCTGCTTGCTACAACAAGATCTAGATAGTTTTTCTATTTGGTGTCTCAAAAACTGCCTAGAGCTCAATGATGCGAGATGCCAATTCATAACCTTATCACGTAAATACAACAAGTCCCCTCCCCGTCTTTACCTTCTTAATGATCAACCTATACCTATCGTGCAGTCTCTTCGTGACCTTGGAATATTGTACGACCGCGAGCTTAATTTCCGTTCGCACATTGACGAGATAATTCGTAAAGCCAATTCATCCCTTGGGTTCATTAAACGGTGGTCAAAGGAATTCTCTGATCCATACGTGACCAGATCTCTCTATATTATCTTTGTCCGCCCCCTCCTCGAATACGCCAGCCAAACGTGGTCACCCTTTCAACAAGTTTATGTAACCAGAATCGAAAACATACAACGACATTTTCTTCGATTCGCCCTCCGCGGACTCTCTTGGAACGATCCCCTAATTCTAGCTCCCTATCTAGACCGTCTCAAACTTATTAACTTGAATAGCCTTGAAGACCGCAGGGATGCAGCAGACATTCTCTTCATTCATCGCCTCCTCTCCGGGTCTATCGATTGCCCGTCCCTTTACAACTCCATCTCCTTCAATACTAATCCTCGTAATTTAAGACATCCCCGTCTCTTCTATCTACCAACCCACCGCACGTTCTATGGCTCCAACGAACCAATTTCCCGTATGCTACGGAAGGTAAATTCAAACATTTCCGTTTTTGATTTCAACCGCAGCACTCCCTCCATTAAACTTAGCCTCCTTCTTCATAAACCCTAACTTTATCTCTAGCTTGTAAGTATTAGTTTTTAAGTCTAGCTATAAGTCTTAGTTTTGTTTTAGGATAGCTTGTATTAAGCCGAATAAATGGGGGCGCATGCCCCCACCAAATTTTGTGATGTGCGCGATCTTGCAAGTAAATATAGTGATGACTTGTCAGCGATTTTTAGATGGTCCGTTATTAATGGACTTGTTTTAAATCCGACAAAATCTCAGATTATTGCAATTGCGAATAAGCTAATTGACCCTAACATCTTGCCGAACTTATATCTCTCAAATGGTATAAGCAGTTACGCTAATACAGTTACTTGCTTAGGTTTCAAACTAAACCGTACCTTATCGTCTTATGATCACGTTAATTTTGTTGTTGGC